>CAEMYA010000014.1:3353851-3434317 GCA_903131615.1 Diplodus sargus | reverse complement strand
ATATATATATATATATATATATGAAACATTATTAAAAGACCCTGTCTTTACATAATATACACCAGTACAGCAAAATGCTGAATTAACATTATACAGGTAACAAAAATGAGGTTCACCATTAGCTCACTTCCCTGGTTGAGGTTAACCACCGTTGCAGATTAAACGTTTGCTCAGACCAGGGCCCTTCTGGCTGCTCAGCTCCCTGGCTCAGGGCATGTGTTACAGACGCTGTCCTATGCAATTACAATTAACCCACACAGCCCTTTGGTCTGGGGCTCACTCTGCAAAGGTCTGACCGTGGGTTCATCGATTGAGACGTTGGCTTGTCAATGCCATTGAGCGCAGGAGAAAAGGTCTTTCTGCTGAGCACACAGGGGCACAGCAACTGGCTTTTTTTTATCAGACCAAGAGGAAAGGCACCACTTTGTCACAAATACATGCATTTTTAAAAATGTGGTAAAGAATCCAGTGGATAGTGTTACAGTTGTTTAATAAGAGAACATTGGAAAAAGTTAGCAATGTTTTTGCATGTGGGAGGACATTGTAAAGTCATTTTTCATTTTTGTTTTATTGCATTTTTTTTAATTCATACTCCTCTACCTGTCAGTTCTCTTACTATTTACTAAATCCATCCTGCTTCATTAGTATGATTGCGTTTCTCCAAACCAGTATTTTGGGGGGATAAAGCAACAGTGGAGCTATGGAGACATGTATCTACCATATCTCTTTCCTTGTTGGCTTTCCCAAACTCTTCAACCCTTCAACCCTTGTACTTAGCAGAGCTTCACAATGTTTCCTTGATCTTGATATGTGTGTGTGTGTGTGTGTGTGTGTGTGTGTGTGTAGTGACATCCCTCAGACAAGGAAAGTGTTTCAGAAACGAGCTCAGAAGGCACCGTCTTCCCATTATGCACAGCTTCCTGTCTGCCTCCAGGCAAGCCTTCCAGCAGCCAATCTGTTTGGATTCAACTTAAGAGAGACTTTAGGGGAAAGGCATTGAAACTGGAATGGAGGAGATGGGGTGGGGGTAGGTTATTAATTTGAAAAATGCACTGAAATGAATAGCATTTTCAAAACTGACGAGGAAATCTTTCCACATGTTTACTAGTTTTAACTAGTCCCAGAACAGCATCAAAAAATTAGATAATCTAATATGGTTGCTCCAGTGGAACCCATTCAACACATCTCCCATTATTCTGCTTTGCACTTTCGCATACGTTATGTGCCTAATTTGGCATACTGCAGGACAAAACCTGTGTGGTTGTGTGTCTCAGTCACTGTCTAAAACAAATGATTTGTACATTTTGCTGCTTAAATTCTGCCATTTGTTATTCAATTAAAAAGAGAGCACAATTTTAATCTTCCAAATGAGACCATTAAGGAGTGATTGTTTACAGTAAGCCATTTAGCATAGAGTGGGAATTCAACAGTGGTTAAATTTGCATGCCTGATAAAGATAAATCACTATAGAGATTTTCAAAGTTGGCCCACTGTATGTTCTTGTTACTTGCAGCCAGTGCATATCAGAGTTTGTTAAGCTGTGTAATCAGTGAGCGATACTCTAAGTAGCATACATCTTGATTTGATCATGCCCAGGGCTGAGCCGCAGAGATGATTTGGAGTAACTTGGCTGCATTGGCTTTCCTTTTCTATGGACGTAATTTTAGAATGCTCACACCTCCTTTCCCTTGTCACGGTTTGTGACAAGCCATATCCAAAGAGACCACCAGTTTGTAGCAGAGAAAGAAGCAGTAGGGATGAAGCACTGTGTAAATTACATGTGATCCCACATCTGTACATAACAAAAAAACGGTGACATTTTACATCAAATTATTTACAGAGGGTTGAAGTCTTGATCTTGAACCTGATTTGAATAGGTGTGACGTGCCCCTCACCACACACTTTTACTACAGTAATCTCTTGCATTATTATTATTCATTTGTAAATGATGTGCTAAATATAGCTGCTGTGGTGCTGATCATGAACTGTGCTGGATTGCCAGAGGCAATATGCAGTGTGTACTGCTGTGGAACAACAGCACATTTAAATGGAAATGCTGCAGTCAAGTGGGCTCCCTCATGTGTTCCTTGTGCTTTCTCTTCATTGTGTAATTGCAGTACTTAAAATTCAGTGTTTCCTCTGCCACTGAGTATGAGCATTCTCATAAAATACTTAAGCTTGTCACAGTTACAGTTTTATCAGCACTATGCCTCACTGTTCCTGTAGCACTGGTAAACCAAACTACAATCGCAGAGTCAGCCCGAGTTCTATTGGACTTGCAATATTTGCGGGTATTTAGCATTTGCTGATTACATTTTTAGTATTGTCCAGCTTGTAATTCTCCAGTCCACTCTGTGTTTATAGTGTGCCCAGAAATGATTTGAGCATGAATGGACCCTAATCTCTAGTTATTTTCTTCAGAAATTTACACTTTTTCTCTGGCCAAACTCAAGCAGTGCAGAGTGATTACATTTTGGAAGTGACCAATCCATGTGTGGGACGTTTCTCTACAGATTTTTGAATGTGAATTTTTCAACAGACTTTCTTTCTTCAGTCTCAGTATCAGGGCTACTCATTTTAGTAACTATAGTGACTTACTTTTGCCTCCAAGCACAACATGAGTGCTGAAATTGAATGTAATTCACTGGTGTGTAGAAGGGGTGTCGGCTCTACATGTTTGAGATGTAAAATCATGTAAAGTTGATGCATTATACTATGCTAAAGGGATCGTTTGTTGGTCAGGGTTACACTGGTCCAGAGTGATATATCAGTATAACTGATGATAGAATATATCTTATCCTGTGACTTTAAAGTAACGCCAAAGCAAGTCAAAACATCCATTTATTTGATTGGCTATACATTGAGATTAATGCTGATATTGCTTGCTAACATGAGGTGGGTGTCATTTTAAGCATGCCTACCGTAGATGTTTTATAGAAGTAGATATAAGATGGTGCTCATTCAGTCCAATTAGAATTGATCACCTGGCACATACACCATAAAATTTCTAGTTTCTGGGTTTACTTCCTGAGTATGCTGCCCACTTAAAATGCGCAATAGTTTTTCTTCTGATGGCCTATAGACTTTACATTGTGATGATATCATAATAGGGGAATTTTTTGCTGCAATATCATTAGTGACCTGAAGACTGGATGCTGCTCTATTAAGATCTAAATAATACATCCTTGATGCTCACATGGTAAATGTTAACATGCTAACCAAGTGTGACAATCTAGAGTAGAGTCTGAAACCATTTTAATTTATTTAACATAATGGTTTTCTTTTTGATGACATTAAAGTGGGCTGCTAAGTTTTACTCAGTATCTTAATATAACTATAGATCAAATTTGAGGAGCCTACAGTAGCTTATTTTTCTAAAAGATCCTCTAAGCAGGAGCAGGATCAGGTGGAATTTTTGAACGTCAAATGAGACTGGAGGATTTGTGCAGAAATATTAGATTGACATGGGTGACACTAGATGACAGATTATTTTTCTCCCTTCATTTGTTCGCACGGGTCTGAACACTGTGGTAACAGCTAGGGAGACGTGTTGTATGGGACAATGGAGGCCCAACCTTGAACCCAACATTAAGAGTTATTTAGCCTGGACCCCATCACCATTTATCAGCAGTGATTGGACAATAACCTAAGACACATTGCTCACCTGTGAAAAGACCTCACACTCCTTCTTCTCACTGACTGGATCACACTTGCTGCAGCTTGTCTATCCCGCATGCACACACCCCTCCGCCCTGCTTAGTGCTGTCGTATATTCGGCACAGGGAGGGCTTGGCTGTGTGCCGCGTCGTGCCGTGCTGCTGCAGTCTTATCTGTTGACAATAATAGACTCAGAGGAGTCAGGTGAAAAAAAGAAAGTATGAGGGGGTAAATGGAGCGACCGACGTTACAAGTTCAGGCCGGCCTGGACCGCCGCTGGTTTCCCAAGAGAGCCTTCAGTCCGTCCAGCCCCAGAGATGTTATTTTGGGCAGCAAGGATTATTAAAGCATCCTCTGACTCACCCCTCAGCTTTTTTCATTACCTCCCCACTTTCTGTGTAGCCAGACAGTCACACAGCATCACTGCCTTTGATTTCAAATGCAGCTTGCTCACTGGAATGAAAAATGCATACTTAGCAGTACCAAGAAGAAACTCATGTGTGGAAAGAGAGTGTGAGAGGGAGAGAAAGAGAGCGAGAGAGAGAGAGAGAGAGAGAGTGTGTGTGTGTGTGTGTGTGTGTGTGTGTGTGTGTCTGTTCAAATTCTTGCATGTCAGAGAGAGAAAGAGATGGGGAAACCATGGTTCTTAAGACATTGTTTTTCCAGTGCAGAAATACAGCCCAGTGTCTTGTTACAATAGAATTTGTGGTATTATGAATAGCTCGACATCTCTCAATATGTCCCCACTTTGTGAAAATGAACAATGACTGACAAGTACTGAGCAGTCAACATGCTACAGCACAGCATCAGGCAGGAAAGGAGGGATATTTCCTCATGCTAAACTGGAAAGTCATTGTAAAGTGTTTGTGTGTGTGGGATGATAGTGTGAAACTGTGAATAGTTGCACTCTGTTGTTTGCTCATCTTATCACGCCTTAATAATACCTGTGTGTGTGTGTGTGTGTGTGTGTGTGTGTGTGTGTGTGTGTGTGTGTGTGTGTGTTTGTGTGTGTCATGATTGACACAGGATTGCTGTGATGTGGCAGCGCTCTCCCAGGTGTGTCAGTACTTGAAGTTGCTCATGTAGTTACTCATGTTACTGAATACTAATTACATTAACAATAGTTGTGTTACAGTAAGCCATGACAGTTTGACTGTAGGCCAACAAGCATGATACCAGGACCCTGAAACTGAAGCATGTAAATACATAACATTCATAACATTATTGTCTGAGCCAGTCAAAAGCTGGTTCTTGTTTCCCATGTGTTGCACACAGGGTGCTGTGTGGTTACTTTAGAAATGATTCCGGGTCATTCATTGTGGTGATGTAGCAGTGAAATCTGGCCATGGATGAAAGCCAATCACATGTATCTTCTTGTTGGTTCGAATACTTGGTAAAAAATGACTTGGAAAAAATGTTAATTACCCAGCAGTATTATGGTGTTGATTACTTTCAGGCCCTCTAGAGGACACCACTGCCTCACCCTGCAGCAGTTCTCCTTCAACTCAACTCAAGCTGAAGTCAATAAGCATAATTACAGACAGAAATCCTGGGCTGTTCCAAATTTGCCCCATTGAACTGTCTGGCTGTTTGTCTGCTCCACAGAGGTGTTTTCTTTATTAAATTCCAACTTTTGTGAGCATTTTTTTGTGCATCGTTGTTCTTGACAATATGATAAAGAAAAATGTACACATGCCCTGCTTCTTTAACCTTTCTCTGTAGGGAGGGGAGAAACAAGCAGTGGCGTAACAGTCCTGACTTGTAGCTAATCTTAATGGCATATTCTGTTGGGGCTTGGCCTACATAGAGTGCTCGCGGTGCCTCTTCTTTAAAAGGAGACCTAACAGGCGGTGCAGTGCGGAAGATGTATTAACCATACAGAGTATAAACATGAACACATAAGGCACTGGTTGGTCTGCTCTTAGACAGGAGGATAGAGTCAGTGTTCTTGGAGCCAATTAGTGAACACACTCACAGATCTGCAGACTCTGTCAGCTGAACTGATGAATGGGGGGCTGCACAACTTTGTGTCCACTTGCTTCACACAAAACTTTCCACAGAGCAGGGAGACGAAGTAACATCCATTACAGTGAATGCCTTTGTGTATGGCTTATTGTTAATTATTTTTATTTAAAACAGACCACAAGGTCACAAGAAATGATGTTGCAATACCTTAGGTTATCCTGGATAAGAGCATTAGGAAGATTTAAAAAATGTCAAGTGACCGTCAAGATATGACTTCAATCTCTGGTCTGTGAAACATAAGAAGAAACTGTGTCAGCTGTCTCTGATTCTCCCAGGTATTCCTATCAGATTCCCATTCCCTGTCGAATTTCCACATCCACATTCTTAGATGGCCAAGGCAACTTGTTGTACTTCTTCTTGTTCTTCATCTTCGAGGACAACTGGCAGTTGGCAGGAAACTGATTTTGTTTCTGACCTCTACTTCTTTTATTTTGTTTTTTACTGCCATGCACAGCATAGCCTATATGGCCATCTTCTGACACAACTATGCTGTGCATAGCCTTGTTTAGAACTGTATAAAAATGTGCTTAATTCACATCTTTTGACATCTTAAAAAGGCCCGTGCTATATACAAATTATGTTGGTCCTTCTCAGGGTGGTGTTAGTCCCAAATGCAAGAGGAGGATGAGCAGTGTCATCATAACTAAACTACTAAAGCAGTTGTGAGTGTATATGCATTTTGTCTGGGAATACAGTTAAGCTAGGTAGCAACAACTGTCTTTAAACTAGCACAAACACATGACTCACATGTGATAGATTGATCATAATGGCCCGTCATTCACACTGTTCCCTCATCCATGCAGATCAGTTGGAGTTTCACTGACCTGGATCAGAGACAGGTGCTTTTAGACCTCCTCAAAAGTGTGGTTATAGCACTTCTCAATCTGCCATCTTGTTTTAGCCCATGCCATTCACTCCTCTGTGTTGCCTCTATGTTGCTTGGACCTGCCCCAAAATGCGTGTGACTGTGTGTCTATGAGGTCAGCTGTACGTGTAGAACTGTAATATTGACATAATGACATATTATGTGACATTGATATCATTACTATAAGCAAACAAGACAAGATGACATGACATGACAAGGCTGGTGGCTTTTTACACATTGTAGTATGACAGGAGCATAGATTTAATGGGTAAGCTGTTGGATAAATTTACTGCCAATGTGTGTAGCAGCTCCTAATCCAGCTCTCAAGTACCTGCTCTCCTACACATGAATGGCCCTTTTTTACTAGTACAGCCTTGTTCCATTTACATCATTGACATGCTTCTTGGAGCAGTAGAAGCAGATGTACCTGAACAGTGTCAGCATCAAGTGTGAGCTCTTAAGTAGTGCTGATGTGCAGGATTGAAAATACAGAACAAAATATTCGCGGGACTGAGTGTACTTGAGGAGTGAAGTGGGAGCACCACTTAACAGCACCATGGGTGATTTTATTCCTGCACAGAACAAGACCTGTTTGACTTCTCACTTTTTTTAAATGCATAGATTTCAACTGATTTTAGCTTGTCAAGTCAGAGCGATACCAGGTAGGGTGAAGGTGATATGTTCTGGTACAGTGTGTGTAATTTATTAGAAATGTAGTAGTGATTAAACTACTGTATTTTGACATTCAGAGACACTCAGAGTAACTGATGGTCTGAAGTTGTCATCTTATCTCTGAGAGTGACATTCAAATGTACAGTCCACTCAAAGCTACTTAGAGGTCCGCAGCATGGCCCCATCCCCGACTCTGTGCTGATAAAGCACCCCTAAAGGTCCTTTACCTTTTCCCCTCCCTTGAACCTCTGTCCTGGGACTTGCTGTGACAACCTATCACGCACCTGCCCTCCTAGATCCCACATTCCTGTCAGTCAGCTGTCACTACCGCCATCAAAAACAGAGCGTACTTTCGTAGCATATCATTGGTCCTGCCCAGAGCCTTCTCATGGGAGGGCTGAGGTGAGGAGGAAGGAGCGAAGGAGTGAAAGTGTTTGGAGAAACAGTGACAAATGTGAGAAGTGGTGAGGCAGAAGAGTGAAGAGAAAGAGGGTAGAAGAAAGAATTTGACAACACCCAGATAGAATCAGCTGTAATATACGCACCCCTACACCCACACACATGCACCAAGTAGACTTATCAAACCAGGTCACTGAAAACAAGCTACGTCATCATGGTGCAGAACCAGGAAAAAAGTCTTTGATCCGTTTTGTAATGCACAGAAATTACGGGGGAAAGAAAAATCTCTATCTCCCTCTCTATCCCTCTCTTTATCTCTCTCTCCTGTGTATTTGATTTGATGCTTGAAAATCCACCCCGTGGATAAAAAAAATAAAAAATACATAAACCATGTATTTTGTTCAGTTTAAAGATCATAAAACCTCAGGCTGAATGAGATTAGGTGAGACCTGCTCTGCTTGCGATTGGTGATAGATGTCAGCCAGTAATCAACCAAGGAATGTAATCCTTTCCTAGGCAAAGGACTGAGCACAGTGATGGGTTGGATGGGGTCGCTGCTCCACCTTCAGCCAATCGTAGCGATCACATGATGATGGTATTAAACTCGAAAGTCAGCTCTCTTTCAAGCCCCCAGAAGCCTTTTCAGCAGGGTCATAAACTGTGCCATCTATCTACATCCAGCAGTGTGACAGTGCACTGTGGGCGCAGCAGGCCATCAGAAACAAAGCAGGTCATGCTGATGCTAAAATATCATTTGGATATTAGGAATTGCAGCTAAACTGTCGGGTTGCTGCAGGATTTTAATCCAGTTTGATTGTACGAGGGAACAGGGGACTTGGATGTGTTTGTTTTACTCCAAGGGGCTTCCCACATACACAGTGACTGGCTGAGTAAGTCTTGGAAAGGCGAGTGACGTTGCATCTGTAAATGGACCGTTTGAGGCATTTTTCCTTCTTCAATCTCTTCTTCTCTGATTGCTCTTGGTTGAGACACACACATTCAGCTGGTTTCTCTTCTGCTCTTGCTTTCTTTCTGGTTATTTAATTTCAATAGAGACTATTCCAGGATGTATTGTTGTCATTAGTGAGCCAGATTCCCTCTAAGCGGAGAGATCTGCAACACAGTACCACTCATTTGTTCTCATTTGACTTCTCTCCATTATCTGCAAAGTAGAGGTGGCACAATCCCCATGGGGGCAGCGTTGCATTTTCACCTTGATTGCTTTTGGCTTTCTTATTTAACATGTTCCTTCAGTAGCAGCAGAGGCAGAGCAGACAGAGCTGGTGTCACACGCTCAGTCCGAGGAGCGCTGCTGCAAGACTACAGTTACTGCTGCTGTGTGAAGATCATCCATAGCCCTCTAGAAATAAAATAAGGACAATTTAAGTGCTGGTGGAGGACTGGAAAAACAACAAGCGCCTGCTCGTAGGCCGAAAGCCAGCTCTGTTGCAAGGTAGTTTGGATTGGACTGAACTGCTTGGTGAACGGTGTGTAGACAGAAGAGCATGTGTTTGCGTGGAGCAGCCAGGCAGAGATTTGAACCGATCCACATCCAAGGATCCGACTATTACTCTCAGTAAGGCTGGATACATAGCACAATTTGGAGTGCTATGTGCAGTGTGGATGAGGAATGTATGATAATGCATTGTGTTTAAGTTGCTGTTGATAAAGATGGTATGAATTTGTGAACATTTAAATCATGTAACGCTGTGTTGTGTACACTATGTTTCTTTCAGATAATTGTCATTGGCAGGTGATGTATCTCTTGACTCAGGCATTATAAAACATAATGGAAAGCAGCTTTCATGTATAGTACTAACCCTAACCCTATAGCAGTACAACCAATCCCTTTTTCTTGCTGTAACATTTACATTTAATTCTAAACAACTGTAGGTTTCTTTGCCTCAGGGATAATTTTCAGCACAGAATTAGAGAGCAGCAGCCTCATCATGATATCTTAGTTTTTACGACAACAAAAGAATGTTGAAGCTGGAGCTAATGGCCATGAAATGCTGAACAAGGGTATTGTGGTGAGAGAGTGGATGAGTATGCGTCAGTATGTATATGTGTCAAGGTGCCTACACATGCAACTAAGAGCATGGAACCAGCAACATGTTGAACAGTTCATCACTTCTTATTGCCTTTCAGTTATTGATCTTTGTGCTTGTGGCATTTTTTTGGTTTTAAATGGATATCAACATAACCTCTGGGCAAATGGATGTGGGGATGGAAGCCACTATTGTCTATTTCATTGACATTGGAATTCTTCATCAAAAAGGCACATTTCTCCCTCTGTTCATGTAACATCTTCAAAATGTGTCTTTTTCATTGGAGTAGCTGTGAGAGGAGTAGAAGAGGAGAAAAAAGGTAGAAAGAATGAGATGGAAAGGCAAAATTAATCCTATATTCAAAATCACAGTCTGTTTTGTGATTCATAAGGCATTTGAACATACTGTATTGTGATTATCTTCCCCAAGCTTTCCAAATAGACAGCGATTAGAGCATTATTGCTACACAAGCAGCCTGCAGCTGTAACATCACAGTCTACTGTATGTGGTGTTGTTATTTGTTTATATTGGTGTTGTTTCTAGGGTTAGCCCTAACCCTAACCCTAAAAACGTCATTTAGATTAGATGGATGAATTATGTGCCAAATAATCATGCTGATCCCAGCACTGAGCAAAGGATTGATTATCAATTTAGTCAGTATTGTACATCACCAGTATGGCATAAAGATCATGGACCGTTTGAAAGTGATGGTTGCTCAGGGTTGTTTTGTTTAAAGCCTGAAGTGCAACTAAATTAATCGCTAGCCTGTGTGTTGCCCATGCCCTGTGTAAATGTATGTACGATAACCTTTCCTTTATCGTGAAACCACATCAAATGTTAATGATTTGCGACCACAGGGGCTTCCTGCTTGATCCTTGTGCCTTTCATCATATGACTGAGGTAGTATTGCAAACACAGCCAGGCTAAGAGAATGGCACAGTTCGACAATCTAGTCCATTTGCAGCATGGGAACTGGGCTCTGTCTATAGAAGTTTCTGATCGGATTCTGTCAGCAGGTCAGAGCAGGAACACATCTTACGAGTCACAGAGACTGGGACAGCCTCGCCACAGACAGACCCATTTCTCATTTCACCACTGTGTACAGGGAATTTCACCAATTGGTTTTTGTGTCGTTTTGAAGGAAAATAACAGCATATAAAGGTTTTATCATGGCAAGCATGTCAGGTCACTTGTAATCTTTTAGGGTCACACTTTTTAATCTTTTGGGGCCATAGTGTAATCCTATGATTTTTGTGAGCCATGGATTTGATACATCATGCTGCTTTTGATAAGGAGAGTGTACTTTAAAGAGATGATTATAATATTGGAATTACCTTTAGAGCATTCGAGGTGTACAAGGCTGTGGTAAAAGCAAAACAGAGGCCATGTTTACACATCATTGTAGAGATGCCTGTGTCTTTTCTGATTTATCTCTCTGCACCACATACATGCTTTGCTACAGTACTCACATAACAGAAATTACAGCCTTTAGCCCAAATGAAAGTCCACGCTATCAGTGTCAAAGCTGCTGAAATCTTTTCCCCCCATAAAAGTCCTTGTTCCAGTCATGTAATGAGATCACTGTCACCCTCTCTGAATTGATTCTTATTACCATCACCGTCCTTGTTGCTAGCAGAATGAGGCCTCGTACTTCAAACACTGTCACAGCAGAGGATTTCTATAGATAGCTTGGAAGAGGACAACAGGAGTAAAGAGGGCTGCTGTTATTCCCACAGCAGAAATGCACAGAACCCTGTATTCCCCCACTGTAGCATGCAGACAATGAACATGCCTCTCTATTGTCGTCCTGTTAGAATGATTCACTGCGAGTCAATCTGCTGCACACCATACCGCCTGTGCTGCAGCTCAGTGCTGTGCCTATGGTGACATCACACACGCATCTTGCTTTATAAGGGCATGTGATGAAGGGAGTACGTCACCGTGCAGTTCGTGACTCAATCAATGCAGCAGCCAGGCCTCTGCGCAGCATCACAGGCATCACGATCCCATGGTGTCCCATCCTTCCCTTTTCGTGCTTGAGCCTGAGGATCATGGCTGAATGCACCATGCACACCAGCTGTATGTTTAGCTATAGGATGCAGTTAGCTGACATCTTCCCCGCTTAAATTTTTTAGCTTGTTTTAATTCAAATACATTGTCAATGATCTGGCCCTTTTTCCCCTTTTCCTGTTTTGTCTCCCCCCTCTCTACCTGTGTCTGTGCCACTGAGGATGGAATATAAATCTAAGATCAGCAGAGTGTGTCATGGCAGAGCTATGGAGAGCTCAGAGGTATCTGCAGAGGGGCTATTACAGTAACAGTGGCAGCTGGAACAATGGGGGGAAATTCGCAGTAAGAAATGTTGTTCAATGCTACCACTCTGTTGTACTTTCCGAGGCAGGTTCAGGGCTGGCAGCGTAAGCATCATGATGCAGATGCTGTTGGAGATTTGGAGTGTTGTTGTTAGCTCGCTTGCTAGCTGCCATAGACATTTCTCTGTTTGGACAGGAAGGACATAAAGGGCTAAACGGGAGCAGAGAAATGTGATACTTGTGCCAAGATGAGTTAGAGCTTGTCAAAAGGCACTTTGTTAATGTTTGTTGTAGTTGCTATGCACATGTTCGTGTGTGTTCAAGGTGTAGGATTTCAGACAACATCCCAGAGGGAACATTAGCTTGAATCCCTGAGGACATGCCTAGAGCCAAAGTGAAGCATTTCATAGGCAGCCAGTGCATGCCACATGAAACAGAGACATAGCAACCATCATGATGGCATGTATAAGTGAGCACATGCACCCGTAAAGAATGGCACACTTAACAAGACCCATTCTGAAGTGACTATAAAGAGATGTTTCTCATGCTTGTCACACAATCCCCCATCCCCGACTCCACATTTTTTTTACCATCTAAGTCACGTCCCATGTCCCCTTCTCCAGCATATAATTTCTGCTGCCGCTTCACTTTGGATTTGTGAATGAAGCGCTGCTCAGTTAGTGTCCAGAAGCAGATCATGAATAATGCAGCAACCCTCATGTGTTCCTCCAGTTGTATCTGATCCACTAGCGAGGCTGTGTTTGGATGCTAAGGTGATTGGAGGCATTTGTTTTGATGTGGAGCCGGAGGGAGAGGTCAGTGTGAGCTACATTACTGTATCATAAAGACTTTTTCTTGGTCTTTGCTACAAATACAGATGTGTTCATTAAAGTCCATTTGTCTTGTTTTTTTCTTGTTTTGTTTTCATTGCGTCAGTTGTGCTAAGATGTTTTTTTGAAATCCATTTGCAAGAAATCACCCATCAGTAAATTTGTGGGGAAATCTTTTACCCATTTGCTATTGATGAAGCAGTGTAGTAGCTTGTAGCATTTTCCTTGACTGTTAGGAGTCATGTGTCAACTTTATCAAGAGTGGAGTGCTTCCAATGTTATTTTTTCTTTGGAAAAACCTTCCATTTACCTGGTATTTACAATGGAATATTGTGAATATTGTGAAGTACTTTCATGACTTGGCTATTAAGTGATTCAGTCTTATATTTTTGGTGTTGTTTTTTTTTCTCTTTTTTTAAGCAGGCAGTTATCAAAGCTGCATTAAAATGTGTTGGTCAAGGGGAACATTTAAAATCCAAAACTTCTTGCCTTACCTGTGTAATTGGCTAAAAGTTGCATAGAGCTGCACTAAGATATTAATGCTTAATATAAGTAGTGCCGTCAGGCCTTTTGCATTACAGGGAATCATTTCATTCAGTTATGATTCAATTAATTGAAGTAGCTCTAATAATTTAAATTTGGAAAATATCTATATGTCATAACATTTAAAAAGACATTTGTCTGCCCATTGCCCAACAAAACAAGCTAAAACAAAAAAATGACTGTTGTCTGTTTAGTTATCCAGCAGTCATGGAGCAAAATTAGCTCTTAGCTGCAGTCCAACAAGTCAAATATTGAGTCTGCTTTTAGCTCCATTTTTGGCACTACCAGTTCCTTAGAGAATGATTTGCATAGTCAGACCTATAGTATCTCCATTGTTCTGTGTGAGCACAGGCAGCCCAGCCCTGGCATTACAACAGCTAAATTCCTGCAGAAGAAAAGGTAACAACTGCTAGCTTGTTTATGTTTGTGCCATTAGTGACCAAGTGATAGTCAGGGTAACTTTTCATTTTCAGCATGTTGGTTGCTGGCTGGGAGGTTGCTGTTCTAGTGATCTGGGATTTTTCTTGACCAAATTATTGCGCTACTATGTCCTGTTATCAAGTAAATCTTTTGTACTTTTTAAAAATGCCTTTATGTACTAGTTTTGCTGACATACACATTTTGTGCCACACTATTGCTTAAGTTCTGGATCTCTCTAGGAATCCATATTTTGTCCCTATTTTAAGCTGACACCAACTTTAGCGAGACTATTCAGTGTTATAGATAATAGAAATCCAACACAGAGAACACAAAAAGCTTCTTTCCCGCACGTGCCTCACCAGAGTGCTCATATCTATTCTACTGTACATTTATTAAACTCTGACTAACCTGACTCATGTGTGATCCAGTAGGCAGAGACCAAAGCTCCTCTGTGGTTTAGTAAATCAGCCAATCACACGTGAGGATTCCTTACCTTGGCCAATGTGCAAGGTTGGCAGAAATGATTTATGAGCCCTTTGAAATTTATGGAAAGTTGTACCGTACAAAATTAAAGGGATGCTTCACAGAGCTTTTTACTCACCAAAATGTCATTATTTTGGAGGAAAAGTGGGAGAAATGTAGGAGAAAAGTGGCTCATGAATAATTAATTCTCAACAAAAGAATAAATGCATTAACGCTCAGTTAGTCTCCTTCAGGCTTTTCATCCACTTTCTGCCTGGGTACCTTTCTGACAGTTGGACAATGATAAAATGATTGATTGCTAATTTTAGAAATATGAGGCTCCTGACTGTAACCATACTTGGAAATATTCATCTTAGCAAATTATTTTCACCTTATTTCCAACGTAATTGTGCTTATTTAATTTCACCTCTCTCCATTGTAAAAAATAGGACTATTCTAATTTATCAACACCTGTTCACATGATTGCAGACAATGTTTGAAAGAAAAGTATGAGTTTAATGATATGATTTTAAAGAACACAGTCCTTAATAAGTGTGGATTTTAATGTTTTGTAAGTGGCGTTAGATGTTTTTCACCTAAAGGAAAAGGTGGTGAGATAGATTAATGGACACCTTTCACTGAGGTTACTAAATTCAAACATGCTGTTGTGGTCCCTCCATCCCTTCATGTCCATTTTACTGTGCACACAGAAACAATCTGTGAAACTCTGAATCATTTATCAGTGCACTACTCTCAGTACACTGTCTGGTTCCTCACCTCTCTCTCCTTGCACACACACACTCGCACACACACACACACACACACACACACACACACTATGGCGCATACCTACACTTCGCAAATGATGATGATTTAAGCACCTTCATCACCAAATAATCAGCTGCCATCAAAATGAAACTGAAATATTGGCATCAAAAGAGTCAAATAGCAGATACAACATTGTCAGTGTTAAGACTGTGCAACCTTGTAAATCAAATGAAATAATGAAAACAGGATTTTAACTCTGTGATTTTCGTTTTCCTTTGTGTCTCAAGAAGTATATTTTTCTTTGCACATATTTCCTGTAAAATCTATCATGTATCACGCTAACGCAGAACATGCTAAAAAGAGAACATTCAGACCATTTGTCAGCCATGTTATAGAGCCTATAGAGTCTTTTGCAGTGAGAAGAGGGAGTGGTGCTGCATCCTGCTGCTTAGTCCCATTTCTCTCTATCTCTTTCTGTATATGTGTGTGTGACAGAGACCGAGCAGGCTCTCATCAGGTTTTGACAGCGACTGAAGCCTATGCAGTGCGGGGCAAAGTAAAATGAAGCTATAGACTACAGACTGGAGACTTCAGCCTCAGCAGAGTTGCACTGAGATGTGTGATGAAGTCCTTTAAGGCTCATGTCTGACTGATACCTCACACTTTGATCTGCGCACAGGCAGACACACTGTATGATCACTGGAAACTGAATTAAGTAGTATCAGCATGCATACACAGACGTCACATGATTTTGATCAGGTTTAGTAATAAACCAAGATGTATTGCGTATATTAAAAGACATCCAGTTCAAAGATGACCAACCACTAATTCCCACTGGTTTGTTGTTCCCTTATATCTACAGGAAACGAAGCCCATCTGCATCCAGGGATCCAAACCAAAAATACGACCAAAGGGAGGGGGGCGACCACTCACAGTATGCCCCGACGGACGGCGGCATGCCCAGATCACCGTCTGACTATGGGGATGGGGACCCTCGGCGGGCTCCGCGGGGCCCACACATGTACCCAGATGTGGATGCGGCACGGATGGGCTATCGGGACCGGCGGGGTCCCGGACGCTGGCACTCCCAGGAATACCCGCTGGACCAGGAGCTAGATGGACCACCCAGTGAGTATGACCTCCAGCGGCAACGGCAGGAGGAGTTCCAGACACGCTATCGCAGCGACCCCAACCTGGCACGATATCCTGTTAAGCCGCAGCCCTACGAGGAGCAGATGAGGATGCATGCTGAGGTAGGACGCCTGAGGCACGAGCGCCGCCATAGTGATGTCTCCCTGGCCTACACAGAGCAGGATGACCCCGGCCCAATCAGGCTGTCTCGTCAGCATCTCACCGAGCGCCGGCCGCCAATGGTGGGACAGCGCTCCTACTCTGTTGACCGTTCCTCCCCTGGGCCAATGGGCCCTGGCCTTGGAGGCCACAGAACCAACCACAGCCCCCCAACACCGCACCGTAGCCCTGTGCTGGGCGACCGATCTGGGGACCTGCGGAGAGGTGACCTGGGTGGAGGAGGAGATCCCATGAGGAGGCAGCAACACCACTTGGACCCCAGTTCGGCTGTCCGGAAGACCAAGAGGGAGAAGATGGAGAGCATGTTGAGGAACGACTCTCTCAGCTCAGACCAGTCTGAGTCGGTGCGCCCGCCGCCCCCCAAGCCCCACAAAACCAAAAAGGGAGGAAAGATGCGGCAGGTGTCGCTGAGCAGCTCGGAGGAGGAGCTGGCCACCACACCAGAGTACACCAGCTGTGAGGATGTGGAGATAGAGAGTGAGTCAGTCAGTGAGAAAGGTAGGAGCCACACACACTAACAACCTCAATCAGTGTACACTCTTTCTGCTCCAGTCTCTGTGTATAGATGGCTTAATTTAAAATTGTTTTATACAAGTGCACGTTTCTTAGATGTATTTTATGCAATTATAAAACCATCCTTTTCTATGATTACTGACATAATGTTGTTAAGAAAGACAGATTCCATTAACTGTAATTTATAATTGTTACTGTATAACTTGTTTATTGAGTGCAGCTGACTCAAATATAATCCCCAGTCTACAGTCTCTACATGTCTGTTTCTATGTTTCTATGTGTATTTGTATGTGCAGGGCTCATTTTTTTCCAAGATAAATAACAACTTTTTGACAACATCTCAAAGACTGTCACAAACATCAATACTACCAAATCTGATTTTCATGTTTCCCAGCATTTTTAGAACACATCTCTAAAAACTGAAAAAAATGAGCCTTGCAGGTGAGCAAAGCATTATTTTTTATGTGTCAATGGATCTTTTCTCACAGGTATGGTGCCTTTGAGGAGGAGGCTTGCGTGCTCTTAAGCCTGTCAGATATGTTTCTGTGTGGATGGGTGTTTATGTGTATGGCTGCGATTTTAACAAATTTAAAACTACTGCTCTCAAGCTCTTCAACTTTTTCGGTCATCTTCTGGCAAAATTGGCCAGATCCTACCCTAGCTGCTTCACATGATCAGTCTGTTAGTGTCTGACAGTGCTATATAACTGACAGACTGAGGTTTGGGGTATGGGTGTCTGGTGAAACTAGGTGAGCTGAGACAATTGCAGTGTGTTTTATTGAGTAGTAGTTTTATATCATCGCTGCTGCATACAAATAGATGTTATTTACAAAAAGCAAAAGAGAAGAGGGTGATTATATGTTTTCATGCTGTAGTGACATGCTGTATACTGTACCTCCTCTGTGAGCCTTGACTTCTTGACCTCTATACTGTTTAGTTACCACCTGTACTTCCCTGATGATATCATTCCTGGTACAGTGGACCATTACAAAGTATTTATGTTCAGTCCAGTGGGGCAGGAAGCAGGAAACTGATGGTTGGGTGTGAATGATAAAAGAAGACATGTCTCTGCTCTAAGTATATTGACCCATACACACCGCTGTAGTTTTAGCGTTATTCATTGCATGTTCTACTGTTGATTTTTTAAAAATAGCACAAGAAGTTTTATTTCAACTGTCGGTACCCAAAGACTGTTCTAACATTAAAATAGTATTGTGAGTTTAGTCTTCACACAGTGGGTCAGTTTTACTTCAGTGTAATGAAAGTGGCATGTTAGTTATTGGACCCACATCAGATCACTTTTGGCAAATAGCTTCGCGTTTGGAGACACAAGAGCACCTGTCCAAGTCTATAAACGTGCACTGGCTAGCAAACAGTCAGAGTGACTGAATTAAATGCCAGTTTGCATAGGATCAACATCAAAAGCAATTGTTTAGGCTGTTAGCTTCTTTACTGCTCCACCTGGTTGACAGTTGTCGTAATTGCAAATTGATTTTGTTGTCAAACCTGTAATTATAGAGGCCTTTACCTTAGAAATGTTAAAGGCACTAAACACAAAGAAAGGAGGAGGCGCAGTTGACAGATGGAGGAATGAAGGATATAGGAAGGAGAATAGTACAGTAACACAATTTGCTTTTGAAGCAGTAGACCAAAGCGCTTGCCACATGCTCAAAATGTTTAAACTAGAAGAGAGGGGAGGAATTCAGTTGGTCTGCTCTGTTATGTAACCGTTCTCCTCTCTAAAAGAAGCAGCCCAGTTCCAGTGCTACATTATTGATGTGGGAGTTTCCAGGTTTCCAGGTAGCCACGGAACAAATATAGGGTGAGAAGCTGGCTGTTTTTAGGGTCAGAGTTAGTGTTGTTTCTGTCTGCCTCTGTCTAACTCCTCCACAGGTCAACCTGTGTAGGAGAGAGTAGAAAAACAAAGGATACATTTGAACTGTTGACCTGAATAAGTATAACTTTCCTACAGCTAGCTATATAACATCCTGGGACAGATGATTATGAAGAGCTATCTTTAGTCTAAATGTAGGTATAATTGGCAGTTTCATTAATTTATGGCATAATTAAGGCTGCTGTGATATGGTGCATGCAAGAAGTCTGAGAAGTGCTTCAGTCTGCACTCAGAAATATGATAACTGCCAAAATAAAAAAATAAAAAAATCAGTTTTGGCGGTAAGTGAAGTTTACAAATCGGACAAATTTAGCATGACCATGAAATTGGCATAGATTTATTAAAGCTGAAACAGGCTGCATAGGTGAATGTAATGCTTCCTCCGAAGACAGCAATCATGATTCACATCCACCTTTCTGTACAAAGAGCTGAAGCCAATCATGGAAAGGAATCTCCCTGCATCTATTATACCATGCAAACCAAGCAGCTGTTGATTAGCTACCGTACAGAGCACTTTGCCTCATCAGAAATAGGAAGAAGCAGGAAAAAAAAGTAAGCGCAGTTAAGCAAAGAGAATCAACTGTTATTGCATTGTGAGGCAAGAGCGGGAGAGAGACAAAAAACAGGGCAGGAAGCACCTTTTGGCCATATGTGGTCTGTCAGCATCTTGGGGTTTGTGCATTCAGCTTGACTAGGCCGGGAGATGGGTGTGTAACAGAAGGCCAAGCAGGGTGCATGTCATGCTCTCAAATCTCTGATAACCTGAGGGGGCTGCTGAGGAAGGAGGCGGGCTTGATGGGATGAGGAGGAGGGGAGAGTGGGGGGAGGAGGAGACTGGAGGAGAGAGGGTGTGCCAGCTGTAATGGGCCTGACTTGTGCCTGCGAAAGCTGGAGTCTGATTTATCGCGATGGTCCTCTCCCTGTGTTTTCTTCTTTATTGATTCCCCTGACATGCAGTCCCATAATTGTGCCGAATGGACAGAAATGGAGAGGCAGGCTGGCTACAGTAGAGAAGTGGACATTGTGTAGGGACAGCCTAAGTTACATCCTCAGTAAAGGCGTTTGAGATCAGTTTTTGATCTTCCATAAGTCTGTTGGGTTTCCAGTTTGTGCTCTCAAGCTGGATATTCCTAAAATATTCTTATTAATTTTAAGTTTTATACCTTTATGGGATATGTGTTTTTTGCTGAATAAGACAAGTTAGTTTAGCATTTTGTTTTACAATATAAGTTCCTTTTTCAAGATCTGCTTCTATGAAGGCTTTAACATGTCAGTGTATCACCTTCCTAGCACGGCGACTATGTTTAAACATACACAGTGTTTCACCCCTGCCTCTTTTCTGCTCTCGCCCCTTGAATTGTAGTAAAAACAGCATCAATAATTAATGATCCAATTAATAGTTTACACTGGTTTTTATTGAGCTGTCAAAGTGATGGAGAGCCTGCTGGTGGTGAACTCCGCCACTGCCTGTGCTCTGCCTTTGCCCTGAATCAGCACTTTGTGTGGCTTCGGAGCCGGGGCGAAACGGCAGGGCTGGGCGCAGACTGCTGATGCTCACAATTTATTGCAGTGATGAGTTTCCTGCTCCCTGAAAAACCACACAGTGCCTCGCTGGGGATCAGTGCCCAATTGTGGCTTGCCACTGGTAATAAAGCTTCAGGGAAAGAAAGGGGAAAGAAAGGAGAAAGGCTTTACGTAGCTCCATGCAGGCGCCCACTCCAGTTCTTTTTGACAGACACTGAGGGTGGGATAGGGAGGGGCTGGAGGAGTGTGATTTGAGGAAGAAAAGACAGAGGTGGAAGTGAAACTGTGACTGATACAACCTTGAGAAAAGCCATGTATAGGATCCAAGTTTACTCCATCTAGCTCCAAAATAGACAAAAAAGGCAAACCTCTCTCTGCCTCAACATAAAGGGGTTTACATGATATGTTTCTTCTTCCCCCTGATCATAAATGCTGGCCTTAAGCTGTTTGGACTATCATGACCACATTAGGCAAGCGACCTGTTCAAGGAGAGTGTCTACCACACTGAACTGGGCTCTGGTGTTTATGCTGCCGACAGAATAGCAGCTGGGAGGCAAAGAGGGTAATGACTGTTGTCAGCTGTTGGTTAGAGGGCCGCAGAGGGCACAGCCTGTCTGAGGACATCCATAATGTTTTATCACAGTGCATAACTGTGTACAGTACGCAGTTTTAGCACTTCCCTAGACTGATGAATGGATAGATATAGGAGAGAGAGAGAGAGAGAGAGAGAGAGAGAGAGAGAGAGAGAGAGAGAGAGAGAGAGAGAGAGGGAGAAGGAGGAAAGTTTGTTGGTTTGGCTCAGACTGACCTTGCAACTTGGTCACAACTCTGAAGATAAAGGAAATTTTAAGCGTGGAGTGTTGTCTAAGAACTTTTCACTAGTATGGATATCGGTATTAATATTAATGAGCATTGTGTTGAAACACAATAGAAATAACAGAGGACATGGCTGCTGAAGGGGGGTCATTTCAAAGAAAATGCAACATTTCATCCTGTGCATTGTAAATTGTATACATTTGCTTAATCAGTGCAAATAAAAATACATCAATTCAAAAAGTGCAAATTGATTAATGATATCTTGGAACAAATAGAGATCAGATGGGATAAGACACATAAGCTCTCAGACGATCTGGTTCTAAACAAACCCCCTATGTTAGCGAACACGTGAGAGCAGAGGTCCATTGATCACGGTTGCTGATTCAATCCCTGGCTCATCTTGTCCACATGTCAAAGTGCCCTCGAGCAATAAACTGGCCCCAGGCCTGTGCAACGTGTGACTAAGGCATGCTTACCTGTTAACCTCCAATGAAGTTGTAACAGATACATAGCTAAACGTTGTCATTTGGTAAACAAGATCCTGTGTTACCGAAGCAGTTACAAACAGTGAGTAATGGACAAGGTTATAAAATTAGGATTCAGGTTGTAATAAACCTGAATTATCATGGTGTTAGAGGACATCTTAGAGGAAGATGTGGCTATATTTATTCACAGTGGCACTATCTTTACACATCTTCCATGCAGCTTGTTTTTTCTATATTTAAAATCACTTTCGCTTTACCTTTGTATGCTCCATCCTCCCATCACCTCCCCCTCTACATCCACTACATCCAGAAGCATATGTGGTCTATTTTTATGCCTTTCCATCATAGTTCCCTGATTTCCCTGAGATTGAGTCCTCAGCGAGATAATGCCTGAAGGAGGCCTGTCCATGGATCCATTAGGTTCTACAGCTCTTTGCTTGGGAAGTGAAGTGTGGGAAATGTGATGTATATGGCCTCAGGGTTGCACAAGCTCAGTGTTTTCAGATGACCTTCCCGTGGCCTGCGGCCCTAAGGTTCACTCTGGCTACATACATACATGCAAGCACACAAGTACATATTTCAAGAACAGCACATGTCTTGTGGGGGACCAGAGTCTGCTGAATGCCTGAAATCAAAACCTGTTAAATGAATATACACGACATCTGTTAAATGCATTTAGTGCCAATAACACAATTTCTTGATTTATCACTTTATCACTAAATTGTAAAATGACTTGCCAATGTAAGTGAATGATGTTTAAATCCCATTGCCCTTTCATCATGGGATGTTTGATGCAGAGGTATGCTACCCACTAAGGTGCCAGTACAAAGAAATAATCGGAATCAGACGGCAGTATCTCTCTGACAACAGAAATGATTTCTTTTTATCTTTGGACAGCCTCAGTCTTAAGTCCTCCTTACCTCCAAAATACTGTCCAATGGGACTCTTAGCACCACCTTTGGATCCAATACTCTTTTCACTATAATTCTAATTAGCTTGGATTTTTAAGCCTCTTAATCAAATTGAAAGTGCTTTCCATCTCTGCTCTGTGCATTCACGTGGGAAAACAGGGCAAACTCTGTAGAATGACAGAGATGGTTTTGCATTTGCGTGAATAGCTTAGCTTTCCACCAGACGAGGTACTTACAGGGAGCTGATATTTGTTTTGATAGAACCATCAAACTAACATCACCAGTTACTTTACAGATGGATTAATGAGCAGATAAAAAAGTCAAAGAATTTGTCCCAGAAACCTCCATGCTATAATATCATCATAGCTATTTGGCCAGCCTGTATTCCTCAAGGCTGTGTGTCCACTGGTGTTGCAGAAGTTGTAATCAGAGCCTCATCCTTAAAAGCTCTCCCCGGCGCACTTTAGATTGAGGTCAGTTAAGGCTGTGTGGCACTGCAATCTGAATCCCCAGTTAAACACATCAGAGATCTGCCCTGCTCCCTTCAGGTGCGGCTACTCTAGGATAAGATAGCAGCATGCTAACTTTGTTTGAGCAAAATGTGAGTTGTCTGATGATTTGAACTATGGCAGGGCCCCAGCAAAGGATTTTTCAAGATATTCTCTGGAGCAAATAATACTCTTGTTAGTCTCTTCTAATACTCTTCTTTGATCATGTCTGCATAATATAAACCTATACCTTTGACCCAAGATTTGGAAAAACATTGAAGTCGCATTGACCATTAGGATCCCAGCTTTTGTGATTAGCCACTTGAATCTTGGTGAATATTTTAGTAAGCTGATGACTTCCTGAACCAGGGGCCTCAAACTCAAGTTGGCTGGGGGCCACTACTGGCATTGCCATCTTGTAGGAGTGCAATTTCAGCGTTCAAGTACTACAAGATATCACACAGTTTGTTTTTTATTTCCATTATTAACATAATTATACAAACATGCAAAAGCACCTTATGTACATTTTATATTGCAGTTGACATATTTCATTTGACATGATTTGTTTTTTAACAGTAAGTGCAAATCTTTATCGTCTTTACACCCACAAAAATGCAAACAAACTAACAACTAACTAACTAACTAACTAACTAACTAACAAGAAGGCTTAATTTGACACATATAATGGGAAGAATATTCATGTTGTAAAGTTGATTTCATGTCTTTGTCAGTGTTTGAACAGGACAGAAGGTGAATGTGTAAGGATTTGTTGTTGGTTTTTCGGAAGTCTTGCAGGAAAGATGAGGAAAAGAGGAGGAAAACGCTCTGTGTATGGTCATTAATGTAACAACTGAGAGTGCTCTGCCTCAGAATGCAGGCTTGTGTTCTTTCATGGCTGAAGTGGCCAAATCATTATCAATCCTTTCTGTAGCTATTACCTGAGGTGCATCTTTTTTTCTTCACAGGGATTTTAGTTTGCACAAGAAGGTCACCTTTTGAGTTTGAGCAGTATGTTGTGTGAGCGTGTGTGTATGAATGAATGGATGTTTGGATGTCTTGGTTCGTGCTCTGTGTATTATGTGTGTGTGTGTTATTGTCTGTAATGTACGTTGTGGTTTGTGGTGTCCTCACTGGTCCCTCTCGCTGTCCTCTCTCGTGTATGTACGCCCTTTCCCCCCACCTTGCAGGAGATTTGGATGGCCATTGGTGGGACCATGCATCTTGGCATAGCAGCGAGGCCTCCCCAATGTCTTTGGTGAGACATGTGGAGCCCTGCCTTGACCCCCCGCTCCCCTCCCTCCTGCCCCTTGACCCCCCCATCTCTCTCTCCTTCTCTGTCTCTCTCCTCCCCCCATCCCCCCTTCTCCCAGAGTCTTTTGTCATTTCATGTTTCCTTAGTTTTATTTACACCTTTGCATGTTGTTTTTCTGTTTTTCTTTCTGTTTTTATCCCACACCTGTAGGGGACAGTCAAAGGGGAAAAAGAAAAACTATTGAGCAGACATTTATGTCCGAGCCGACACACACCTTATCTGAGAGGCAAAAGAAAATGGTGCGCTTTGGGGGACACTCATTTGAAGAGGACTTGGCATGGTGTGAACCGCAGGTTAAAGACTCGGGAGTTGATACGTGCAGTAGCACTACCCTAAACGAGGAGCATAGCCATAGTGAGAAGGTACTGAGACAATCTAGCCTGCATTTTGTTATTATTATTTATGACCTACCCATCCAGTATTTGTTTGCTCTATGTCACTAAGTGTAAATAGGTGAGATGTTTGTTTTTTGGATTTTATTTGACGTTGTATAAATTGATTTCTCTTGCGATTTCGTTCCTTTTTGTTTTTCGGTTACTTTTGGCTCCACCATGCTTGGTGTTGCCGAAAAAGTCTTTTGGGGGCACCCTCTTTGCTTGCTATTTGTACTTGCTGTTTTGCTCCCCAGACTGAAGCTACACATCTTACAGTAGTTGTAAAAGAAGAGCATTGACACACAACCTCTCTGTTTGTCATGGCACACAGGAATGTGGGTCTTTCCTAGTTGCATGCTCGTTCTCCTCCGTATGTTGTGTTCTTGCTCTGCAGCGGTCCTGTTTAGTGCAGTTGAAACACCAGGCCCGTCCCTCTCACTCTGCTGCCCTACCCCACAGCACCCAATCCAGACAGAACCCGCCCCCTGCCCAACTTTCCACTCACTTCTATAGCTAAACCTAAATGATTGTAAGCACACAAAACAGGGAAGACTGGATTTGTTTTGCACAACAAGCAGAACATTTGTTTTTCTTTTTTCCCTTCCACTGCGCGCCTGTGATTTCACCCAACCTGTGTCTCATGGCTGTATTCTGTGCCATCTGTATTTCATCCTTTTTAATATTTAAACTGGCACCTCATGGTCCACCTCATATGTTCTTGTATCTTGACCTGTTTCCCCCTTTCGCTGTCTGCTTTCCCCTCACTATACTCCACTTGATGGTGCTTGTATGTTTGTGTGTAGTGAAGCACCGGAGTGAGACTTTGGTCTTCCTGCTCCCAGTTTGAAGAGCTGGTTTGAGGTGGAGTGTTGGGGTTGCTTGCTTTACTCTGCATGGGGCGCTGCATGAAGCTCACTCCACCCTCACACTAGCAGGTTCATACAAGCTCTGAAAGTAACACTTATCACTGCAGTGTAAGGTGACAATTTCATTCAAGGTATTGACATGATAACCTTAGAAATTCAACAATTGAGCATGTTGCCATCTAAAAAATTAACTGGTCTCGATAAGTCAATGGAGTTTGTGTGAACTTTCTTCCCTGAGTGAATAAATACTTTCCCCATGCCCCCTTTTCACTATGGACAATTTTCTGCTTCGGTCTAAAGTAATCAAATTCGAGTGGATGAGTTGTTAAACAAGAGGTGTGTTGTTGCTCTGACCTTGTAGCACCCGGTGACGTGGCAGCCGTCCAAAGATGGGGATCGCCTAATAGGGCGTATTTTGCTCAACAAGCGCATGAAAGATGGAAGTGTGCCTCGAGACTCAGGAGCTCTGCTTGGTCTAAAGGTAAGCTTATAATGATTCCTGTCTGATGGTGTCTGATGCTAGCATACATGGAAACACTGAATGTAGCAAACTGTGACGCTGCACTTTAAGCTTTCTAATGGACCAGCACTTATCTTCCAATATAATGGGTCAGATCTGCGCATTAAGCATGTGTGACATCATAATCTTACTCTTGAATTCTGGGGGCAGGTACAGGTGACTATTAGGAATAAGTCAGTCAGCATACAGTACAATACATTTCGGCTGTGGATTCTACTATTTTGTGGCCTCTTATCTGTCTATGGCTCACTGTTGTTCTCTCTGGCTTCCAATTATTGATTTCATCATAGTGCTCCTCAGTGTTAGTATTCATAAGACTTGATTATGTTCCTGATGAATATTAATGGCCAGCATTTGATATTGAGCTGTATGATAATCTGAAACCACTCACATTAAAGTACTTTAATGAACTCAAAGGTAACAAGTCGGTCCCGAACCTCAGTAAATGTTTTCATTGGCCACATTTGACAGTTAGAATATTATATAAAATAATTCTATTGTTGGCTTTGTAGTGTTTATGAATCAAATAGTACTATCTCGATCCCTTAATGTTAACATTGTATTGTTGCTGCATGTATTTTTCCTATGCTTTTAATTATGTTACTTCTATAGGTCATATTTTTGCTTCACGTGATTTCAATTTTTTAGCCAGATTGGTATTGCATTGCTTTAACTATATTGCCCAAAGCATACAAGAGCTTTACTGTTCTGGTGGATGCTTTGGTTTCCCCTCAATTTTCACTGTTGCATAAATCTGTAGGTGGTGCACACTGGTAAAAAAAAAAAAGAAAGAAAGAAAAGCTGAGCAGCCAAAGTCCAGAAGAGCATGGTAAGCCATGAAGAGAGAGAACAGAGAGCATCAAGATGGGGAAAAATCATTACTGATTGAATGAGCCTCCTGAAATGGCATGTTTGTGTCTGCTCAGTGCCTCTGTGCGTTTCTGTCCGCTCAGCAGCAGCCAGCCAACTCCGCAATCCAGCCAGTCAGTCCATCAGTCAGGCCTCACTGTCCATCTCTCTCTCTCTCTCTCTCTCTCTCTCTCTCCCCTCTCTCTCTCTCTCTCACTGTCTCTGTCTCTGCCGCTCTGTCTCTCTTTCTCTCTTGCTTTCTGTCTCTCTCTCTCTCTCTTTCTCTCTCTCTCCTCCTTCTCTGGCTCCTGCCTGTTACATAAAGCCATTTCATTTAGCAGACTTCCCTAAGCTCCTTTGTATGTTGGCATTCAGCTGCCATTAAGAGGGATTTTTATTTGTATGATGCCCATGTAAGCTGTGTGGAGTGGAGTACAGCAGCTCAGGACTGTACAGTACAGCTCTAGCCTGCAGGCCTGCACTGTTACGGAACCACAGAGTGTGCCCCTGGGGAAGGTAGCATAGCCCTGGACAATTTTTAGAAAATAGAGATGCACTTATACCACTGACCCCCTCCTTACAATGCTTTTACTGAGCATTCAGACCTTACGGACAAAAGCCAAAGCCACAACAAAATGTCTGTCTTCTGCAAGCTATGATGCATGTATCTTCACAGGGTTTGTCATGAACAGTTCAAGTTAAGTTTACACAAATATTTAAATGCTAATCCAGTCACCCCTCTGCTTCTACAGGTGGTGGGAGGCAAGATGACAGAATCTGGTAGACTTTGTGCTTTTATCACAAAAGTGAGGAAAGGAAGTCTAGCAGACACTGTTGGACACCTCCGACCAGGTATTAAAACACACACACACACACACACACACACACACACACACACACACACACACACACACACACACACACACACACACACTTTCAAATAGAAATGAATGGATTTGATGTGTAATTCACAATGACAAAGCAAACAAACCAAAGCATAAAAGATTAAAACATCTCTGGTGTTTTGCAGGTGACCAGGTGCTGGAGTGGAATGGGAAACTTTTACAAGGAGCCACATTTAAAGAAGTTTACAATATCATACTAGAATCTAAGCCTGAGCCGCAGGTGGAGCTGGTGGTCTCACGGCCTATAGGGTGAGAGCTCACAAACATGCAATTTTCTCGGGGATTGATTAAGTTAACAATCTATCTATCTATCTATCTATCTATCTATCTGTCTATCTATCTATCTATCTATCTATCTATCTATCTATCTATCTATCTATCTATCTATCTATCTATCTATCTATCTATCTATCTATCATGTTCTAATAACAGTTCATATTTCTTTAGGGTCAATTATGACACGCCACCACCTGCATTATTGAAAAGCTGCATTTCTGAATAGCTTTTAATTGAATTGTGTATTGGTTAGAAACTTGAATTTGTAAATCCAAGAAGGAATATAGCTTGTGTTCTCATAGAATGTGCTTGTGAATGAGTAGTGTTGTCTTGTCTATTCAACCACTGTTCCTTGCACCCTCTGGCTCAGGCTCTGTCAGCTCGGGCCTTGTATAAGACTGAACAGCATCACCCAGCAAAATGAAAGCCTGCTGCCTTACTTTTCCTCTTGCCACCAATTGTTTTAGAAAAGGTTAATTATGGGGAAAAACATCTGCACCTTTGCTTTGTCAATTCCTGTATCTGACCTGCTTTGTGGTGCTGAGGGAGCTGCTGGGTAATTGAAGACTAATGCGGTGCTTACGACCATCAAAGCACAGTGCAGTCAGCATTAGCCCAGATTGATCTCTTCCATCCCCTCCTTCTCTCCTGTCCCACACATTCACGTGCTTTGTTTTTTGTTTTCAGAGATATTCCAAGGATACCAGACAGCACACATGCACAACTGGAATCAAGTGAGTCTTGTCAAGATCTTAAGCCTGTTTCATTATCCCATTAATCAGCCTAGAAACATCAAGTGAAGGAAATGTCTGCAAGAGTTGTCTGTCTCTCTGTATTTCTGTCTTTCTCATGGCATGCTTTCTTGCCCTCTTTGTGTCTCTCTGTCTTTTTATCTTCCTTCCTACCATCCCCCTCTCTCATTTAATCTTTTCATGTGACTGAAACCAACATCACTACTAAATAATCTGACTGTCGTCTTTGTCCTGTCAGGTTCGAGTTCTTTTGAGTCTCAGAAGATGGATCGCCCGTCCATCTCCGTCACGTCCCCCATGAGTCCCAGCATGCTGAGGGACGCCCCCCAGTACCTGTCAGGACAGCTCTCAGTGAGTGACCTAAGCATGACATACAGACTACGTGTGATATCCTCTAGACTGCATTGTTAGATTGCCTCAGCCACTGTCGAAAATGTATGACTAAGATGGTTCAGGAGTTTTTAATTCCATATGACTGTACTCACGAACATGTTATTTACCTTGGTGCATTTGTAATGCAGCTCAAAGTATAACTGAAATCCTGGTTCAAACCATTGGGCTCCCAGGCACAGCTACTCTCAATCTGCCTGTTGAGCTGGCCCTTTACCAAACCAGCACAGGATTGTAGATCAGGTTACTGTGTGTGTTGTCCATTATCTAGTATAAAAACCCTCCTGGGGTAAATGGGGAAAGAGCTGCATTAAAGTAAGAGATAAATCAACTCTCAAGTTTAGGATGCTCAAGGGTAACACCCCCAGGACAGGTTTTTCTCACAAAATTGATATTTATGAGAAATAGTTGTGTTTGACCGGCAGTGGCATTAAAGGTGATAGCACCATTTATTATATCAAAATTTGGACATTTGCAAGTATTTTTAGCTTTTGGTGATTTGGTATATCTAGTATTTGGCTGATGCCAGTATCTGCCGTGGACTGTTCAGTAATTTGACTTACATTGACATCTCAAACTTTTTGTCAGCCAGTTTAAAGTAAGTACTGAATTCTGGAAACCCCAAATCTCACCCAGATGCTTTTAATGTTTTGCATTTCTTTGAAGCAGCAATTGCTGTTGAAATTCAAAAACAACTGGCCTCTGAAGAAGTTCTGTTCATTGAATGAACCTTGTAAGACCTGCAGTGCCTGATGAGTAGTTGTACACAATAAAGAAAGTCAGCATTATATTTTTGGAGGAGTCTGTGTATTGTGTTTAGGGATAACAAGGGTTTAACGTCACTGTGCTGCAAACTTTGAAGCAGAGAAGAAAGAGAGATAAATCCCATGCACAACAAAGCAGAGTAGATCAAGTCATCAAAAAAACAGAGAGACAAAGATACAAGTGAAAGGTGAGGAAGTAAAATATGAATGAACTCACTGGAAGAAATCTCCCCTCTGAAACTACAAACTTCTGTTGTTGTGTTGAGAGTGTATTGTGAGTTTTTGTTGTTGTGGGGTTTTGGTTTTTATGGCATTTTCTTTTCTTTTTTTTTTCTTTTTTTTTTGCTGTTTAATTTTGCTTATCCAGAGCCAAAGCCTTAGTAGAAGAACAACGCCTTTTGCCCCTAGGGTCCAGGTAATGGGCCCTGTCTGAAGGGCACAATCTCTATTTGGTCTTTGCTCATTGACTGTTGACTGGCCTTTTTTCTGTTTCCATACTTTGGAAAATGCATTCCCGGGGAAATGGCAGCTTCAAGTTTCCCTCTCAGTGCAGTGCATTGTGTCATTTTCTTCAGTTTGATTTCTTGGTACCACTGTTATGATGAGAGTTATTATTACTCATTTTAACCCATTCACTTCATTTTACCAAGGTAGTGCATGCTCAACTAATCGAACACATTCTAAGAGACACTCTTCCATTGCCTGATTTGATAGCTGTAATTGACCCAACCTTGTTTCTGACATTTTGGATCATTGGCAATGCAGGAGGGTGTCTCTCTGAGCTTTTTAGGACAAAAGACTTGGGTTGTTTTCTGCTTCAGTGTGACATGAAGCCATGCCTCGATAACTCTAACCCTACATACATCTACAGGAGAACTCCCCCATGTGCGAGTTGACATGATATTGATTAGCACCTTATGGTTAATGGGTCTGCAGTTTCATGTTGCAGTGAAAAGATACCAAGTCACCGTCTTGTGTTGGAAACCAAATCACATTTTCCCTTTCAAATGAGAGTGTATAAGCAAATTGTACCTCCTAAATAACAAATCGAAAACCAAAGCTTTGAAGGTTTCTCTTTGCTCTGAGGGTCTCTTTTAATCTGTCATCTTTAATAGCAGTCTGTCTTCTTGTGCATTTTGTTTATGACACACAGTAGAGTCACTTTGTGTGATTCTATAATCGTCATTCCTGTAGCTTAAAGGTTTACACTCCTGCTTGGAATTTCAGATATTTATGTCATTGGCACTGTTACAGAGTACCCTCAACAAACTTTATATGGATCTGATGTGAGAATATAGTTGTGGTTAATACATAATTTAATCAAATGTAGAGAGGTTTAAACACATGATATAGAGTTATAATGGAGATAAAAAGGCAGGTTTTTATGTGTGTTTGTGTTTGTGTTTGTCTGTGTACTGGAAAAGCTTGTATGTTTCAGTAAATGACTAGATGGAAATATTGTAAAGCCATTTCTATTTCTATATTCTAGTAGTTAACTATTGAACCATGTGTCTTGATGCACATAATACAGTCATTACATTTCCAAGGTGAAACTTTTCAGAGACATTTTACAGATTCACAGACAGTACAGTATATTCATATCTGGCAGTATCTGGTATTTTTGTGTGGCTACGAGTGTAGAGGTTATTTGGTACAATTTGTTTTCCCATAAGCCCTCTGCTGTCTGTTTTTACCTATATGAAATCTTATGACTTGTCTTGAATGCTCTTTCTTGCATTGCTGCATGTCAAGCTGGTAGTTTTAAATGGTGCAGACCCTTTCCATATCATATTTTTGAAGAAGTATGGACAGAAGCTTAGAAGTTGTATCTCTCATTTCATCTACTTTCTTTAAGGCCTCAGTTGGAGCTTTTTATTCTTCTAAGTGTCTTCTTTTGGAGTCCATACTTCCCTTGTAGTGTGAACTGTCTGCGATTCCTTTCGCAACAGCATGATTGATTTCTCCATGCCAATGCCCATTGAATATCTGAGAGAACATTATTAGAAACAAAATCATCACTGGTATCATTTCGACAGAGCACAATGTTAATTTTAGAGCATGTTGCCTTTAGCATTTTACCTCACTTAAGTTAAAAGGGCACTCAGGCCAATTACATTCAGTTCCATTCAGTAAACTTTTTTCATTCCCACAGGGGAAGTTTTTAATGATGAACGTAAACACAAAGATTTAAAGCACTTAACAGAGGAAACAAACACAGTGATTACATATATGCAATATATAGCATAGCACATCACCATGCATATCACTACAAAAACGTATCTTTATTTATTATATATTATTATATATTTATTATATTATTATTTAATATCTTATTTTGACATTTGTAGCATTATCATACCCTATTAACATTGATACAGTAATTTCATATTTGACTATGCGCTTCAGCTATGATAACTTGCCCTGCCAAGCATGTGACCTGACATTATCTTAGCAGGTAGACATCTTCTTCCTTTTTCTTAAAGGGTAAATACAGGAGAAGACCCCACAGTGTTGTCAAAAACAGAAATAGAGCTCAAAAAAAGAAGACACAAAAGTCCTTGTTGTAACTTTGTTAACAATTTGATGCGGTTGTCTTCTCCTGCATTAGTCCCTCTATGTGTTTTTACTCCTTTTGGCCCTGATCAGTCTCTCAGAAGGTTGTCTCTGCTCTGCCCCCGCAGGTCAAACTGTGGTATGACAAAGTGGGCCATCAGCTTATCGTCACGATCCTGGGCGCCAAAGACCTGCCACCCAGGGAAGACGGCCGGCCCAGGAACCCTTATGTAAAAATCTACTTCCTCCCTGATAGAAGGTAAGAATAGAGACAGTTATCAGCATAAACATGGACCCACCTCACTCATTTAACTCTATTCAGGACAAGACACTGGATAGAAGTGGGCCTGAACTTAAGTTAACATATTTTTAGAAAATGGATTCTGATTACATTAATGTGATTTCACAAAATGATTGAGCCACTAGCATCAGGATGTATACATATGTGTGTATTTACTTAATTCAGTGCAGTTTTGCGTCTTGTTAAGCAGTTCTTTCTTATGCACTGATGAAGAATGCAGTAAGTGGACACATTCATGGAGATAGTACAGTCCCTTGCCATCTCATTCTCATCAACAGCATGCTGCGGTGATGTGCTCTGTGCTGTGTCGTGCTATTGATCTGTTGTATTCGTGGCTCTTCTCTATCATGGTTGTAAATAAAAACAGTTTGAATTATTGTTCCTCCAGCGACAAAAGCAAGAGGAGAACAAAAACGGTAAAGAAATCCTTAGAGCCCAAATGGAACCAGACCTTTATGTATTCGCCGGTGCACCGGCGAGAGTTTCGGGAGCGCATGCTGGAGATCACATTGTGGGACCAAGCCAGGGTGAGGGAGGAGGAGAGCGAATTCCTTGGCGAGGTAAGAAAACCAAACCCTCAACCATCAGGGACACTCACTGACAGTATCTCAGCTAAGCCTCTTGAATGGGGTCAAGCCTTTATTAAAGCTCATGGCCATTACAAGGTTTTTGTCATCCAGTTATTGGTCAGCATAGCATAGCAACTTTGGTGTTTTTATTTAGTGTGTAAAACTAAGACTATGGGAAAGTTGCTGTATGAGCTCTATGAGAGTTGTGGCACAAGTGTGTGTTGTGTGTTGCTGTAATTCCACAATTTAGTTTTTTCAACCCTTCCTATGAGGACATTTTCTAGGTAAGAGTCAATATGGTTACCTTTTCCCTCTCACAGATCCTTATTGAGCTGGAGACAGCTCTGCTGGATGATGAGCCACATTGGTACAAGCTACAAACCCATGATGTGTCCTCTATTCCACTCCCACGTGCCTCCCCGAATGCACAGCGCAGGCAGCTCCACGGTGAAAGTCCAACACGGCGGCTGCAAAGTACGTAACAGCTTTGTCATTGATAAGTAAAGTGATTGAGAGTGGCCACCCTTCAGGGAATAGTACATTTCAAGCGATATGATATACAGTATTTACTGTGCTCTGAGTTGCCTGTATGTGACAGGGCATTTTCCAATTTCAACAGTGGGCAAGTCAGTAATATTCCTCCAGGCTGTATCAACAAGCTGATGCCACTAAACATTTTATTCATTCACCAAGTTAATAAATATGTACTTAATAATTATGTAATTTATGCATATTTTGTCTTTGTCACCCACGTCACATCAACCTTACTACTTCTGTTTTTACAGACAAAGGCTCATATTCATACAACTCAGGTAAAAGCCCCCTGCATTTGCAGGCAGTGCTGCTGTATGGAGTGTTCTCCTGTCCTCTTCAATGATGCATCCTCGTGCCCTGATTCTCCACCCCTTTTTTCCGTGAAGTGTGCATGTTCCTGCTACCTTACATGGATCTCAGTGTGGGGAGCTGGTGTAAATTTGACTCCACTAGTTTGAAATCCACTCAGGGTATCAGATACGTGCAAGCTCCAGGGAAACAGAGATTTAGGACACAGTGGTCTCTCCCTCTCTGTGTATTCACCTGTGAACTATCTCACAATCCCATCCTGCAACCCACAACCATCCTCGTCCTAAAGTAATGATATAAAAATCCAGGCTATGTTCCAGTTGTGGCAGACACAATATAGTACATACACTTTGATGACTTGCTTCTCCTCTGTGATGTATATTGTTATTATTTTTCCTGTTACCAATATTTCCCCTTTAAAACTGCACAATACACTTTTAGAAAACTTTGCAGCCCATTCTACTTTGCTTGTATTTGTGTCTTGAATGTGAGTGTAATTTTGAAATTGCCATGTGATACAGTAGATTACTCTATTGCTGGTGTGATACTTTGCTTACTGTTCTTAATCGTCCAAAACAGTGGTGTTTTATTTACTTAAAATGCTTTGATCATCTTTATGCATAATACATGAGTTTTAAATTTCAAATTTCCAAATTTGGCTTATTTTATGTCCCTTTTCCCACCACTGTCAAATCTTTGACTTCCACAGTATTTTTTGTGATACTGATTCACTTGCTGTAGCTGCCTGTACTGTAGTCAGTGTCATGCAGGACTACTTCACCGTCCTGCCTCTACGACACACTTAAGGCTTGCTCGCTTCCCCCACCACGATGATTTTCTGGGCGTTTGTGTTGGTTTGAGGTGAAAGAGCTGACAGCTGTAAAAAGTCGCCAGCCAACTGAGATGAGAGGTTGGAAGCAGCACTGCCAGAGTGCAGCACTTGTCATTTCTGATAAAGCGCACGTGTCCAGTTGATTTAAGTAGACTGAACGGTTAAGGCGGGGGGGGGCCTCATACTTTAAAGAGAGGGGCCAGGGAGGGGTGATTCGACTACTGGGTAGGAAAGAAAGGGCGGTAAAGCCATATCAGTTCTCAGCAGCATTAATTGTTAAACCTGAGGTGTATTTTCATGTCATAAAGACGCTCTCTGTTTGTTTAATTTGTGGGGTATGGACTGATAGGGAATTCACTGGCTGTCCATTTTTTCAGTACTTTTTTTTAGTTACTTTCAGTTTAAACAATAAAGATTACATTCAGACTAGTGAGGCATACTACAAAAAACAGGTGTGTAAATGAACAATGTAAGGAAATAACCTCTCCCTCTTCCTTCGATCTCCCTCCCTTCTCTCCTCATTCGACCTCTCTCTTCTGTTTCTCTCTGTCCCTTCATCTCAAAGGATCCCAGAGGATAAGTGACAGTGAGATCTCAGACTACGATTGTGAAGATGGTGTAGGGGTAATAACAGGTAATATATTAATTCATTTGGTAATACAAGTGATTCAAATCCGAAAAACCAAATGGCAAAGAGCCAGTGTGGAGGCAAAGTAACAAGTGTTCTTATGTTTGCTAGATGTGTCTCCAGACCATATTACAGTTTTATGTTTGTTTGCTTTATCGTTGAACCTAGCCAACCTCCAATATGTTACCATCTGGCAAATACTCCCTGGACTTAAACACCTAGTGAATACTGTTATACATCATATAGCAGGGCAAAATTCTGCAGCCCACCACCAGCAGCAGCACAGTGAGGCAGCACTGAGATTTTGTCTGGCTCTGCACTGCTAGTTGCTGTTCTGCTGCACTCACTGAGGCTCCAGCCGCACGCCCACGCTGCACATCAGAAAAGGAGAAGCAGAGGCAGGCACAGGGAGACTGAAAAGTACTTGACATTTTTCCACATAACATATCAACCTTGAAGGGAAATAATGCTGAAATATTTAGCAAAGCTCTAGAAATGGAAAAAGATGCATGTATAAGATGGTGTTTCCAAGTACACAGTACATTCTCTGCAATCCTCTTCCAATAAACACCATGCCTTTTTTTCTTTCAATTGAAGACCTCAGAAATCGTGCTTGCCCTGATTGCAGGAAAGCTTTGTAAATTGCAGGATGGAGGTAGCTTGCCTGTAAAGTTACTTTAGCATGTGGTGATGCGTCACATCCCTATTAGTAAATACAGGCCACAAAGAGAGTGAAAGAATGGGTGATAATAGAAAGTAAATACATTGGAGAGCAAAGATCGCCTGTCGCACACACAGACAGACCAGAGGAGGGAAGAGCATCAGCCTAGGCTTGCTGATGATAGCGTAGTTGAGGGAAATCCTCCTCCAGCCTCTTTAACATTCTCATCAGCCCCTCACTGCCTCACCATGCCAGTCCCCTTCACTTCGTTCACAGTGATGGGAATACCCCTTTGCTCAGGTCTGGTCACACCCGCCTCTTCACATAAGCTCCACAACATCCCATTTTATCCTGCAGTCTTTGCATTAAACTGCTGGCACTATTACTTTCAAATGGGAAGAAATGCTTTTTTCCAGTGCATTTTATTTTACAGAACGCTAATTGCAAGGTTTCTAATTGTTTGTTACAAACAGTACAGCAATATGTGCTTAAGTGCTCACTAGTGACTACTTTACAGGTTAAGCTTATGTATTTCATTATTTCAAAGTAGAATTCCTATCATTTGACTCCTTTGATGCATGCAATGTAGTTTAGTAATGAAAAGTCCCATTTTTCATTATTTGCACATTACATTTAATCTTTAACAGTCCTGTGTGCTGTTTCCTACTTCTGCACTGATGCAGCCCAGTCCTCTTGTTAAATCCTGTACTTGTCAGTGAAGGTTTTTCTCTTTATATGTGCTTAACAGGCAGGCTGTACTCATGCGTGAAGCAACATGTCAAAGGGAAGAATAGATTTAATTTGGCTCTGCATGGGAGTTGATTGCTCTGCTGCAGGAGCCTCTGTGTTGAAGCTGCTGTTTAGGAGTGGCAGATGTTTTCCTTGTTAAATCTAATTTGCATCGTAATGAAGCTAATTTATTGCTACTTTTGTTCTTGTTTTTAGCCTTAGTTTTATTAAACTATGTACAAAAATGAAAGATGTAAAGTATGACTTGCATCCAATGACAATCAGGATGGAGTATTTTGTTTGAAATGTTTTAATATTCATAGTTTTGTGCACAGCGACCTCCCATCGAAAAGAAAATCTTATCATATTATGTCAAATTTTCTCAAGTAAAGGTCTACATTTCTTTATCATTACCTCCAATTTTCCCTACTTTTTCTTCTTTTCCAACTTTTGATTCAGGTTTTTCATTTGTGCTATACACTCTATTGAATATCAATCAATTTTAATAGTGCTAAGCATTGACCTTAACCATGGCTGCTAGCCATGTCTGATTACTGGTTAATGAACTCTTTCAAGTGCAATGGACGAATCAATCTTGCAGAAAAAATTCATTATAATCTTTCTGATATTTTCTTAAAGGCTATTTTTATATCTAATGCACAGTGTTAACACAGCAGATGAAATGCACCATTATTGAAATCTAGTCTTAATTTTCAAGATATAGAGACTCTGCATCTGTGCATAATTGATATTTAGTAGGTTTTACAAAGTTTTTCTTGCTTCTTTTAAGATGTTGCAGGGTAGGGTTGGATCTGCATCGTTTGCAGTCATTGTGCTATATTATGAGATGCTTCAGAGTTAGCTATTTCACTGGTGTTAAAATCAGAAACTGTTAAAGTTAAATTAGCATATAAATAAAGTGTGATTATTGTATTTGTATTCCCATTCAAAGTCCAGCACTGCAGGATATCTTTTATGAGAATACTAATACCAAAAATCATTTGAAAAACTTTACACCCCACTGAACCATGTCCCTCTATCCCTCCCTCTCCTCATCTGTTCTTGTCTTCACAGACTACCGGACAAATGGCAGAGACTTCCAGAGCTCCACGCTGTCTGTCCCTGAGCAGGTGATGTCGTCTAACCACTGCTCACGGTCGTCTGATATTAACCGGGCGCGGTCACGCTCTCCCAGCGTTCCCCCACCCTCCAGGTAACTGTTGCTTAGTCCACTATTGGGTTGATGCTTTATTATTGAGTGTGTTTTTTGTATTAATGATTTAACACCCAAGTGTTTTCTTTTCTTTAAGAACCGCATGTTGAGGAAGGATGTCTTAATATTCCTGCTTAGGGATCCAATAAAGTTATGATAATGAAGGGTAATATATGCTTTAGTAACTTGGTTGAGCAAAATGCTTCTTCAGGTTACTCTTGCACTCACTTCCAAATGCCACATCAGCCATGTGTCAGGTGCTCTATTTGTGCCCCGTGCCTCACTACACATTAAGCAGTGTGCCCCATGGTCAGTAGGGGGCAGTGTGTGGTGCATAAACTACATGAGGGGTGATCCAGTCCACTTCTGTCACACAGCAGAAGTTTGGACCCCGCCTTTGACCTTAGGCCTTCTCAGTACAGCTCCTCCACTAGAGTGGACCACCACAGTGTGTCAGAAGATAACTACTCACCTGACAGGTACACACACACGCTCCAGCTTACACTTGTGTACAGTGGATGCATGTACATGCGCGGGCATGCATGAACAGATGCTGACAAGTGCAAGTGGGGTGCTTATGACTAGACACGCAGGGAGGTGTTTATGCACGCATATATTTGTGCACGATACCGTTTGCTTTTAACTGTCTAGAAAACTGATCGTGTTTGGGGATGCCGTCAATCTCTTATATATATATATATATACTACATATAGAGTCCTGCTTTTAAAGAGCAACTTTCTCCATTCCTTAGAAATATTTAATGAAACTATTTTGTCTTCCTCTGTCATGTGTACAAACACTATTACTCCAAAGAGGAATGAAAACAAGGGAAAATCTAAAAGGTTTTCATGTCATTGATTCATCAGGAAATATCTCACTAAAAATCCTACATAAACAGCAGTCTTGGTTAAAACTATGCTGCATCGGAGGATTTATTAACAATAAGGTTATTCCATCTTAAACTAGAGGCTGGAATTATGCATGGAACTTTTGGAGCCACTGCTGCAAATTCTGTATACAGTATACAGTATTTGCGTGTATCTCACTATCTTTAAGTGGTCAGTGGTCAGTTATCCTCCATCAGCACTTATTTTCTGTAAGGGTTGGAAAATGTTGCTCCAACAGTCCAATCATATCCTTGGCACTGCCAGGCCACAGCTACTTTCCCTCCGTCCAATTAACTTTATTTGATATTTCTGAGGCTTGGCCTAAATCAGTGTCAGACGCAGAAAATGCACTCATCTAAATTGTCTGGGACAGTGCTCACTTGAATGTATTTCTGCTGCTTTAATTAACAATGTTCAATTATTTCTTGAAACCAGTTGAAAATGACACAGGAAATGACTCATGAAGAATTTGCAATTTTCCACACCGTGGAAAAAATCTTTAAAAGATTTAAAAAATCTCATCTGTAATTTTTTTTGTGAGATTAGTTATTTGGTTTAAAACTTGTGTCATTTTCACTGCTTTTTCCAACTTTTTAAGTGTTCTTGAAATTGTTAGTAAAAGGAGAATCTTAAGTAATATGATTAATAATCCAGCAAGAGTGACACCAAGCAGGTTTAGGTGTTGGACTGTGCTGTTCTGTTCTCTCCTCCGTGAATGTTGCTGGTGTGTTCGGTGTACCACTTTCATCTGTCTGTGTGGTAAAGCTGAGGAAGACATCTTCTCACCATCGGATTTCTTGGCCTCTCTTATCTGCCTTGCCTGTTTTTTCTCTTTGAAACTGTTACATCAACCTTTCCTACGAGCTTTCTCAGTCTCTTTACATCCTATTTCTTTGAGAAATCTCTCTCTCCCTCAGTTTTCTCACCCCTCCATCTGTCTGCCTACGATTCTATCTACAATCCTTTCTGTCTTTCTCCTTTCCTCCTCCTACTCCTCCTCTGCTTCTTCCTCAGCGCCATCTCAGATCCATCTCTGTCTTCTCTCCTCCCTCCATGTGTTTGCAGCCATTTTCTCACCCTACCTCGAACCAGACATACTCAGCCTATTGATGATCCTCAAAGAGACCCCAGGTAGACTTTTACCTGAGAAATGCATGAAGCCCTATCTCTGCACCTCTACTTTCTAACCCAACACCATCTTAACTCCAATCCACTACGTCTTTCTTCTGTGGAGAAAATCTTTCATTTGGGTGTAGAACACATGGCACTGACACTATGGCACTTGAAATTAAGTCTGCTGAGCCCAACTAGGCTGCATTGAGGAAATCAACATCGCACTTGTTTTTTGTTGCACTAGGCTACTTTATATTACCCGCCCGTCAGTGCCATATGTGTTGTGTTGTGTGTGTGTGTATATATATATATATATATATATATATATATATATATATATATATATATTTCATCTGTACAAGATCAAATATATACATGATGTGTGTGACTTTTCACTATTACAGTCTATTGAGAGAGTGACACTGTGGCCATGCACTTCATCCATTCAGTATCAGCATTGCTTATTCTCTCTTTCATCATCTCAACCATTCTCATATAAACATTCCTCTACAAAAATTCACCACAGGATTTTTTAGATGAGCAAATTCCTTATTGGTCATTTCATATTTTCCACCAAAAGAATGACTACAGCAATACTGAAAATGGATAAGTGTTCTATGGTTGTGAAGTTTTGTCCAGAAGAGGTGGTTTCTCCTCCAAACATGCTGATACATCCGGTGTATATGAGTGTACATTAGCCTTCAGTTTATATGTAATCACTGTGGATATGTAGGATAACTGAAGAAGTGTGTGCTCAGACAGACTCTGTATCCAAAAAGTGTACTCCAACATTTTATACTTTGCAGGTCTCCTTAATGTTAACTTCCAGTCCATATGGAGACATATTAAATTCTGACCAGCTGTGATATTTTTTCGTCAGCCGCAACCATCGCGTGTACCCAATCTGCCGAGAGGAAGCAGTCAGGTTACTGCGTTCCACTAGGATGGCCCGCGCCTATTCTGAGGGCGCCTACTCCTCCGACTATGACTACGAGAGGTATTGAAATGCACTGCCACTGCATCTGTGCATCCGCCATATTGTGGTCTCCTCAAATTGTCCCTCGTCCGTCTTTAATTTATCCGTGAACGTACGTGTGATGACTGAAAATGATATCCTGTCTGATATCGGTTTTTGTTAAAGAGTCATCACAGCTCTGAAGTTGTTGATGTAAAAGAACAAAACACAACTGCCTCAGTGTGCTGAGGCTCAGAGCTCTATGTGTTGCCGGCCAGTAACTGACTGTTTCTCCGTGGATGTCCTTGTTTATGTACCCATGTACGTACATTATATCAACAGCAGTATGTTGATCAGTGGTGTGTGTGGTTCTTAGTGTTGTCCTTTTTTTGGCAGGTGCTTGTTGCTCACCCATACAGTGGCATCTCTGATGCATTGCTCTGGGCTGCACAGTAGCTTTGTAAATTCCTTGTTTGCCCTTTGGCTTCTTGTGTCTGGCCAGAATGGGCTTGAAGGCCCTTCCAAGCACGCATAGAAAGGCCTGCTGACACCCATCCATCCCCAGGACCCATGCCAGCATCCTGGTGCACCAATAAAAAGAAAGAACTCACATCGCCCCCTCCCCCCTCCAGAGAAACGCTGTAAATTACTCCACTTTTCTCTGTCTTCGATCTTCTGCCTGCTGCCATCTGGCTTTCAGTCAGGAATAACATGACATTTGTGCCATTTCTCTGCACTCCAGGAGGAAAAAAGTGATGAGTCCTCAGAATCCAGCCCAAGAGCCTAACTGACTTTATTATAGTGTCACCAAGTTTCCCTCAGGCCCAGCTTGGCTCAACTTTAGGCTCAGCCTATAGCCTAGATATCAGTTAACGAGGACTGGACTCTTCTGTTCTCTTGCTTTCTTCCCGTCAAAACCAGCAGGGAGTGAAAAGTAGCTAGTAGCTCAGTGTTATCCACCGAGGAATGAAATAGATTTCCTTCCCCACTTCATACAGTTTGTTGTTGTCTACATCCAGGCAGAGTAAAAGCAACAGTTAAAACTGAAAAGAAATAAGGGCAGAATAAAGAAACAAAGGCACTTGGAGAGAAAAAAGGAGATGAATATTGGAGCATTAGTGGAGTTTGAACATTTTGGCAAGTGCCTTAGTTTAGGTGATTTCCCCTTGGAACATAAGAACGTTTTGTGGTCCTGTTTTTTAAGTGCACTGCCCAATCGTGTACCTTGAGAAGGTTAAAGCCTGCAGCATATCCGCCTTAAATCACCAGCTTTTTTCAGCAAAGAAAAACTAATATCTTAATTTGAATAAAGTGAGCAATGCCATTCCAAAGTGCAATATGTATATCTCATGGCTAAATCCATCAAATTACACCTAATGAGAAGTTTGATTTGTAACAGACATAACGCATAAATCCTTGGCCATAATAACCTCATGATGGGAATTCACTAATATTTATGTTGATCATCTTTGAATATTAAAGGCCACTTGTCACAGAGTGATGAGCTCTTGTTTTGTCATTGGATACAAAAACGACATCTCCTCTACTGGACAATTTTTCAAACTGCAAAAGGCAACAGACACTACAAGACTACGATAATACAAGTCAAAGTCAAAGTCATTTGAATTGAGTTTGAAGGTTTTTCCTTACACATTCCTAAAAGTTGTCAACAATGTCATGATTTCTGATTATTTAAAGAAGTCTTTTGGTGTCTGTTAGCCTCATAAGAAGATGCTCCCTGCTATTTGTACCGTGTAGACACTAACATGACCTCTGTCCTTTAGAATAAAGAGGTATTATAGTTAAGTCGAATTCTGTTTGTTTTACTAAATAGAAAAATTGTGGGACTTTTGGTGTAGAGATGTAAACTTTCAAGAACTTTTACAATTCTCAAACAGTGTGCATGCTCTAAACCTACTTGTGTCAACTCCTGGTCCAAAGTTGAATGTTTCCCTTTTTTAAAATGTGCAATATGATGCAGTTTTATGAAAATGCTTCTCTCTTTTTTATGTTAAACACTTCTATGCTATCAATGATTTTCTAGTTGAGAAATTTACCTGCTTTTTTCTCCAGCGCTTAGGACCAGCAAGATTTGCCTCCATCTTCACTGTGCCAAAAGTACTTATAGTGGCTTGGCAACTTTCAGGAAATGACATACTGTATACAACAAGCCAAATGCAATGTACAGATACACTTCACTTTCCCCTCACACTTCACTCCACCCTCAAACAGTCTGCAAATGAACACTCACCCACCAGCTATTGAAAGACTCCACATGGTCCCTTCCAGATATACACAACCTTAAGACTTCACATATAATTCCCTCCAGGAACTAGGTGGACCCTAGCTGTTTGTCTATACTTTCCACCCTTGATATTAAATAATTCAGCCACTTACTGAGAATAACAGACAAAAGCGGTTGGAATGTTGGAATTAATGTCAAGTAAAGAATTTCATGTAAGCCTAACCACATGTCCATTTCACACATTCCAAAATGACAACTTGAATACTCACTGAATATTTGAGATGTTATGGACTGGAATTGTCTGTACATGTAGTTCTGCAACCTTAATTAAGGTTGCCACAGTTGAAACAGGTGATCTTTTAAAATTAAAGTGTTGTCTACTGTTCTCTAAGAGTTGCTGAATATTTTCATTTTGTCACTATCAAGGACCATACCTGTAGTTTTTCTTGATTTAATCAATTTACTATAAATATATGCAAATCATTTAGACTTGACATTACGGCAGACCAGCCTTCAAAGCAGGCTGCAGCTCTTGGTATTTTTGAATGTGTTTTCCATACTTAACCAGAGTTAATGTACATTCACTTTAATACAGTTGAAAACCAGCCTATGTAGACATGTTTGGTAGTCAGTGACAGTGAATATTATGTCAACTGAAGATGGATTTATAAATCTGCACCCACATTATATTGCAATATTAAACCATAAGTAAAGCATACATGATCGCCTGCTTTGATCAAGTTAATTCCAGTACAACAACAAATTGTGACAGTGGCTTGCTAGTCGGCGGGGAAACATGTTCATAAATAATGTAAAGTACGGTAAACAATTTGTAGTAAATTGATTAAAGCATACAAAAAACAGGTATGTTACTTACACACATGCACCTTTGAGGATGCAGCAGATTGCTCTGCCCTCCATACTGTCCACCCTACCAGCATACTGTCCCTGCCCTGCTAGGGCCCCACTGAGTGCCTGCCTATCTCTCAATAACCTCTGTAGGAACCACGGAGCCATGGATAGACACGAGTATCACAGCCGGTCCCGCTCTGCAGACCAGCGGCCCACTATAGAGCGCCCCACATCCCGCTCGCGCTCCACTGAACGCCCCCACGACTCTTCGCTCATGAGGTCCATGCCGTCTCTGCCATCTGGGAGGTCCGCCCCTCCCTCACCTGCCTTGACGAGGTGTGACCCAGATTGGAGACGCTAACCATCTTAACACAGAAGCAGACTGGAGTTTTAGTTGACAATCATTTCCCTGAGGCATAGCTACTCTGGAGGGAGAGAAAATGTTAACATTAGCTTAAAACATCAAGAAGTAGACCAAAAAAAACCACATTTCTTTGAAAGTGAAATTATTAGACTAAAGCCCAGTGAATGCATCAAAGCTTATATCATGCTGCTAACTGATAATATGCTAAAAAGACATACAGAGGCATGGAAACTTTCACTACTTGCTGAGGTTAGTTAGTTAGCCTTGCTACTAGGATTGCCACCTAACCAAATAGCTTCTTGTTAGGCCACTGAGATAAGCTAGGTTGCCTGCTGACTCTTTCTGATTGTGCCTGTCAGTAAAAAATCAATACAAAGAATGAATTCTTTTTGCATATCTTTTTTCATGTCTTGCTAGTCCACAAGTAAAGCTTCTAGCTGGAAATTAATAATTTTGTGTAATGTCTTACTCCAACACTAAGGTTTAAATCTACCAATGTGATTTTTTCTTCCCTCAGAGCAGCTTAATCTCTGCTAAATGTTTGCATAACTACAACGTTTGTAGAACTAAACCAGTTCAGACCCTGTCCCATGAGCTCCCACCCACCCCGAGCCTGACTAACTCACAGAATGAACTACAGAAAACATATCACTACCACCTATCTCCCACCTTCCCAGTACCCTGCTTCCCTGCCTCACCTCACCCCAGCTCACCTCACCTCACCCACTTCCCCCTCACGACTACCCCACCACCCACCTAGCCACTTTGTGTTTTGTCCCCAAAAGTACCGGTGCTGTGTTTTTTACACATGTCCCAGGCACGACAGTCCTGACACAGTAGATAGCGTGCTGACTTGTTTTAATTTGGAACACACTGCTTATACGCTTGCGTGAGTATAGCAGTGATGGGCCAACATTTTCCTTTGATTTCATTTCTAACATCAACCGATGCAGTTGATCCTGTGATGGCATTCTGTTATTTTCTGTTTTTGTTTTGAGTTGCAGCCTTTTGGGGACAGTCTGAATGCATGGTCGCACTGGTCTGCTGTTTCTGCATTGAACTGTTCTCTCCTTGCAGCTTGATGAGGCGACTGTACATGCAATTCACACCTGGCATCTTTTATTGCAGCTCAGTTCCCTGCAGTTGATGTATCCCTCCACTTTCATGCCATGTGCCAAACATCATTGCTGTGTGCATTGGTTTTATATTTGGAGACACTTACTGTATCATAATCAGGAAATCCTTATTATGTAAAACAGTGTCAAACTTAACACTGTTTGCATAGAGCTATAATCAGTCACATCTTCAGATTCAGATTTGAATTATTAACAATAATGGTGACCTCTTAGTTGTTCGTTTGTACAATTGCTGTTACTGCTTATCTCCAATTGAACCTGACAGTAACCAGCTTAAAACAAGTAAATATGTGATCTAACATATGTGCATAACTATTAAACTGATCCTATTTAAGTAGATTAAATCATACATCAGTCTCCTCCTATATTAGATAGCTTTACATGTTTATCTCAAGCCTTATTGTCTATAATCAAACTTATAGTTTTGGAATTTTTTAATGTTCCCTTTTCTTTTCTCACACTGTGATGTGGGTGCGACATGGCTATGCCCTGCATCCATCATCCTAATCTGTGTCTCACCCCTACTGTCTACTACACCCCTTTTGTCATGTAGGGCGCATCCTCGTAGTGGATCAGTCCAGACCAGTCCCACCAGTACCCCCATGTCTGGTAGACGAGGACGTCAACTTCCACAGCTTCCACCCACGGGGAAAGACAGAAGTAAGTCAACCTGATTTTTTTTTTTTTTACCTGCACTACAGGGTCTATCAAGAGACTTGTCTTTTGAATAAGCACATCCTTATATTGGTGCAAAAGTGTGTTTCTGTTCCGTATCTTATAATGGTCTAGTTTATTTTTGGTGGCCCAGCTGATTGGGGCTAAAGAAGAGCTTTGGAAGAGCAGTTGCTGACTCTCATACTTCACTTGTGACAGACAGGAAAGGCTGATATTTGTAGATGCAATCTGTCGGTATAAACTATAGATCATTATCATATATACAAGGATTTTTCTTTGTTGACTCATGTTTCATTGGTGTTTACTTTTGACTTCCATTCATAACATTCTACTCGGTTCCTTTTCCATTTCTCTCTCAGAAGATGGAGACGAAGGAACAGAGCCTTGTGAAGGTCTGTACTTGAATGTGTGGGTTTAGTCTTTCAGACTGGGAGTGCTGTTTGAGCCGCGCCTCGCTCTGAAGGCCGAAACCCTGTCTGCAACAGCAGGTGGCTGGGTTCACCGGAGGCCGTGCTGGCTTTGTGCTCAGTGAACCCTCCCTCTGTTGCAGCTGTGTTTAACGTACAGTTCAGATGTCTTGTGCCATCGTGTTGTACATATCTATAGGCCTGTCTGGATCCTACTGTTAATTGTACCAGTGTGGTGTTCAAGCATAGCCTCCCTGTTTCTGTTACTTCAGCTATTTGGACTGCTGAGATACTTCACCAAAGTAAATATAAGGCTGTACTATATCTACCTACTTAACAGGGTAAACTCAAGGCTTTGAGAAAGGTTTAAATTACAGTAGTTTGAACATCTCACATCCTTAATGCTATAAAGTGACATTTTTAAGTTGTATTTGATCCTCAGCTCTCCTTTAACAAATGTTATGTCTTGTAGCGTCTTGTGACAGAGAACTGTAATGAAAGTGATGATCATTTTAATCGTGTCTTTGAATCAGACACAGTGGAAAACAAAGAGTGTTGTAGCTCTTCAGTGATTGGAGGGAACAACTGGGACAAAGATAAAGAGGGTAAAAAGCTCAAGTAGTTCTGGAGAACTTGTCAAAGCACTCGCAGAACACTTTCATCATCGTCAGAGTCCATGAGGGCTTTCCCTGTCCTCTGTACAGCCGCCAACCAGCCCTCTCTTTCCCTCTATCTCTCTCTCTCCCCATCTTTGTCTCTCTCTCTCAGTCCCACCCTTCTCTGTATCCGTGCCATCTTTTTTATCACTCTGAGGCCCTCTCTGTCTGGTCCTCTCTGACACCTCTTTGTGTCGCCTTTTCCTCTCTATTCCTTCCCTAGCCTGTCTTTCTACCTTTTCTACTTCTGTCAGGCAGTCTATCCCTTACAACTTCTCTCTCTCTCTCTCTCTCTCTCTCTCTCTCTCTCTCTCTCTCTCTCTCTCTTCTTCTTCTTCTTCTTCTTCTTCTTCTTCTTCTTTCTTTCTTTCTTTCTTTCTTTCTTTGTGTTGGTGTCTCTGTTCTCTCTCTCTTGCCACCAAACATTTCAGGCCAGTGGCAGTGTGTGGGCGTGGGGGGAGGTATTGATCTGACCTTGTGCTGTAGCTCCCACAGAGCTGTATGGCACTCAGCGTATGTAATGCAGATGTCTGTATGTGTAAGTGTGTGTGTATGTAGCTTTTTATGGACTATATCCATCTTATTGCCCCTTGCCCATTCATTACACAGAAGCGCTGGACTGTTGATAAATATGCATTTATTTGTCTCACTGTTGTGCTTCGATGTTTAGTCATATCTTTAAGTTGCCTGTACTTAATTGTATTATATTTTATTTATTATATTTTTATATGTGGCAATTCCTTAGAGGGGACAGGGGAGGAGCTTGGGGCATCTGAACCCCAAAATGGTCGCCCAGGTGTGTTTAGAAACAGGCTTTAAACCTATCCTGAAGGAATGTGTTTATCTGCTATGTGATTCTCTTAATTTCTTTCTTCATAAAAACCGTTAATGTAGTATTGACATTTATTCACAATGAAAAGAAATTCAATATGCAGTTAGGAGTTTGGACTGTTTTGTTTCTTGGATGAGAGTAATGTACAGTATGGTTTGATGTACAGTACATTCATCCACAGGCTTGAATGAATGGCCAGACTGTTGGCAGAAACTGAAGTTCCCCACAGTTTCCACTTCCTAATTTCCCATCTGTTTATGTGGCTTGCTTTTGTCCTTTGACCGTGTGGTGTTATTACCCAACGCTGCCATAGCTGCAGTGCTGACTGACTCTGTGTAACGTTTCTAAAAAGTGACATTCTGTTTTTAAATTGTCTATAATCCTGATGCTCTGAGTGATATTTTATGAATGACAGAATGCTGCTGTAAAGAAGTTGTATTATGAGGATAGTAGCAAATGCTCGGTGCACATAACATTGTTGTGCTCGCAGTATCCAGTACCTTTGAGTTGCAGTGCATTTCTGTGTGGATCTGTGGGTGTATGTGCATATGTTTTAGAGCACATACAGTATGAGTTGCCTTGTTAATTCCACTTACAGTACCATAAGGTTTCAGAACTCCATCATTTGATATGCCTCCATCTATTTCTCTTACTAGCAGCAGACTGTGAGGAAAAACCCCAAGGCGCACCGGTAAATGGGAGGAAAGGCAAGTCCTCTGAATAGTGTGATGGTGTGACTTTGCTGTGTGGGCTCTCTCGGTCAACACGGTCAATCCACTAGCATCTATAATTCTAGATACTTTGCTACTCTGAGTGACACTTCCTTCTTACTTGCCGTAGCACATTTATGTAGTTCTTTAATTTCCCTTTGTAAAATGTGCATCTATTAAATTCACTAACTGTGGTTAGCTCCTGTTGAGCTGAGCTAAAGTGATGAAACCGGAGAGATATATGTAGCTGAAGCTGATGTTAATGTGTACAGAGAGCTGTCGTTATGATGTCTGCTGGTCTGTCATTCTCTGGCCTCAGTACGGTCCTAATCTTTCCCCTTGTGTGATCCACAAGACAGAGCTCTACATTTCTATTGTGAAACCATCAATCACTGAATTACACATACCCTGTACAGTATTCCCCATTAGACTGGCAGTTTCAACTCATTTTAATGGCAGTTAGTGGCAATTTTCTGTTAAAAACATGATAAAACATGATACATTTTGTATCTTAAAAAACTCACCTTTAAGTGTAGTATTTTGTCTATTCTGTGTATTTTACTTAGCTGTAGATGAACTGTCGAGTAAAAACGTATTTTTTAGAACAGACTGTTGCCTTTGTTGGCCAGCAGATGGAGCAAAGTTCATTATATTTGATGGGGAGCTGTCTGATTTCAGTGCTGAAGTCTTTTTCTTCCTTAACTATCCCTACCACTGGTGTCTGTTACTGCAAAAAATAAGCACAATAGTTTTCATACGTAAACCATATTAAAAGGTAAATAGATTAAAAAATGTTTTTTTTTATTTTTTTTAGCACATTTATGCTGGATCTTGTTTATCATATAGTCACATTGATAATCCAGGGTCCCTAAGATTCCTGTAACGTGCAAATAGTGTGTGTGTTTGTATACATGAATGTGTGTGTCCGTGTGCATGTGTGTACATGTGTGCTGTAGAAGTGACATGGGAGGACCAGCAGCGAGGGCTGAATGGCTCTTTGTCTGACGGAGGGACACAGCCACACCTCTCCCTCACTGAGACAGGTTGGTTGGGTGTGGATTTCTGACACTTCAAAGCTATATTTCACTTTTATTCAGTGTTGGACTTTTTTGTTGAATCCATCATATGAGTCCATGAACAGTAATCAACTCATAGATCTGTCCCGGCAGTGTGGTCACAAAAGCCTTGCCATGGCTTAGCCAACATGAAGCTAACAGTAAAGTGTGTATGAAATTAATCAGAATGTGTCATCAGACACCCAAACAAATACTGCTAAATGTCCATGCATTGTTTTGGCTGTGTTCATTATGGCCTTGTGGTTAATCTGTATTGGAAGTATGATGATTAAATCAGCTAGTGGTGTTTGCATCATCCACTGTTTGAATGTAAGCAAAGCATTGAGTCTTCTTCCTCACGTATCACTCTAATAAATTAATTATTATCAAATATATAAAATTGGCCAGGCTCCATTATACCTAGCCACCATTTATTTTGTCATCCATACTTATCTTACTGCTGAAAAGTACTGTTTTGAGAATCTTTGAGGTTAGAGAGAATCAAGGCAAAATTGATTAAAATATCGGGGAACAGTTTTTATGAAATGTGTTCAAAGCTTATTCAGGCCTGCCTTTCTTCACCAAATTTTCAAAGTAATAGTCAAATTCTCTATATGAGAGGTGTTTACAATCGAGCAAGAGAAGATTTTTGGTTGTTTCTTGTTCATAGACTCGTATAAAGGTATGCACCTTGTTCAAACAATATCTTACCAAAGCGATCTCCCCTTGAAGAATTTTCTTTGCTGTCCTTCACAGTTTGTGTGGATTCTTGTCAGCTTGATTGTATTTTAACCAATGTCAGACCCGGACAATGTGCAGTAGAGGCTTGATGTCAGAAAAAGAATACGAAAAGAGGCAAAAAGAGCTTGCTTTACATATTAGTATAGGCCAGCAGGATTATTTCCTAGGTCAGCCTCTGGATGGCATCCTTCCATCTTTCTGTCTCTTCCTCCTTGGTGTGGTTTTGCAGTGCAGCACGGAGCTGATGGCTCTGAAGACACTCTGATCTCTGCAAACTGATCAGGGCACACTTCCCTCACCTTAAAATAATGCATAGTTTTTATCATATGAAAATATAAAAGCTTTATGAGATGCGGTCATTCATGAATATATTTCAGGAAAACCTGATGTGTTGCTAAGGTAATGACACCGCCAGTGTCTTGAGGTGCTGTGTTTGCTGTGTGCTTCCATGGAAACATGTCTGTGCCTCCCCCTGAGTTAAGCTTGACATACGTTTACCTGTTAAGTCACTTGCTGATACGTTATGCCTACATGTAACATAAAGTGAACATGAAGAGTGTGGAGGTCTGTCAGTTTCTTACACTCTTTCATTCTGTACTTCTTTTTTTTTTAGTATCTGTCTCCCTTTAAACGTAAACAGTCCTCTGAGGCTGTCTTTGTGTTTGTCTCTGCACATTTCAACCTTTATCTATTGTAGAAAGGCTGACTGAGCGTGATCCTCTTTTCCATCTTGTCCATATTCATGTTACTTTCACACTGGGAGCTCCTCAAAAATGATTTTGAATAAGGGGAGAGTTATAGTCACACTCCTCACTACCACCTTCTCTCTCACTATTTTCCCATACCAGCTACTTTTTCTGTGCCCTACAAAAAGCATACGCCCTCACCAACAGTGTCTCTGGATCTAGAACAGAACCAAAATAAAATATAAGCAAGGGAAATAAGAAGGGAAGCTGGGGGATGTGGGACAGACATGAAGTTTTCAACTTGCTTTGTGCAGGTTGCACAGTTGTTCAATTAAAAAAAAAAGGTCCAAACACATTAGCTGTGTTGTGTGCTATCTGTATATCAGCTTTCAAACTTAGTGGAAGTAATGTACCCAAAATAGGCTGTCATGAATAAGAGTGAAGCATTTACTCACTGTATGTCTATCTGTATGAAAATGAAAATTCAATTGAATAAAACATTTTTTTAAGTGGACGTGATGGTGACTGCACAAAATGTAGTTAACGAGAGTGGCCATCTCAATGATATAGACAATTAGCTCCAGTTTGTTTTCTATTGTCCTATTTACATGGCAACAGATTATTTTAGTAAGACAATCAGATTTTTTTCCAAACATGGATGATGCACAGACTGCTTTGACTGCTGACATTAGAAACATTTAACTTAGCCACGTAGTCAAGGAAAGCCTTAAATGATAAAAGAAAAACCCTCTTATATAAACTATATATTAGCTTATATCCTGGGTATTTCCATTTAGTGAAAACATTTTTGGGAACATCTTGTTGTTGAGGAGCTCATTGTCAGCGTTCTGTTGTGTCTGAAGCAGGGTCCTATAGTCTTGGAATAGGTGGTCATTCAGAGGCTGTTTGGTTGAATATAAAAAGTTAATGTCATCCAGTATGAACCCACAAACCACAGGAGACTTTGCCACACTGGATTGTTCTAGTTCTGCACTCCTATCTCTGTCTTAATACATCACTCTCTTATCCTGATGACCTACATGATACAGCCGAAGTATTGAGGAAAGAAAATCTCTTGCTGTCTTGATTATCATTTGACTCTCTAATGAGATGATGTTCCATGCTACAAAGAGATGAAAGCTGGTGAGGCAGATGTCTCACATTGTCTTTTTATTCATGTGACACTTCATTATTCACCCTAATAGAGTACTAATTGAGGGGGCTATGAAAATGAAGTCTGATCGAGTGGGCTTCTTTTGCCCTCCTAGCTGTCACTGTTTGTTTTGTCAGGCTCTGACTCCAGGATGGAGATGAGACAAGTAGTTAGGACAACAGAATGGTGGACTGAGGGGGCAGCCCTACTCTGAGAAGAGAGTTAGACACAGTGCTGAAACACAAACCCCGATATTCAACCAACAATCTGAGGTCATGTGGGCCGACGAGTAGTTGCTTACAAAGGATGAAGACACGGATGAAAGTGTCTTGATTGTTGTTAGAGAAGTAAAAGTTCATCTTTGGAGGGAAAAAGAAGGGAAACATATCCTCATCAAAAATATTTCAGGGTCTCACCAGGCTGAACAGAAGGAAAGCAGGATTTGAAGGATACTATAGCAGACATTTGGATATGTGTTGGTGTGTGTATGGTGTGTGCATGTGTTTCTGTGTATTTGATTGTGCACTCTTACGCTCTATCCAGGTGCTGATGTTTTTGTCAGCTTTTACATATTATACTCTGTGAGGTAGTTTGCTCTCTCTTTTGTGTGCTCGCTGCTCTGTGCTTTCAGTTTGTGTTTTTTGTTTTTTTTTCCTTTCTTTTCTTTTTCTTTTTTTCTTTTTCCAGGCTGTTTCCCCACAGTTGCCCCATGCAGACTCAACTGACATCCACTACTCCTTTTACCCTCCTTCCCCCCCTCTCCCCCTCCTATCCTCAGAGGTCTCGAGTTTCCTTCTCTCTAGTTCGGGACATTAACATCTCTTTACTGTTTCAGCTCTTTTTCCTTTAAAGCACAGAACCTCACCTTCCCAACCTTTTCTACCTCAGCCTCTCCTGGCCTTGCACCCACTCGCTCTATTTTGACTTCTCACTGTGCCCATGGTGGAGTTTGTGTGTTCTTGGTGTACTCTATGATTTTGTTTGTGTGTTCTGTGCTTGTTGTTTTTGTCATTGTCGTGTCGTATTGTTGTTGTGTTGTGTCCCTCCCTCCCTCCATCCTCTCCTTCCTCACTCTGACCCTCCAAACCTGGCACACCCGGTGATCACGGCGATGGCGTCACCCTCCCTCCTTCCTTCCTCTTCTCCTCCGTCTCCCCCCTTACCCTTCGTGCATCCTCTCACATCCATCTTCCTCTCCTCTGTCTGTGTCTGTCCATTCTGTGATGTGATCCCAGAAGACATGGACTCACCAAGTTGGACGAACTCAGGTCTGTCCCTTCTTCTTCTTTACCTTCTTTCTTTCTGACTCGGCCTCTTTTTCTCCTTCCTCTTCTCTACTTTATTCCCTCTTTACGTCTTCCTGGCTTGCCCTCTCCCATCCACCTCCCTTCATCTCAGTCGTGGTTTCTTTCCCGCTTCGTTCGCATCCATTCTCTTGTGCCGTTTGCACTTGTAATTGTTCCGTAGACGACGCTTCTGGCTTCCTTGCAATTTTGCACTATTCTTGTTTTGTTGTGGACAGACGGTGTATGCTTACAGTTCATCGAAGCATGATCATGGTCATGCCACTGTGGTTTCTTTGCAGCAGGTCATGTCATGAGACATTGTGTTATTTTCTATCTATAAAAAACCTCCTTATTGTCAATTAGCTACATATCTACGTCACATTTGCCTTGAAAATGAAACTGACATTCAGGCCACAACGTTTTGTATATGATTTCACCAATTCAGGACACTTGCAGGGCCTTTTAGCAGGGTTAGTGAGCTTTAAAGGTGCTGGTAGTCAGCTTTAGTTATCTTTGACCACAGCAAGCTGTTTCCTTGTTTCCAGTCACTATGCTTAGTGAAGCTGACTAGCTGCTGGCTCCAGCTGCATATTTACCGTACACACGATAGTGGAATCGTTTTTTTTCTAGAAGAAGAAAATTTGAAAATGTATTTCCCAAAATGCCAAACTATTCTTTTAAAACTTTACTGTATATAATTGATTGGACTAGATTAATCAATTTTCTGACTGTTGCATACCTATTGTTATATTTTAAATCCAACAGGCTAGAAGACAAAGTCATTAAAATAAACATTGTCCTCATTCCTAATGTACACAGCAGCATAACTTCACTGAAAAACACAATTAAAAGTATTAAAGTGAAACTCTCGCCAAAATGGAACTGAGGCTTTATTTGTGAATGTACATGACTCAAACCTTCATGTTAAAGCATAATTACAGCGAAAGAGGCACTTTTCAGATTGACCGTATTTTCGTTTTTGGCATTTTCAGTGGGAGTGCATGGGGCACTTTTACGCTAGCATCAAAGTCGCTATTTATATAAGTCGCTATAAGAAGGCTCGACACAACATGAAACTTTGCTCGTAGTATCACCAGGGTCTCTACACGTGAACACGAGCATTGAGAACATTGTTTGTGTACACAGAGTTGACTAAAAATAAAGTTTTTAACTCAGGTTAGCAGTAGCCTCTTCCTCTAGCCGTCGTCATGGCAGCCCAGACGTACTCGGGGATCGACACGTCTGGGTAGAGTGTATGTGGTTCAGTTTCAAAAGTTTCATGTTGTGTCGAGCCTTCTTAGTGGTTTTAAAAATAACAATTTTAATGCTAGCGTAAATGCACCCCATTGAAAATTAGTTTGAGCCGAAAACGAAAATACCGTCAATCTTAAAAGTGCCTCTTTCATCGGAATTATGCCTTTACACGAAGGTTTGACTCATGTACATTCACAAAAAAAGCCTAGGTTGCTCTTTGGCGTGAGTTTCACTTGAAGGTCAACAGAGAGAAAGTTGATGTGGTGTGACAGAACAAGCAGCTATTTAAATCTGTCATACTCGACATTACTCTTTGGCTGTAATTTCGAGGAAACTAAAAAAGACATTGAAGTGTGTAGGCTGTGACATGGTGACATGTTACCTAAGCAGCGAGTTAACAGTAAACAATTAGCCAAGAGAAGCAAAGAAAAGACTCCATTGTAATGAGAAAACTTCACTTTGCCTCACCTGTGCAGTCATTCATTTGCTCTCAACTTGTATTGCTTTTCTTTGTCTGTGTGTGAATGTGTGTATATGAAGCTACAGGCATACTGTCTGTGTGCATGGCACTTATATATGTGCATTCACCTTTACTTTATCATTGCTATCATATGACACAAAAGTTGAGACAGAGAGCAGTGGAGAGAATGGAGATGCAGGTATAGCAGGAAAGTCAGAATCAGGTGGTGATTAAAAGTTATCGTTGTAGCAGCAGTTTCAGCAAAAAGCATTTGTTGTAAGGAATTCATTTGTTTTGTTTTCTCTTTGGTTGCATGAAATGTCTTTAGTGCATAAAGCAGTGGCATTATTTCCTCCAAAGAACAAGGTTAAGCTTGCGTATTTATTATGGCGTGACGTTTGTATAATGCAAATTGCACTTGCAACAAACTATGCAACAAATCGTAGTGCTTCAGTTGAATTTACGAAGAGATGAGATGGGCAAACAGCATGATGTGATGACTCCATGAAGCACTGAAAGAGGAAAGAAAAGTGGATTTTGCAAGCCTTACAGTTTGAGCTGAGAAGGAGGCATTTGCTGATTAGTTGCATCATTCAGAAATGTCATTAGCTGTCAAAGGACTTGCATTTATGTTGAATATCATATAAAATGTGTCCCAGCATGTGTTCCAAACAGTGATGGAGGTCCTACATTCATTTATTGTAGTATTATGTACAAAGCTTCTATACTATGTTGAAGGAATCACAAGGTTTTGCTGTTTGATTATTATTCAGTCAGTAAAAAAGAACATTATTGTCCAGATTTCTCATAAAGTTAAATGAGCCTGAAATTGTGGCAGTTGGTACAAATGTAGCTGTGGCAGTTGGTACAAATGTAGCTGTTTAATGTATTATTCATCTTACCTTTATTGGTCAGTATTTTCAGTTGTGTTTGTTTTTAATACAGCCCACCATTAAGCTTTTTCCCATTAGATCTGTCTCTGTCATAGCTCATGGCTCATAGCTCAGCAGAAGCTTGTCTCTCACCACAACAGTATGTCCCTCCATCAGGCGAGCCTTACTGTGTCAGCCGCCATCTGACAGTCTGCTGTCTCTGTGCTTAGGTATGGACATGGAGGAGAGGACCAGGCAGATGAAACTGAAAATGAACAAGTACAAGCAAGGAGCGGGCTCTGACTCCAGACTGGAACAAGACTACCACAAGGTAAAAACATTTCCGGATATGCTGAATGTATGCTTCACCTCTCCAGATCCACAAACATGTACCTACAGTATACTGTTTGCATGGTTGCACTGTGCAGAGGCCATATGGCACACTTTACAAGCAGTCAAGCATGTACACATGCACATATCAACATCATACTGCGCGTGTGCATTGATGTCTGCACACTGTTTACTCACAGATAGTCACACAAACATACCAAAACAGGTAAACACTCCAATCAGTTCAAAGATTGGAGTACACTGAGTTAGGTTCATTTCATTCAGGGATGCTCTTGTCATTGATTAAACCATTTATTGCAACAAATGATATACAGTTAGGCTTGGTGCTGGAGGCTCTGCTCCAAAAGCTCCCCGGATTTGACAAGCAGCATGCTAAGTCACTCAGGGGAGCATGATACATACCCTCTGCTGGAGTAGAATCAAAGCAACTAAATAAATTAAAGCCATTTTAGACTTAGACTAAGCAGGTGAAGGCTGGGGTGGCAGTGGCAAGCTTGCCGTCAGCAGTGATGTGTGTGCAGCAGTGTTGAAGGAGAGATCAATGAATGATGGCTAAGGTTTAAATGGACTGCCTAATTTGGGAGAGTGGATGTGGTCGGTCAGTGGCTGATGCTGATCTGATCAGCTGGCTGTCAGCTGACTACAGCTGGGGCTTATCACTTCCGTGCTATGCTTCATTTGTTTTTTAAAGGGTCACTTCATCCAGATAGAAAAAGTAGATATATGTCTCCACTTGTGTTATTAAACCTTGCAGATAGCTTCTTCTTTGACATTTCAATTATGAAATCTGCTCTGCAGCAACATGCCTTCCTAGAAATAGTGTCTGTAACTCTGGATAATTCCCAGACCTCACTTTCAACAGTAACTGCTAGGAAATATTTTGAATTGAAGATAATAATACCAATTCATGTCCACAGCACAGTCTGTGGATTATCTTTAAAAACTGTTTTAAAAAAGCTTTGAGAAAGAAAGTTCAGATGTCATTTTTCAGTGCTTGAGGCACATAAACAAAAAATGGATGTCTTAACACCAAAATGATCTGCCAGGCTCAGTACAACCAGAAGTGACACAGGAACTGCTTTATTTTTTCTTTACTTGAGTGCACTGAGCCTTTAAGCCTTTTGTTGTAAATGTAAGGAATGTGACAGTGAGTGTGTGCAGAGTCAATTGTTTACAACTTTATTCTGGAGCGGTCCCGAGCATGTTTAGAGAGCTCTGCCTGAGTCTTGGCCAAGCTGTACAAGACAACGGCTGTCTGTCCAGCTCTCCTTTTAAGTCTGTGCTATGAAAACTATTGCATTCGGAGCAGCCACTGTGTTTGCTATAGGTCTATAAAAAGCAGATTAAATTGTGAGTTGCCCTTGTCTGTTGAACATTATCCTCCATTGACAAAACAATGCTCTCACTATTATTAAACTAGACTTCTGAACTTTTGCTCTTTAAGCACAGTGTTATACAAAGGAGTAACTATAACCCTCAGTTAAGATTCTCTTACCATACTCTTGGCTACACTCCTACTAATAAAACACACAGGATATTGTGTTTTACAAATTCTAAGGAAGCCCTAGTGTAAATCCAGTTAAGTACAAGTCTGCCAACTAAATGGTTTTTACAGGATATGGTACCACCTGCCTCCCAGAGGTAGCAGCACTTTTACTTAAACTGGCAATAGACAAGGTTTTTGATAATGATTGTAATGATCTGCATGGCGTTTGGTTGCCTATAAACCTTGTTTTTCTAGGCTATTTTGTCCACTGGACACAATGTCTCTCTGGAGAAATTGAAGGTTGACTGGGAAACGGCTTACTGGATGCAGTCAAGCTGGCAACCTGATATAATTTCTGTCTAATTTCTCGTCTCCATTATAGATTAAATTATTGAATTAAACTTGTGCATTTGCGTTGTTGTTAGGTCTTCTCCGAGGAAAATGGATATATCTTTGCAACAGTGCCACAATAATCCAACAATAATACCTCTTTAAAACTATCAAAAGTAAAATGACCAGATGGCAGTATATCATTGATATGTCATTACAGATGTATTAACATGAAAGCAGGATTTTGCTCATATTTGGTGAGGACAGAGCTAAATGTCACTGCTTTACACTGAATATTCATTCTGTTAATGCTGGATTACCAACAGTGCCCCAACAAGCCTGTGGCCTCAGACCCCCATCAACCCCAAAGTCCCCATTTTCATTTACCATTTATTTGAATGGGATTCCATCAATTGCAAAGAACACCCAAAGAATTTCACCACTAAAGTAAATCATCACCTAAAGTGGGTCCTGCATTACCCAATCCCTGAAACCCTGCCATTCAGTTGCTCCTGTGTCAAATTCTAGTTTTAAGATGTAGGTCACACTATGCTCACCTGGCTCAGATTGATAAATGAAGCTGAGCTGTCTGGATCATGGTCATCTCATGAAGGAGGGGGGAATAGGGGCTCAATAACAACATTCTTATAGTGGCCAACAGTTTAATCTCACCATGCAGCTGGATAGTCTCACCTATAATGATGCATCATATTTGTTTAACTCATCATGTTTTCAATGTTAATTTCTAATTTGCAAAGTAACCGATTACTATGCTGTCAGATGAATGTAGCCAATAGAAAAGTCTTCTGAAATGTATAAAGTAGCATCAAATAGAAATACTTCAGAAAAGTACAAGTATCCATACTGAGTTTGCAAACAGAAGCTCACATTGTATAAACCCACTGCCTAATATTTGTCTGCTCCATGCATGTCTCTTTGATGTATTTAACTGGAGTACATTCTAATCTTTCAAATGGCCTACCTAATGCGCCTTATGTAACAACATCATCCTTATTTTTTCTTTCAGTGTTCATCTGAGAGCTAAAGTAATAACTACATTATTCACATTCATGAGCCCACTTCTGCAGCAGAACTTATCTTGATCGAGACTGGTAGTCCTTAACAAGCCAAAGGCATGCAAGCAGTGCTTTGTTTACGCTTAAAGTTCATTCCATTTAGTCACTTATTAAAGTTTATATTTGTCTCACAATATGAATTACTACTAAATGTTTGACAAGAAAATTAACTTGTGTTTGCCAAAAGGACTGCAGTGAATATGTAATTTTTTTTTTGATAAAAGTTGGAGTCATAATAAAAACCTTTTATGTCTTGTATTTGTCCTTTGCAGCGTTCAGGCAGAGATCCACGGGGCTCAGATAACCTGTCAGCCAAGTCATCGGACAGTGATGTAAGCGACGTGTCCGCTGTGTCGAGAACTAGTAGTGCTTCTCGGTTCAGCAGCACGAGCTACATGTCTGTCCAATCAGAAAGGCCGCAAGGAAACCGCAAGATCCGGTAGGCTGAAGTCCTCACTAGGGGACAGTGAACTTTGTCTCACTCTTTAAACTCATGAAGCTGTTATCAGGAATGGACACACACCCCTCAGCTGTGAACATCAATTTCCATATAAGTTGCCATGTTCGGACGTTTTCAGCTTTGAAATAGTTTGCACCTGGTTAAACATGAAGAGTAAAATGCACCTGCAGCAATGTGTGACATTTTTCTCACCATGAAGAGTTCAGGTTTGGCTCTGTTTTAGAAAAAATCTGGAGCCAAATGATTGAACTCTGCTTATTCAAGCTGAGGGTGAAGTTTGTCCATATCTGGCAACACACATTGAAACATAAAACACATTGCATCTCTTTGGGTGTTGTCTCATATCAAAGCAAAAAGCATATTCATTTGCATGGCGCTTTGCTGTAAGTCTTCATTTCTGTTTTTTGTTATTTCCAATCAGTCTGCTTTTGATCTCAGCTGCACTTTGTCTCTGTGTGTGTTTGTCTTTCTCTTGTTGTTGACAATATTCATGCTTTGTTTGGTTTTCTTTCTGCTTTGCATGTGGTGCTCTCTTGCTTCTGTCTCCGTCTTCAGCCAGTTGCGATCAAGGAGCCAGTCTCGGGAGGGGGATGAGCAGTTAGGAGAAGTGCGAGAGGAGGAGGAAGCGGTTGGGGGAGGAGGAGAGAACAGTAGAGGGGCCAGTAAAGAGGGGAGATTGCAGGGAGGGAGGAAGGGATCAGGGGGAAGGGTAAACACAGACAAGGAGCATCAGGAGGATTTGGTGGAGAACGAAGAGGACTTGCATCAGAGGAGTATCTCAGAGACTGACCTCAGGTAACACATGTGTGGCAGCCACTAACTGTAGAGTCCTACTAACATAAATGAAGGCCCTTATCTTCCCATGACCCAGTGACTTTTGCACGTTTACATGATAATGTGCATAGCAAAGTGTGATTACTATCCTCCACCCTTTAATGTCGATATTTATGTAACTGTGGTCCTTTTAACCCTTAACATTACTGAAGTAGGGTAGCATTACTTCTTCAGACTGCAGCTTGGTAACCCATGCAGACTGTTCCTGCGGAAGTAACAGATAGAATGGACACATAAACAGTACAGCAAGAATGGAGGAAGAAGAGGCAGTTCACCTAAACCACAGAACAAATATGTTGCCATGCAGACAGGTTTAAGAATCCTCTGCATATATAGTACATAGAAGTATGCGTGAACCATATATACTGTATGGATGGATGGATGGATATATATGGTCAAGATCAGGAGGGTGTGGGATAATAATGAAGATGAAGGAAGACGTGAGTTTTGGTAATCAACTTGCATACAAGAACAAATACAGAATAGCTTAGTTCACCCCATGGTGTTGGAGGACATAGAATTTGAAATAAAGAATGATTATATTTTTAAAGGATCTTTGTCCTCATCCCATTTCCAAATTAGATCTGGAAAAATGGCAACGTGACCCAGACTAATGTACAGACTTCACTGCCAACAGATTTCATTAAAGACCGTTTTTCAGCTTTTGTCAAAAAACAGAGGAAAGTGTTGACGTTGAAGTCTGTAGATTATCCTGACTAACCTGCTTATTGCTAACCTGCCAGTTAGCGATAAGTTGCTACACTTCTCTTTGGCACCTTTAAGACACCTGGACACTTCAGTTACAATGCTTTGGCTTCTCCTGCCATCCTTAATGCCAAGCATTCATTGAATTTCATTATGGCTACTTCTTTCCGATGTGCCACTTTCAAGAGTAGAATTTAGGTCAGATATTTTTCTCAGTATCTATATTTCACCATGCAGCATGGAAATAAGGTTGTTTTTCATTATCATCAATCACACATACATACATGAATGTATGTATGGAAATCTTTCTTTTTAGGTTGATGCATGCATGCTACTTTGTTTTTTATGTGTTAAGACTATATTAAAGACGACAATGGTTTATTGTGGCCACAAGAGAATATAGTTTAATTTCTGAAGAGTGTATGACTAGTAGGTGTCAAAAGTATGTCAAGAGCAAATTCAAGAGCAAATTGATTTAGAATCCCACAGCAGGATTAAAGCTGAGCTTACTCTGCTAATAAGACATCTTTACTATCAAATCACATTCACAGCAGGATCCAAGTAAGTGCTTCTTACACACATTAGCACTGCTGAGTCCATCAGCTTGGACTTGAGAGAAAACACATTAAGATAAAACCTATATGCTCTTATGTGTGATTACTGCACCACTGTGTACTGTCTGATTAAGAAATTGCATAGCACATGTGCCGGAGGCCAAGTGCACATGGCAGAAACACGAGCAGGTCCCCTGAAAGGTATATAGGTGTAGTACCAACACAGTGCGCTACAGAATAATGCTTAAAGAAGATCTAAAAATAAATCCTGAGACAGTGCCGTTATGTCTGTTGAGGCTGCAGTCTGTGTTGCTTCACTGTTTGTCTGTGATGCTCAGTGCTCGGATGTTGCGTCAGTATTTTGTCTGTCTGTCTATTTTTCACATGCTGTCTGAGTCCTACAGTGTCGCTCTGCACCTGCAACTCGTCAACCCAAACCTCTCACATTCTTCCAGCGACTCCTCGGCATTCCTTTTCTCTCTGTGTACCTCCACAACCCTCATAACTCATAGCATAGTCAACCAGCAATCAATTCACTTTCAGTGAAGTTACAGGAAACTTTCATTCTTGTGATTGAAACTTGCTAAATAAAATGTAATTATTAAGAAACAAGACAGTTGAATTTAACCCAGCAACAATATTCCAATTTCAGATGATGCCTTCCTCTTTCACTGAAAGTGAGCTGAATTATTCCTGCTTTTAATGCTGACAGTCCATATCTGTGTGATCAACCATAATTCCTTCATGACACCTACAGTATAAATCTAAGATATACCGACTTTTTAAACACAATTGAGTCATTGCATATTGTGCTTTACTGAGAAATCAAAACATTACAGGAGATAAACTAATACAATAGATTACACACATGTGTTTAAGGGATGCCCGGACTCTTTCAGTTGGAGTTGAAAAGTGTCACTCTGCCTGACATGCTCAGATTATGAATAATAATGAGCAATTAGGGATCCTACATAGGGATGCAAAAAATGGAAAAAAAATAAATAAATAATAAAAAATTTGGTCATTTTGAAGTTATTTAGCTAGATATTGCAATTACAATTTTATGTATGATTAGTGGAAATTACGTTTGATTTTAATCTACAATTGAAAAACGATTAAAATCCTTATCATGTGACATTTGATGGCATCTGTGCCAAATGTATTGAGGGTCTTCATGCCATTTCTGCACACAGCCTCAAGATGCTATGCTTTGAAATTATGTTAAAAGAGCTGACAGTATCAGGGTCAGTGTGAATAAAGCAGAATTAATTAACAATCCTAACATTTAGTGGTTGCTCAAAACAATTAAATGTTAAATATGAGTTTATATTTGCATATAAAGGCAGAGGAAGATTGGAGCTAAAAACGATGTGTTAATTAATTATTTTGTATCAGTTAAGAGAAAGTTAAATAATGAAGTGAAGAAAATGGATCTCTATTTTCCATGCGCTGTTATGTAAGCTCTGCCAGTGACGACACTCACCTCAGCCTGTACAGTACACAGCGGATTGAGCCTTACTGTGGAAACCTCAAGATCAATAATGTTAACACTGAAAATAATCTTTACTGCATCTTTAGATCAATAGAGGAGTCAGACGTGAGCTGCTACCTGCCTCACATGAATAAAGATTCATTCACTGCTCTTCTTATCTATGTATGAAAACGAGGAAGCAGTGTGATTCAGGAGAAACATCGCTGATAGCGACATTTACTTATGACTCATCTCCCATGTATTGAGGTCACACTGTAAATATACATAGACATTACACAGGCCTGTCCACATTGGCTTGGCATACAAATATCATGATAACCATATGTTTTTTCAGTTCATTAGCACTTCACTGCACAGTGAGGCAAAGGACACACACAGCAATAAGCTGATGTTGTGTTCAGTGGTCTTCAGGATGTAAGAAGCTTTTCATCAGCACGTTTAAATCCCACATCACCTCTACACCACTGTGCCTCTTTCATCCACTATTGTTGCCTGGGTAGTGGCTTGTCACATGAGGGAGAGTAAAGAAAGGTGTTTTTAAGGGTGAAAACCTTGCTATAAGGAAGGAAGGGATATTTACTTTAACTTCCTGGATACATCCACCCCCTTCAACAACAGTTAGTGATCTCAGCTCCCTCTAAGGCTGATGATAATGTTTCAATTGAGCATCAGACTCTAATTAATCACTTCTGTGTCAAAGTAAAACTTTGGAGCCATGTTGACCGGCATGCTAATACTTTTGCCAGGGGCACAGTTGCCATGGAAACCTGTTTTCTGCCTCACCTGATAAAGAAGCAGTGAAAGGTAAACAAGGGGGGGAAATATAGGAGGACAGGATGCACTTTATGTATACATACGGCATTTAGGTTAAATTATTTCCTAGTTGAGTAAAAGAAAGTTGCTTGGCAACCACATATTGGGGTTAAGTTACCAAGTTAAGCTAAAGTTTTTTTTAAGATAAAGTTTTCAAAAAATCAGTTCACATTGATGTTCAGGTTACTGATGACTGTAAATGGTTACTAAGTGAAAGTCATAGATTACTCACCCTTTTATTTCATGGTTATAGTTTATGTTTATCTTACATTATGTAAATTACCCCATTTAAAGACCGTACAATGCCAACACTTTCATAAGACAAAAAATGGCCAGGCTTTGTTTTGCCTTGGGAACATCTTGGCCTAGATGAAAATGCACGGTGAGCAATCTGCATGATGAGGAACACTGTGTTCTCTGGGCTGAGGTTGAAAATCAGAAATCCCCCGAGAGTCCCAGTTTCCCAAGCAGGCACATTTACACATTGAGACCGGCCTGAGTGCCAAGACCCGTCAGAGAGTGGAGATACAGTCATGAGAGGAGGTGCTGCGGGAACAGTGAGCAGATGCTGTTACACATTTATTTTACACAGTTGTGTTTACTTTCAGTCAGTTGTACCAGTTCAGAGTGTCCAGTTAGACCTGTAGATGATCCATTTGAACCAACAAGATGTCAGTTTAGATAGGGAACATATAAGACAAATTAACATTATAAACTGTATTACAGCATTGTTTCCTGCCCTTCAATTATTACATTTTTATTTTTTTTATGTATCATGCAACCTGAATTTCTATTTGATAGGGTCTGTGCTCATCCATCTCAACCTTGGCTGTCAACAATAACAGATTTGAGAGGCAATTGTGTCCCAGTCCAACTGACCTCGCCACTGTGCTGATTTTTGCTGCAATGGAAGGGGCAGCATTGTTGTCCTGTACTGACCAGATGAAATACAGCCTCACCGTGATGATCGTAAAAGAGCATATTTTAGAATGTCACCTGTACCACATTGGCCCTTGTTGTTGTTGGCAGTTGAGCCGCTTGAAGTCTTCTTCAAAGCTTCTGGGCTGCATTAACTGATCAAAGGCACTAATCCCCCTATAAGCATTCAATATTTATGTATAAAAGTACAGGCTGATCCATAACAGAACCTACTGGCATTAGAAGTTGCATAAACAAAAAGCTTCATACCGCAGGCTGAGGTATGAAGTGTGTGCATTCTTCTAGAGCACGTCGGACTTATTTCACCAGCCACTGGCAACCAATATTAGACTTATGAACAACTAAAACCTCTTATTTAGGACACAAGCTTCCTTCAGAATTCCAGTGTGGCAGTGCATAGTGTTCTTGCCTGTAGTCAGAAGATCAGTATAAGCTCTCATACACTCATGAAATATTATGTCGCATGTTAGTTTTTGTTTATTTAACTGGTTGAGAACATGAGCTGCTCTCTCTCGTCTTCTCTGTCAACATAAGGCCTGAAAACACAGGGACCGGCTATGATTGCGTGCTAGTCTTGCTGAAACTCTAGCAAAGGTTAACATTTTAATTAAAAGCATTCCTCAACTTTAATGACACGGTATTGCAACTTGAAATTATATAACAATGTCAGATGTAATCTTGATTATGAATGACAATTTTGTTAATTCAAATACGACAGAGTTGAATGTAAATGTCTAATATATAAAAGAGCAGAACTTGAAGGAGCCTAATTGAAGTAGTTGATGAAGTCAATTGTCGAAATTAATTGATTCTACTCTCCTTTTAGTGAGCATGTCTCTCCATAAGTTGTCTTTATAAGACAGTTACATGGTAGAGGTCAGGCACTTTAATGAATGAATAGTAGCCTGAGGGCGCGACACGTAACTCATCCTATTAACAATGCAGAGCCTATGATACAGAATGTAATTTGTCTCATCAAGATAATTTTACTAGCTGAGCTGAAATGAGACCTTAATTTGGACACTGGCCTATTTCCTTTAAAACAGGAAGAGCTGGAGAATAATGCTGCTGACGGACAACTTCGAGTACTGTGTGTGTGTGTCACAACTCTGGATTAGATAAATTGCAAGTTACTTACTATCTCCAAGTGTGCCTGCAAGAGAGCAGGAGAGCAGTAAATGTTAAGTTTGATGAACTTGAATTTCTTTTATCTCAAAGTCTAGAGTTTTAACATGAAACATACATACTACTCATTGTCATCTCTTTGCTTGTTCAACCAACAAATGAATAAAATAAATGTTACGTTTGTGAGTAAATTGGTCAAATCTTTTAAACACAACAGTTTATGATAAATATGATATTGGAAGTTCAAGTAGGTGTCTGATAATGACAGCTAGGTCCATTATTAGCTGGTCTGGAGCTTGCAATAATACCACAACATCTTTCTCAGCAGATGAAGTTTGCACAGTTTTTGTAACACGTAGATACTCAGATTTCTATGAAACTTTAAGGACCCTTTCTCCATGCTGACTTAAAACTTGATCCTGTAAGTTAAAGGTCACCTGTGGAAATTTTGGACATTAGGAGCACAATGGGGCAATGTATTTTTAGATGCAGTACACAGCATTCCACTGATCTACAGGTGGCAGTGATGGGCCAAGAAATGCATCAAAGTACCAGCATAAACAGCTGTGAACATTTACAATGCACGTTGCAAAAAATCAGCTTTGCAATTGTTTTGTGAAGGAGGAAGAGTCTACTGAGTACAGGCACCTTTCATTCTTGAAATTGAACAGCAGTTGGCAAAACAGAGACTAGTAATATTCCTGGAGCTTTCATACGTCCCACTGTCTGTCAACTGCTGTTTCCAGGGTCATGAATGACCCTTCAGTCGCAACTTTTTGGCTAACATGAATGAGAAGTCTTCAAAAATGTTCAGCAATTTTGTGCATACGCTGGCACATAAATTGACTGTCACTACATACTGTACATGTCATTATTAAACAGGTAATACAGCAGTACTACAGGAAATTTCAAAACTCAAACCAAAGAAAGCTTATTTGATGCTTAGAGACTAAGCACAAAGAGATTTGAAAATCCCACAAAAAGGCTTCTAAAGATCTAATGCATTATAAAGCAACTCTCGCAGGTCAAATACTCTTCAGTTAGTGCACAACAATGTCATGAATCAAATCCAGTATGTGATAGCTTATCTTTCACCACATGAACAGTCGCAGTACATCCAACCACAAGCCCTAAACTGAGTCATACTGTAAGTCATGAAGTCCTGTGCCTGAACTCTGTCCTTCTCTCCTTTTCACCCCATACCTTCTCATTTCCTGTCCCTCTCCTGTCCACTCCTCTTTCCTCTTCTATCCTCTCCTCCCGCCTCCTTCTCCATCGTCTCTCCTGTCACATCCTCTCCTCTGGCCTCCTCTCTTCTCTGTCCTCACCTGCCCCCCTGTCAATGGTGGTGGCTGACAGTGACTTTGCATCCAAAATGAAAAACAGGCAGATGGGCTCGTCGGGCGGGATGAACATGACCAAGAGCACAAGCATTAGCGGCGACATGTGTAACCTGGAGAAGACGGATGGCAGCCAGTCGGACACGGCGGTCGGCACGGTAGGCACTGATGACAAGAAGAGGCGCTCCAGCATTGGTGCCAAAATGCAGGCCATGGTTGGCATGTCACGCAAGAGCCGGAGCACCTCTCAGCTCAGCCAAACAGGTAGGGGATCCATAAGCACAGCCAATGTATGTACACATGTACATCTATCTTGTGTGTTGTCTGTGTGAGTTTCTGTAGCGCTCTGTGCTTAGTGTTGTTCTAATACCACTGCTCGCCAGTTCTTTCTTTTCACAGTTTTTATCTGGAAGGGCTTTGGACTCTGCACTGGCTTTTTCCTAATACACTTTTCTCTCTTTCTTCTAGGTAGCAACTCCTGTAAATCCCCTTCTATGTCTCCTTCTACCTCCCTTTGTTTCCTTTTCATTCATATTGCCCCACTGCTGTTGTATTTTTATGCGAAATGCTCATGATTAATTGTGCTGCGGTAATAATTTGTCATTTCATTTTGGAAATTTAACAGCTTTGCACTTTGTGCCGCATTGAAGCCCTCAGCTGCTTGTCACAGGTCATGTTGACTGTGATCTTTCACTGGAAAAAACTACCTCAAACTGTGGCCGTCTGCAGATGTTCATATTTGTTTCTATGAGTGCATGTGAGAATGTGTGCACATGTGAGATACAGACACTAAGGGGTGTACTGGTGGTAAGAAACCTATTTTTCTGTAGCTGAACACAGCAACATGTGATTTTCTGCAGTTGCAAATATTACATATACGCGGCTAAGCCTTTTCTTCTCTCTTCAGCGTTTTATTTCCTCTCTTACTTTCCTTTTTTTCAATAGCACTCAATGATCATTGGAGAAGGGTTGAGCTGCATTAGCACAAGTCAGACAGTGTGGTAAAGGGTGACAGGTGGCAAGCAGTGATGTCTGTGCCCAACAGATTGGGGTCAGGCCTGTTCATGTGGTCAGATGATTAGTCTCTCTGGTGCATCTCTAACCATTAAGCAAATATTCATCTACTTGTTTTAAAATTATAGTGGTCAATAATAACTTTTATTCATCAACCCTCTCTGTCCAGATGTGGCTGGATTGCATTGGCAGAAGGACTGAGATATAGATGTATCAATGGACGTATGGTAAGAAAAGAGAATGAGGCGAAGCGGTGTGCTCACGTGGCACTGCTCTGTCTTGCTGGCTCGTGAGGTGACTGCCACATGGGCTGCTGCCTTATCTCAGCCGGATAATCATATCTAGTTATTATCAATCACATCAATATGTCGGTTAGCATTATTTTGTGGCATTAAAGTATGGTATCATTTGAAATAAGGTGACAGGAAGATAGAAGTAACAAGACGACTGTCCATATTCAGTTGTGAAGCAGCTCTTCGAGTATTGTCTTGTTGACTATGAATGATGCTTATATTACTGAGCAAGAACACTCATCGGAAGTTTACTTCTGTTAACAGACACAAATCAGCTGACTTGCTTTTATTTTAGACCATTCAACAACACAGTCGCAGGTAATACACACATGCACACACTCCTCTTTCTCCATGTAGACACAGCACAAGCTGAACAGCCTGAATCTTCTAGAGCTATTAATATTTCACTCAGAGCTTCTAAGTGTATCAGATGGAGTTTGTGAGTGCGTACATTCGTCTGCCTTTCAATATTTGAGATGTGAATTTGGTTCTGCACCAGCACAAACACTGCCAGGCTGCCTTTTGCCCTACTTCACTGTGTTGTCTGTTATCCTGAGAGGCTCATCGTCCAATTGAAGGGTGCATTCAAAGGATGGTCGATTTAAAGAGCCTGCTCGACAGTTTGTGTGCACTGCCAAGTGCTGGTGGAGGAGGGGCTGATCAGCCAAGCAGCACAGCTCATGCTTTGACAAACACAGGTTAGTCAGATGGAATGGATGTGCTCCCAGGTGGCCACCATGAGGAGTGTATACACAGTAAGCAGCTGTATGCTCGAGGAACTGCTGGTTTTGTCCTCTAAGTCCTCGGTGGAAGACAATTCATTTTTCAGGACATACAAACTATGTCCATGGTGGAAAGTAACTAAGTACATTGAGTCAAGTACCGAGTGCTTGAGTTCAATTCTGAGCTACTTCTACTTTACTTGAGTATTTAAGCGTATACTTCTCCAGACTTCACATCTTAGCGTCAAAACGTGTACTTTAACTGCACAACATTTGTATGAGAGCTTTAGTTAGCAGTTTCAGAGTAAGATTTTGCATAAAAACAATGATTGGCATCGATCAAGATGAAGCAAAGGTCACACACCTTTTAGCTTGTGATCATTTATAGGAATTCAATGTGTAGCTGTGGCTCTGTATCTTGTTACAAATGTCCCTGATTTGTTAACAATTCCCCTAAAGAAACCTTTCATCTCTAAACCTTTCACATAGTTTCATTTAAATAACAAAATAACTTCTTATCCCGTTCACCGACTTCACTATCACAGAATTAGCGATGGCAACCTATTGAAACCCACCATTAACATGAGTTACCACTTCTGACTTTGTGAGAGTACATGTTTGAAGTTTATGAACAGTGAAAACTGCTTTATTTTGCCAACTGCACTGAAAGTTGCCTTTGTGTATTAGTCCATATTTACATAACTGGACCTGAAACTTGAGTGCAGAGGCTTCAGTACAGAGCAGACAATGAAGTGTGAGAGCAGAGTATACGTGGCTTTCTACATCCCCATATTGTCATATTGTATGGCATCCAGCAGATAACAGCTGTTGCAGTAAACAACACAAACATACCAAGATATGGTTCATGGACTGATTCATTATTGAGTTATTGTGGCTTTGGTCAATCATACACAGAAAGGAAACTTTTTAATTAGGAAAGTCAGCATGAACCAAAGCACAGTATCACACCTGTGATAAAAAGCCATCATATGTTTCACTGAATTAGATCTTATTTTTCTCTTAGAGGAAATAAAATGACTAACCACGTGGTTGCTGAGCAACAAAAAAGTTTCACAGTCAGATCGGAGTTTATATGAGTGTTTACACTGGCTTTGATATTGGCTTGAATATTTGGAAAAATGAAATAAGAAAATAATGTCAGGCTAATGCATATGCTTATTATTGGGCTTTATTGATGGGCACACTGGTCATCATGAGCAAGCTGAAAAATAAAATTGATTTATTATGCTCATTTGTCCCATCCAGGAGTCAGCTGTTCTGTGGTCCATACTACATTATGCTTTAAACTCAATAGAGGCACTTTATTCCCAAAACACAACCGAACTGCAGCTCCACAGCCTGAGTCAGCTTAAAGCACACAGTAACACTCAATTCTTGCAAGCTTGTTGAAAATCGGCCTCCATTCATTATTCTGTGCGTTTCTCCATATCCCCTTTTTCCCCCTCATCTGATTGATATCTGAGAGGACACCTGTTTTTCTCTGCCTATTAATTCCAGTGCAATTGCTATCTGTGCTACATATTCTTAGTGGGGAGTCTGTCATAAAACATATGCTCATGAAGATGTTGTCAGCAGTTTACAGTATTGATCTGCTGGCTGTGGTGATATTTATATGTTTGTCACCAAAATATGTTCAGTGTTTTTCTTTGTTTTTTTTTTCATTTTAAACAAAACTTATATTGTTACCTATTAGCATTTACTTTCAGGTATTGTTAACACATTTAAGTCAGGACAGACTAAATATGAGTGAACAACTATGTACTGATTGACAATTAAGATTGATTAGACTCCACTGTGACGTCATTTTTGAAGGAGTTCATGGTTCCCCCAGTAGAGTCTACACAGTGGTTGTGATGACTAGATGAAGAGAATGACCGAGATCTGGCTGGATGTGAAGTGCTCAGACCTACGGCCTCATTTGTAAAAATATTTGTACATTTAAACTTAGTCTTAAGATAATTTTTGATGGTTTGCTTACATTCAATACATAAAAGGTGCATTGCTGCTCAATGTAAATTGAAGGAATCTGTCTTGTGATTTCCCCTTATATAATGCAGCAGAAATGGTATAGTCAGGTATAAGCATGGAAAAAACATATAAACAAAAAAAAAATGTGGAAGATGAGATCAGGACACTGGTATAGGAAACAGACAGCAACACATATTATTAAGTGGACCAAATAGTGGGTTGACAAACAAACCCAAACATGCAGCTTAGGAGTGCGTCGCTGTTGCAAATTGTTCATAAAGCTCATGCAAAGTTCATCAGGCTGGGCTGCAAGTGTGTCTTTAAATGTGTGTATAAATGAGGTCCCTGGGAGGCTGGAGGTGAATGCTGCTGATGGCAGTAGAGAGAACAGATTTAAGGTGTGGCCGCACACAATATCATTGGTTTAAGAAGATCATGGCATAATCTGGTTGTATAAACTGAAAAAGTCAAGACCAGTAGTAGTATGATTTTGAAGGAAAGGGGAGAAGAGGGAGAGAGAGAAACATGAATGATGAGCAACATGAAGATAGAATTAAATGATACTTACAACACCTTTTTAAAATGTTTTGAAAAGTAGTATCAACGTTGTTTTACCTGTATGCATTACTGCTCTCAATAGTCTTCATAATCAAATCAAATCAACTTTATTTATATAGCACCTTTCATACATAAAAATGCAACCTAAAGTGCTTTACATTAAAAGAAAAGAAAATGAAACAAACCCCCTTAACATCCCCACTCCCCGCACCCTCATTCATTTAACACACACACACACGTACAGACATGCACACACACACCCTTGAGCATATTACACCGATATGTACACCCCACCCCCCCACAAGATAAAGTGGAATATGGCTGAGCACTGATAGACCAAGTGAGGAAACACCATCTTATGGGAGCCATCCCCGCCGAGAGCCGTCCAAGCCTACGATTACAGGGGACGCCGCCACAGAGACCACCCCAACCCAGACAAATAGGGGCCCATACCATGGCCATAAAGCCCTGAAGCAGGGCTCCCCAACTGTCGAGGCCCGGCCAACCCCCAGGACAGCACCCCCGCACGCAGGCCAGACAGAGCTCCCGGAGTGGAGGGCCCCCATTAGGAGAACACTGGAGCTGGAAACTAAGAAAATAAGAAATAAGTACTAAAAAAAATGAAAAACCTCCTAAAACAACATAAATGAATGTTAATAAAAATTACTAAGAGCAAAACATAACTTTTAAGCACTAAACCCGTAAAAGCAGCATTAAAAATAAATAAATAAATAAATAAACAAGTAAGTAAATGAATAATAAAACATATTAGAGAAAATTAAAGGACAAAGAAAAGTAACAGGACAACATAAATGAGTAATACTAAATGAGTAAAAGGTGACTCAGTTAAAAGCTAAATTTAAAATGTGAGTCTTGAGCCTGCGTTTAAAAGCATCAACAAGCTCAGTGGCCCTGAGGTCCTCCGGCAGGCTGTTCCACAGGCGAGGGCCGTAATGATAAAATGAGGCTTCACCAAAGGTTTTGGTTCTAACATTGGGAACATAAAAAGACCAGTACTGGAGGACCTCAGGGTCCGTGAGGGCCGATACGGTAAAAGCAGGCCAGACAGATAAGAAGGCCCAAGGCCGTTAAGACACTTAAAAACTAATAAAAGAACCTTAAAATCGATCCTGAAGCGCACAGGGAGCCAATGCAGTGATTCTAAAACTGGTGTAATGTGAGCCCGCTTTCTGGTCTTTGTCAGCACACGTGCAGCTGAGTTCTGGAGCAGTTGAAGCTGAAACCAGAGAGCAGGGCATTACAGTAATCTAACCGGCTAGAGATAAAAGCATGCATTAGCACCTCTGTGCTGGCCAGAGAGAGAAACGGGCGAACTCTGGCTATATTCTCAAGATGGTAAAAAACAATCTTTGTAGTATTTCTGATGTGTGGAATAAAATCAAGCTCAGAGTCGAAAAGAACGCCCAGGTTTTTTACGCACTGTGAGTGTTTAAAAGCATTTAGTTTTGGTAAAAGTTTCTCTCTCTTGCCTTCAGGACCAATAATTAAAACCTCTGTTTTGTCCTGGTTGAGCTGTACGAAGTTTTCTGCCATCCATGACTTTATATCTAAAATACAGTTTAAAAGGGAATCAATAGGCCCTGTGTCATCAGGAGACACAGCGATGTAAAGCTGTGTATCATCAGCATAGCTGTGGAAATTGATGCTGTGCCTCCTGATGACGTCCCCAAGGGGAAGCATGTATAAATCAAAAAGTATTGGACCTTAAATTGACCCTTGGGGCACCCCATACTTAAGTTCTTTATGATATGTATTACAACACCACATCCTTATGTGCATGTTGGCACCAATGGTCGAAAACTCTATGATGGCTTTGTCAGTGTGCAGTAGTGTTTTTATAATGCAGTTTGTACCGGACACAGGGATTTTTTGACTGTTTCTAGCGACCTTTCAGAATCATGACTATTGTGACTAATACTGATTCTCTTTGCATTCTGTCTAGCATGCATATCTGAGGCAGCTCTTTCTGTCCTATGAAGCACTTTTTCTCTCTTTTTGCATTATGATTTACAGGATGGAAAAGTAATAGAAGGGCAATCTTTTATAATATTGCAGAAATATTAAGCTATTTTTCAACCATTTTTACAACACAGTGTGTAGCACTCAAACCTCAACCTGATAATCCATTTCAGTAATTTTACCCCATAATGGCCTCTGTCTAAGAGTCCTGATGGTGCTCAGAAACATAAATAACAATAAGCTTTACAATGCAACAGAGGACTGACCATACTACTATGAAGGCTGAGGGTGGAAACTGAAGAAAATACAGGGTATTGGGCAAAAAGGGACAAGACTACCCACAGTGGTCTAGATAAAAGAAAAAGATTAAATCAGTGGCGAGGATTGTGAGTATGTGATGTAATCCTTTGTCAGTATTATTTAGCTACAATATTATTTCCTGTTCCTCTGGCTGTAGCCTTGAGTATTCTGGCGTAATTCTTCTTATGTACTACTTTTCTCTCCCTGTCCCCGAAAGAAGCTCAATATTTGGACCAGTTGTTACACCTTCTCTGAAAAGGTATCTGTAAGAGAAGGATTAAAATATGACAGTTCTTATACAGCCTTATACATTTCCCCTGTTTTTTGACATTGACTGTTTTTGAATGGAAGGTATTGCATACGCTCTGTAAGCAACCTGTCAAATTATTGTCTTACTATTGACTCAGAAAAGACAAGATTTTATTTAAGTGCCTGGCACCTCACTCACACTGCTAGGCAATTTGTTAATGATGCATACGGAGTGTTTTGCAACTGTATTATGCCTTCAGAATCAAAGTCATCTTAATATCCATCACTTTCTGACAAGTTGTAGATTCCAGGTTCACTATTCTTGGATACATTCAAAACTTTACTAATAGTTAAATATTCTCTCAGTAAGTGACAGAGTATGTATGCCACCTAACTCATTATTCCCAAAATAACCAAATGTATACAGAATAGGGAACAATGCATTTGCTGCCTTTCACATTCCTCTATTGCCCTTACCAGATAGTGATGCAGTTTTGGACCTCCAAAGTCCTCAGACAGTCTGTTTTGTATGTGGTAAAATAGCTGAACTTTGAGCTTTCAGCCGAGGTAATTTATCTTCTGAGTTGAGTTGGGTGCCTATCTCAGCAGCTCCTGCGCTAGGTGAGGCTGCTAATTAATCTCCTAGGGGGACAGAGCAGACATGCTGCTCTCAGGATGATGCATGAAAGTAGCACAGCAGCACAGGTAGAGCTGAGGCTGAGGGATGCCACTGCCTCTGCTTTCTCCCTGTCCCTCTGTCTCCCTTACTTTTCTCTCATTCCCGTCTAACTGATATTTGTGTCTCACTATCATCACAACAATTCTGTCCCTTTCCTCTCATTTCTCATCTATTTTATTTCCTTCACCAGCCCTACAGGATCTTATCCTTCCTGTCTTTCCCTCTCTTTCCAACTCTATTACAACATTTCTCAAGAGGACTCATGCCTTTTAATCAGGCTGAGATCTCAGAGGAGCCATCTTTGCAGTGACCTAAATATAAGTGGATCGACTGTAGCAGCAACAACATTTTTATGACTTTAAAATTCTCTGAATGGATCTACTTCAGTATTCCATAAGTGCAACATACTGATCAGTGTTAAGACCAGTAACCTACAGTGCATGCACTAAGAACATCCTTGTGGTGATTGTTTCTTTGTATAGTGAGTCAACAACCATCCTGTAACATTCTGTTGTTCAAACTACAACTGCCCATGGTTTATTAGGTTGTAAACATTTCAACGGAATTAATACCAGGGACTGGTATTAATTGCAGTTGGTGGTGCAGTTGGAATTGGAATCTATTGCTAATGATTTGCTGGCCCACGACAATTGAGTGCAACAAATTGGCTGTTGTATCCACAGTTATTGCTATTTTGTCTTAATGGACTGAGCCATCTGACAACTTGGTTCATGTACCCAAGGCAGCCTACTACACAGCAATCATTTAGATGAAGTATCTGTTTGTCATGATCCAGTAATTATGCAGCTGTGAGGCTGTCACCTTTAAGAAGCCCAGCAAAACAACACAGTATTGTTGATACTGAATGCAAATGAATTTGGGTGCATGATGGTTCAGTGGTTAACAAGCCGGTTTCCCCTTTACCATGTGAAACATGTCTGTCATGTCGGTTAATTCTGTCAGTGCTCTGAAACCAGGGCTACACACTGCTCCAAATACTTAGGATGGGTTGAATGCAGTAAACAAATGCCTCTACAGGGATTATTAAAGAGTAGCTTAACACATTGCTTACATTTACAGTAATGTCTAAGTCTAATGTATGGCACTTAAAGCCCACTGTCAGAAGCTAAGGCGTGTACCTGTTTACTCTGTACGGCTTGTCATGTAAATGCAAAAAAGAGCCGAGTTTTGCAGGGGTTTGGTTTCTGTTTCTATGGTCACTGTGCATTTTCTCCCAATGTGCACCTGGAACAAAATCTGAAAACATTAGGTCAGCGTTAAACAAGACAGCCATCAGTTGCGTTTTGTTATCATGTATGTGGATTAGTATCTGAAGCACTGCAGTTAAATTAAGGTGATGTTGTTTTAAAGAAGTGCTAGGTTTTTTCACCCCTGATACGTCTGTAATACTTCACTGTCGGAGTTCATCGAGGCACAAGAGTATGTTAACTATTCTATCTTGAAAATCTATTTCCCCTGCACATTTTTACAATATTGCCCTCTTCAAGTATTTCACTGTGCACAGAATTGAAGCACTTTTTTATGGTAGTAGAATAACAGGTACAACGATTAATATTTGCCTGAAATAGTTGAAAGTGTTCACTAATGACCTTATGTTTATTTACAAGCTGTGGTGTGAATGTGAGATTTGGTGGCCTAAATAAATTGTTTTCACAGCAGCACATGGTGTCTCTCCTAGCAGACAGTGTACTTTGCATTATCCAAGAAATTAACCAATGTTCTTGTTTCAAAGATTTTTTTAATGTTGCGGTAGTTATGCAGGAGCATGATTCAATGATCATGATGAGAATGAACATACTCATTTTAATTCTGATTATATATGTACAGTGATACAGCAGGCTGTGGAAATTACGTGGATATATCAAACAGCAGTGGACAAAAAAACTATATTGTTTTATTGAAAGGGAAGTGTACTGAACTAACTTACTCTTGAGTGCTTCTCACAACATCATCTTTACACTGTCTTTATTATTAGCTTTCATTTAACACAAACTTCACACTATCAACACACTTTAATTTAATTTTAGGAGACCATCTGAAGGATGTGACAGTTCAAGCTACAGTTAGAGTTTAGAACTAAAAAGTCTATTGAGTATCTATCTCCATAAGCTCAACTTAAAAGCTGTTGAATCATCTTCTAAACCCTGCCATGCTCCACCAGCTGCTCACTGTTTTTTGCCTGCAGTGTGGCTCGTGCTCCACAGCCATATGTCTCCTCCTGCCTGGGTCTGAGGCTTGGACACAGTTAAGAATACACTTGTAAAGTCATGTCCCACATTTTAGCACAGTAGATTCTTGCCTATCATCTGAAATGGACTAAAAATGAACTTCCACCCTTCATTTTTAGATTTAGCTTCTGCTAAAAATATGACTTCCTCTTGTGATTGTTTTGGAATTTAAACGCTGACAGCACCACTCTGTAGCTGTCAGTCGAAGAGGAAGCCTGATGAGACACACTCTTAGAAAAATAGTGTGGTCAGTCTAGTCATGGAGCATGAGGGTGATGTTTCTGCTCTTCATAAAAATGGTTAAACCACACTTATTTCCTCTTTCAGTATGAGAAGTGATCACGCCATGGTGACATGTTTGTGTAGCAATTTTCACGCAAGATACATTTTTACATTAGACACTAGTTTGTTGTGACTGAATGATCAGCTGGAGTGACGTCAGAGGTGTTTTACAGGATTTTTCATATCCAGATATAAAGCTTGGCAGTATTTAGATCGCCGTTCTCTCTCTCCATCTGTTATACTCTCAGTGTTTGCACCACTGAGTGGAGGGAGGCAGCCAGGGGACAGACTGTTCCAACTGCTACACCTCCTGCAATTCACGTTTCAAATGTTCTCCTCATACCTCACACCTTCCTCTGCAGGTGTGAACCTTTTCAGTGAAGGTGTGACAAGAATGGCAGGACACAGAGTGTGTACATGTTTGGGTGTGAAGTCTTTTATTGTATATGAAACAGAGTTTTAATATTGTCAAGAAGTATTCTACTGCCTGTACCTTAAAATGCAACCCAAGTTTTAAAGCTGTATGAATTAGTATTTCATATCGTATCAAAAATTTTAAGAGGAGCACTTTCTTAGTACACAGACAAAGTACATTTCGCAAGCTAAATGCTCCAATATTTAAATTGTTTTATTCTCTGGAGTGAGTAGAGAGCAAACCAGAGCTAAAACAGTGAAGATTGGACTTCCATTCTATGGGTGGACACCAACACAACTCCAAATCAATCAATGTTGCTACATCAACACAGGCAGTAATGTTAAATTTGTCTCACATTGAATTACCAAAAATCTATGAATAGATGAGTAGTAAAGGAGCTGAGTAGTAAACTTAAACGTGATATCATAGTTTATTTTGTAATTAGAGCTGTTTCCCGTCAAACGGCTTCTCATAATTGACGACAGACACAAGGGGGGAGACAGCACTTCCAGACAGCAGGACTGGTTTGCATCAAGGTAGGCAGCGGGGAATGTATACTGAACTCACATGTGTGTGTTTACCTACATCCATTCACGTGAGTGCTTGGGTTAGAGCTCTCCATTAACTTGTGTTTACAGTGTGTAGTGCCAGAGACGCTCTCTGACGCTTGGCCAGGCCCTGCCTCATCAATCTGAAAGACCTCCGAAGGCTTCCGCCTGTGATCACTGCCACCTGCCAGACAGACCTTACATACAAAGGACTTCTGGGATATTACACTCTGTTGTTGTTGTAGTAGAATTTACAAAATTATTTAGATTCCTGCCTTCTGAGGTGCTTGCATTTTCCAGTTGTGTTGTCACGGTCAAGTAGATTAGTCATAGGTTGGAGTGAGACCAGACATGTTACACAGTGTATTTTAACATGCATACTGTAAGTCGGGCTGTTGGGAAATCAGTGAACACCCTCATGGCCTAAAATGGAGATTCCCCATCAGTAAGAAATGTAAGAAAAAGACCCTCTGAGGGGGGCTTAGGTTCCCTTAGAAAATAATTCATGAATTCAACAATCTTGTCTTTGTAAATACACTGACGCATTTTTTGTGAAGAGATGTTTGAAGTGCAGCATTTAACAGTCATGCACTAAAGGGACCCTTTTCTCTGGGCACAATTTTGAACTTGTTTAAAATGCTCCAATCTATTCTAAAGAGGCTTTTATTTTGTTAGTAATGCTGTGTTTTATCTGGCAAATGATAGTTTCCTTGTGGCTTTTCATGTGAGGTACAGAGGTTCAGGTACCTTGAACACACATTCACGTGTCATATTGAACAGATTTGCAACGATTACAATTAATCACTGTATGTCCTTTAGGCGTTGTGTGTCAGGTGTAATGGGTGTATGCCAAAGTTGTCAAAGTTGAAGCAACACGTGCCAAATGTTTTTTTGCCACGTGCGCAATGACGCATTTTCTGTGATTTAGAGAGAGGAGAGATGAATTGTCATTTCCTGGCGTGTTTTGGGTCATTATTTTCAGCATGCATTCATGCGAGTCACTTTTCCTTCCAAAGCAGTTCATGGGAAAATACATGAAACATGTCATGTCTTTTCTTTTGCT
>CAEMYA010000014.1:3315249-3353807 GCA_903131615.1 Diplodus sargus | reverse complement strand
AAAAAAAACATTCAACCAATTGTGATTGGTTGGAAATTGGAACTGGATGTGATCCTTGAGGAGCCCAGTGAAAGACTCACCAGAAATCTTAAGATTCGTCCTGAGGGGAACATTCATTCATTAATTCTCTGCGCACTGTGGATGAAGAATGAAGTCATGCCACAATAATGTCAACCTACGGATGGTGCTACAAGAAAAGTCAATCACCAGTGGAGTTCATCCTCTGGGGACTGTGCATGTCTGTACAAAATAACATGTCAGTCTGCTCAGTAGTTGCTGTAATTTGTCAGCTAGACCAGAGCACGTGAGTGGAGTGGTGCAGTGAGAATTTCCGCTCCTCCCTCACAGAGCAGTTCATTCCCCCTGCTCCCCTGCTCAAAGCCGCTCCGGGCCGCTCTGCTCATTATCGCTTTGCCACTCAGATTTCAGCCTGCTCCACTCAAATCGCTCACCGCCTGCTAAAAAAAAATTGACGCTGTAATTTAGCTTAAACTGTTGCCTTGCATCCAAAACAACCGAGCAGCCGAAACCACATTTTCCAAGTAGAAATGATTTATTTCAAGTTACGCTCAGATGCATCCCGCGTTGGACTCATTGTGTGAGCGATATAAAAGCAAAACTAGAGTGGGATGGAGTGGGACATAAGAAGATGCTCCAGCTGGTAAAAAGGACTCTCTGCACTCCATCCAAAATCTTCACGCTCCCTACTTGCTCATGCTCTGCCCCGCTCACATGCTCCACAGTGGTGGACCTACCACCAGAACAACAGATTGACCTTGAATCCTTAGAGCCACATCGCTTGTATTGCTAAAACTCTACAAAATACACGATTCCCACAAAGACAAGACCGGAGAGTTGGAGTAAGCACGAGCACAAGCTTATGTCCTCTCACAAATAAAGACTCTGAGAGGGCCCATTAACAATGACCCAATTGGTTTGATTATAACTGAGTGTGTTTGTCCAGTTTCCCCCTAGCTGAAAATGCTAAGTGTTGTTTTTGGCTGTGCTGACCTAGATGAAATCTGCAAATTGATGCCGCACATTAAGAGGCTTCTTCATGGAAGTAGGTTGCTGTGTCTCTTAGAGTAGCCTCAGCTATAACACTACAGGGAGCTTGCTATATTTATGATGGGGCAGAGAGGCTCCATTATAGTCTTGTGCTGTTCCAATTCTGCCAGATGCACGCTCAGAACAAAAGCACTACAGTTAGTTCCCTGGTCATGTGTCAAAACCGCAAAGTTTCACTTCATTTTAAACCAAGCAGCAGTGATGACAGAGAGCAGAGGGGCTGAAGTTTTGTTTAAAGCCATACATTTGCTTTATATGGTCCCTCTCACACACATTGCCAGTAGCAGGTTTAATTTTCAGGGACCACCAATTAAGTTATCTTTCGCCACAGCACTTCTGTTGTGTCTCTCTGCTCTGGACTGTTTGAATAAGCTGACCTCAGTTGTCCACAAATGGCAGAAGTAGAGTGAATAAAGGTCTATGTTTGGAAAAAGTTAGACCCTAATTCAAACAAAGAGCTCATCTGATTGTTTGTGATTGATCAAGTAAACCTAATTTCAACACAACAAAGCTGTGTCACTGAGCAGGTGGAGGGAAGATAGATGACGCTTTCAGCACTCGAATATGATTAGATTTTTCATTCCCAGCCGCTATGAAAACTGCCTGCAAAAGCAAAATTGAATTCCAACTCAACGCAACACAGCTGTGGTATATATGAGAGAAATAAAGTAGCAGGGTTTGGCACGTGAACTTTGAGTGATCGCCATGTGGCTGCAGCCCTCTCACAAAGGGAGCAGGGCCGTTGGCAGACCTAATGACAGCTTGTTTTCACTGGCCTCTATGAAAGAGATGGGGAGAGGGAGGGATGGTGGGACAGGGGATGGAGAGAAAAGGAAAATAACAGTGATGAATAGCACAAAAGAAGCAAAAACAGCGAGCAAAGGGAGAAAATAGAGAAAGCAGATTATAAAATAAAAAAAGGAGGTTAAAAAAATTGGTAAGAATTGGAGGAAGGGGGGGGGCTCAGTATCTCCGGGTAGAGCTCGTTCACCCGCAGAGCCCACCGAGGTGCGCCTGAGCTGCCTCGCTCCCTGATTGGTGGAGCGCGATGCAGCTCTCTCCCCTCCCCCCTGAAGAAAGTGGTGCTGCAGGAGCGTCAGACCCAGACAGCACAAGACTCAGCAACTGAAGCAACGTTTTTCTGCAGCTCCCCCTAAGATGCAGTCTACAGAGCATCTAGGGACAGTCTAGATGATAGAACAGACCTGATCACCTGCAGCATAGAGTCCTCTACTACTAGGCTTAGAAATCTATCAAAGAGATTAGATCTGAGTTGATTTGCAAACCTTCACCAGTGAGCATTTGGCACATTCGATTCACCGCATTGAGAAGGACGGCCGCCGGTCAACATGGGCAGGCAGGGGCACGATACCTCCGCTGCAGCTCCCGGGATGCGTATCCAGCGCTCCCAGAGCAAGATGAGCCTGTCTGCATCGTTTGAAGCACTGGCTGTCTATTTCCCCTGCATGAACTCCTTCGATGAGGAGGATGGAGGTAAGACGACATGGGTCACAGCAGCAGCAGCAGCTGTCTGGGGGGTAGCAGTGTGAGGGATTCAAACAGGGAGGAGATGGATTGAGGATTAGTGAGAGAAAATGCAGTGGTATTGATTGTAGAGAGAAGCGGGGCAGTTTGAAAGATGTAATTAGTTTAATTAGTATTTAGATGACAGTTTAGTTTAATTAGAATAATAAGAGGTTGCTTTAGCTGTGCGTACTCTGGTATTATTATGATTTGGAAGTTGATATTTCTGCGTCAAGAATAATCTATTAATCATCCAGGCCATCATTTGTAGTTAAACATATATACTACTGTTGTTTCTACTGCCGCCAGTGGTGGTGGTGGTGGTTGGATGGCTGTTAGAGGAACCAGTCTGTTTGCTGGTGTTTTCTACTCATGCTAGTCTCACCAGTACCTCATTTAATGGTGATGATTTTAAATCCGACCCTGTGAAAGAAAACAAAGGTTCAGTAGCTGGAATGAATCATTGTTCTTGTGTAGTGAATCTTGTGGGTGGTAGTGTTTATTTAGCCTAGGATTACAACATTGTTCAATGATTGTCTTTTCAATTCCTGAACTATAGTGATGACGCCTACTGTATTTATATTCATACCTCCCATGATGCTCTTATCATTTCCTATTCTAGTAGTGGAGGTTTTTCTACAGACAAAAAGAAGAGGAATAGAGGAGTAGAAGATTTTCACTCTTTTATGTCTATGCATCTATATATATTGCCTGATCATACTAGCTTTTTTAGCTGCAGCTTTAGACACACTTGTACTCCCACTTCCACTGTTGGCTGCAGAGCAGCTCCACTCTGGCAAGGCTGAGGTTTGGGGGCAGTGACCTGGCGATGAGCCACTTTGTCTAACTTTTAGGCCACTGCTGTTTGATGCTTGATAATTTACAAAAGCGCTTGGCCACCACATCCCAAACAATGTTGGTAATGGTTCAGTCTTTGACACGTTTTTCCTGCCATCGCTTTCATGCAGTATTACTTTGTAAAGTAGATACATATGTTTAAGGATGTATGTAGTATTATATCATAGTCTTTAAAATCTATGTCCGTGGCTCCATCTGTTCTGTCTGAGAAAAATGTCACCATCTCATGTAAAGTTATTATTTTATAAGCTTGCCCATTCATTGATATATGATAAGGACTAGGATAAGGACATATCTGATCAGTAGCATACATGCTAAGACACACAGCTCATAATTTGTGCAACAAAATACATTTACGTTCTGAAATGATGTGTTTTTCACATTGATTGATAACATCCGGCCAGCCACTGACTGGCAGAGGAGGTCTACGAGCTGTGGTTTGCTGTAGACGTCAGAGACGACCTCTATATCTCTGCCTCCTATTGTAGTGTGTGAAGAGCAGGAAGAGGAGGTGGGAGCCAGCTGAATAACTGAGATTTCAAGGCTGAAAGGATTCATGTCTGTTTCTGCCTGTGTGAGATAGGACACAGGAGCATCTTTCTTCCTCAGACACGAGGCAGCAGAGAGGAGAGAGCGTGAGGACAGCAGGCCCCACAAAGAGGCCCTTAATGAGGCTGGATTAAGAATTATGTAGTCTAGATGTGAGTCATCCATACAAACTGGGACATTATTAAGTGAAACTTAAATTAGGTCAGATAGCTGTAGAGCCATAACAATGAATTGATTCATTGATAACTAGTCAGCTACAATATCGTCAACTATCATCATTGAATCAGAAATGATCTGATTCCACCCACTTAAACGTGAATATTCTCTGGTTGAAATTTTAAAGACTAAGCAACTATCAGTTAATCAGTTGAATAATCAACAATGAAAATAAATATTAGTTGCAGCCTTAGATAGCTGATTGGTTCATCACTTGCACCTGGTGGTTGCAAACTGTGAGTTGATGGTAACTCATTATTATTACTTTGGTCTGGTGATTATCTGACCTCTGGGATATAACATGCTGCTGTCATTGTGCATTCATTTGATTACTGATAAAGACAAAAAGAAATTCCATAACTATGATATTTAATGTGTCTTATTTCTTGTCATCTTTGCTGTACACTACAATGTCTCTTTACTCACAGTGAAGGAGAATTTTCTAGGCTCTATCTTAACGGATATGAAGTTAAATGTAGAAGTGATGCTGTGTGTGTGTGTGTGTGTGTGTGTGTGTGTGTGTGTGTGTGTGTGTGTGTGTGTGTGTGTGCGCATGTTTGGGTATGTGTTGTGCGCTGCCGGGTGCCAGGCGTGTAGAGCATGAATCCTTTAGTCTAGGTATGTGTACGCCTGCCACAGGCGCAACCACGTGGCCCCACACGCAGGCTGTCAGGCAGACTGGGTTGAGATGAGCAGCAGCAGGGCTAATGGAGGGAGTCAGCTGTCGTCTTGGATCAGTTAGGATCGAGGGGTAGATGCTGGATGTTTGTAGGTGGAGTATGGACTCACTACGACTCCCGCTAGACACCCGGAGGCAGTGGGGTTGCACGGAGCGCAGAGTGTTGTACATGTTGTTCTGTTCAACAGCTACACAAAGAGCCAAACTCTGTAAAGCTCGTTGAAGTGGCCTTGTTTGATTGTGAGGGTAAAATTGCAATGATCTTTCCCAGAATAGGCTATACTCGTGTCATGATACAGAGATACAATTTCATTCACAGAGCTGTCTCTGCTTGGTTTGCCCTCTCTAATGATTTTTCAATGAGCCAATGAAAACACAGGTGTTTCAGTAATAATCCATGTGAATGCAGCGTGCTGTATGAGTCACAAAAAGATTCAGTGTCATGGACTGACAATCTCTATCCCTCTTTCTCCCTCTCCATCTGTCTTTCTTTTGCCTGCGTCACTGTGTTTACAGAAGCAGGAGGTAAGAAGCTACGCAGTACAATTCAGAGGAGTACAGAGACGGGCCTGGCGGTGGAGATGAGGAGCAGGATGACTCGTCAGGCCAGCCGGGAGTCCACGGACGGCAGCATGAACAGCTACAGCTCCGAGGGAAAGTAAGGAAAAAAGACTCCGGTTCTGGGGACACTCAGACATATGTTACTGGGAGCAGTTTGTTCTTGATTTGATTAATCATATTAGGCTTCACCCTTCCTCATCCGTGTTACATGTAACTACAGCTTTGTTTACTATCAACAAAACTGTACCCTTCAGCTCTGTGATAGCCTGTGTGTCTTACTCTGTTTCAGTCTCATCTTCCCTGGTGTGAGGCTTTCCTCGGACGCCCAGTTCAGTGACTTCCTGGATGGTCTCGGCCCCGCCCAGCTGGTTGGACGACAGACATTGGCTACTCCACCTATGGGTGAGAACAAGACAAACGTTAATAAAATACACTCAAAATATAGTCCTTGAAATAGATACAGTTTTGTATCCCTTATATAACTGTCAACTATACTTACATAGTGATAAATGGTTGGGAGTGTGCTAAAAGTTGGCTGTATTTGTTGTTCAGGCGACATCCAGATTGGTATGGTGGAGAAGAAAGGAGCACTGGAGGTGGAGGTCATCCGAGCCCGTGGCCTTGTGGGAAAACCAGGTTCCAAGGCACTGCCAGGTAATTTAAGCTCCCACACTGTCTTCATCTTGGGCAATTACACAATTATGTCATTTATGCCACGTAAATATTGGTATATGATGGGATAAAATGAAGAGGTCGTACATGTTGTAACATGTAACACGTCTCTCTTTTCTTCTCAGCACCATATGTAAAGGTCTACCTTTTGGAAAATGGAGTCTGCATAGCCAAAAAGAAAACAAAAGTAGCAAGAAAAACATTGGATCCTCTTTACCAGCAGCAACTGCCGTTTGAGGAGAGTCCGGGAGGGAAGGTTTTACAGGTAATTAAAGCAGAAACTCAGAATCAGACTTTCTAAATCAAGTTAATTTGTCATTGTTTATAAGTGTCTCATATTTTCGATTAATTTCTTTTCCTATTTTCTTCTCTGCAGGTCATCGTTTGGGGCGACTATGGACGTATGGACCATAAATCATTCATGGGAGCAGTTCAGATACTGTTAGATGAGCTGGACCTGTCCAACATGGTGATTGGCTGGTTCAAGCTCTTTCCTCCTTCCTCACTGGTGGACCCTACTCTGGCCCCACTGACAAGAAGAGCTTCCCAATCCTCACTGGACAGTTTCTCTCGATCATAGCAGCGTGTGGACTGATAGCGTTGTTGTAGCAGCCAGTGTTGCGATTACAGGTCACGCCCCCCGGTTACACTGCATGCTTGATGTTGTGTCTTCTGAGCCTGTTTCTAGGGGTGCAAATGTGATCCTGTGTTTTAAGCAAAAACGTCGCGCACATTGTGCACGTGGCGAAGCGTGTTGCAAGCGCCCGGCGGCCGGGATTGCCGGGTGTTGTTGTTGTTGTTTGGAGGAAGCTGGAATGAACTCCTTAGCACGAGGAATCGATCAGTTCCAGGTTTTCATCCAATTCGAAGCCATGGGGGTCAGTACTGGGAACCGCTAAACGAGTTCTACAGAAGCCCTTTTCGAATGAAAAATAAATGTTCTGCTTTGATTTTTTTGTTTTGTTTTCATTTCTTTTTTTTCTTTTTTTCTTTTAATGTCAATGTACTTGTATCTGAAGGGGGTGACAGTGTTTCTAACCAGATGCTTGGTCACGCCACGCCAACAGACCTAGCTGTGTAGATGGAGTTTTGGAGACCATCACTTTGGGTGAGGTGTGTCCCAGCTTGTATCCACACTCCCCCAAATCCCAAAAGAATTACCCTGCATACTCTAGGCTTATGTACTGAATCAAACTGTACTGGTAAATCACCAGAAAGACTTCAAAGTTAATCAGAGGCAATATTGAAGTGGCTACCATCAACACTCCAGAATATACAGTAGCGATCCAAACCCCAGGAAAAGATGTACAATCTACCATCATTCTTTCTCTGTTGATATATTGTATGAAAACTAAATGAGAAAAGATATTTTTTTTTCCTTTTTAGTTCATTTGCATGGACACAAATTTAGCTGAATTTAAAAAAAATAAAGAAAATTATTTTCTTGAGGCTGCAACTTGCAAAAAAGATGAAGAAAAATAAATAAAACAGATCAGCCATTTTCAACAATTTATATTATTTTTAAAGATAAATTTCACTAGTGCATGGTTTTCAAGGGGAGTGAATGCAACATCGTGATGAAAAAAAAAGACATTGTTTATCATTCTTTAGACCATTCATGAGTCTGTGTTTTGCAGACATACAGATAAGGGAAACTTAAAGAAAACTTTTGGAGTTATTTAACAGAAAATGTTTATGTGACAAAAAGTGATAATGAAAATAAATGTAAATTATTTATTTCATTGTAAAAGGCTCATGCCTTATAAAGATAAACATTATGTGCAAATTGTACATGTTTCTCTTTTTCTTCCTTGTCCCAGGGTACTTCTCATTGTACTATTCATTGCTACCATTGTTCAGTCCCCTGATATTGTCCAGATTTTAGGACTGTTGGTTATTTTACAGTTCTGTATTGTTTCAGTATGTATTTTATTTTAGATTTGATTTGTTTAACAAGCATGTTGAAAAGGATTTTCTGCAACATGGCTTGGGCACACCTTACAGTAACTCAGCATGTTTTGATAAAGATGATATTTGGAATTTTTGCAGTTTCTTGTACAGTGCATGTCAACTTCATTACTTTTCTCCCTCACCTTAAATTGAGCTCTACAGCAAATTAGTTCTTGGTCTTCCATGGCCAATTATTGAAGTTTTAACAAAAACATTCCACCCCCAAGGTCATATTTTCTTTCAGGTTTTTGAGAAAAAAAAAGTGACAAGGAAAATATTTTATATTTAATGGAGGTTGACGAAACAGTTGTGATTGCAAGTGTATTTTATTTCAGTATTGTTGACGAACATGCAAAAATAATCTGTATTGATACAGCAAGAGGTCTATACCTAATCAAGAGGCAGCAAACATGCAAGAGATGTGTGTTGCTGTGGTTCAATTTTACAGGCACTGTTTGTGAGGATGAGCTAATCACAAGTTCAAATAAGGGATATTGCCACAGAAAATGTTTTTTTTTCTTGTTTTAATGAAAATGAAATTAATTTACTATATTTTTGTTAGTTTTATTTAAAAGCCAAGACCTGTTTATTTTTTATTTTCTATTTTTAGTAATTACAAATACTTCTCATGTCTGGGAAGTATATGAATCTTATAGTTGCAGTATGTCTGGATGAAATTGAACTGAGGCATTATTCCTTTTCCATATGATGATAATACGTTTCAATGTCCAAGAAAACCTGGTCGCTGTAACAAGCTACAGTATATATTTTCATTTTAATTTTCATTGTACATAACTTTAGATGTCAGAATTTGAATAAACAAGCTACCATGAATAGATTGATAAACTCTTTTGGAACAGGAAAAATGCCTCACATGATGACAAAGACATATGTTATTTATCCTTTTGAATGCCTTTTCATTTTCTCTTTTTGGTGCAATGTGTTAATGCCAAGGCTATGTCTTGGTTAAGTATGGTTGAGTACAGAGATTTATGTAAGTTATTTTTCAAATTAAAAAATAAAAAATTGATATTACACTGATGCCAAGTGTTGGGTGATGATAAGATACACGAACACACAATCGTGTAACATGTTTATATAGAAACTACAGCAAAGGTACATAAGAAGTAACCAATGAAGGGGCTCTGAGCAGAGGCTGAGAAATCCTGACATTTGGTTATCCAGACCAGGGTCCAAAATCACTGGATCCTACAATTCCCATGATGTAACCAATAGTATCATCAGTCCCCTGCCGAGTGAATGCCCATATCTTTGAAACTCCCTGCCATACTTTGTTACGCTGAGATTACCCAGATGACATCATCATGGTTCAGATTAATACAATGTGAAGCAAAACGCAAACGCAGCGACATGCTACAATCACAGATGAGCCGGCCTCAACTTTCAGCTGCAACTTGTGGACAATCTAACTGGTCATGCTTGGCTGTTTTGTAACTTTGTTGCTTGTAGTGTGAACATAAATAGTAATTAGTAAAATGAATCGCTATAAAGGAAAATGCAAAGAGTTACCAGAGAATGATGAGTCACTTTGTTCAAGTAAGATCAAGTGCAAATGTCTGGTAGCTCCATTTTCACAATTTAAATGAAATGTATGCAGTCAGTGTTGCCTTCCATTTTGAAACAATATACAGGACTGTACTGTAGCTAACTGGCTGAGCTTGTTAGCTAGACTGCTGACTTGACAGTTAAGGCTAAGTCCATACATGAATTGAGAAAGCAGGTGTTTTTTATGTCGCTAATCTACTTTTTAAATCACACAAACCAAACTGCTATATTTAAAACATTAAAACCGGCGGTTGTTTGGCTCCACTACAGCTAAACTCAATCAGGCTACTTAAAATGAATTGTGTCCATCCAGAAGAACTCTGCCAACTAGGCTGTACATCAAACTTTGTAAGGGTCTGCTGGTTTTGTAATTAATCCCAAGTAAGGACATTGTTTTAATAAACGCATCGATTGATTAGAGTCTACAGCCATCTGTGAGGCTGTACGGAGGCACAGAGGTCTGAAAGCAGCGTGCTAAAATGCTGATGGTTAGCAGGAAGGTCCATAATGTATAACATTTTTGTAACTTAAGTGTGTTAGCATGATAACATTTGCTAACTAGCACTTAACACAAGGCACAGTTGAGGCTGACTCGAATGTCATTAGATATGCTGGAATTTGGGTGTAAACCAGAATATTGGACTAATTTAGGCTTTGGCATTATATGGATCAGAGGATTATGTTTAAAAGCAGATATCTTTCCATGAATTCAATCTTACAGTACAACTCAATAACTCTACAATGTGACCATATCATTATACCATGAAAAAATCATAACCCTTACTTCTCCTTGTTACTGTGAAGAGGAGTGTGCTGTCACCTACTCTTTTTAAAAGGTATTTCAGAGCTCGGATCAGGTTTGATGTAGCTGAAACGTCGTTGGGTATATTCACCAAACAATCTGAATGGGCACACAGCTTTTCTGTTCTCAAACAGCTGTCTAAATTAAGCTGCTGTAAGTCTCGGTGTGCTTCTGCATTTGGCTGAAAAAAGGGGATGACTGACGAATGACTGAGGTTTGAGGACACGGAGGAGTTCCTGTTTTAGCTGTACTTAAGGAGGCTGAGAATACATGCGAAAGAACACATGAGAGATTCTACATGGCAGTGTTGACTCCCCTAACTCCCATGTGCCAAGGATGTTACTCTCAGTGCAACAGCGCCTAAAGGATGTCGCTCATCTTGCCGTGGATGTTTTCACAACTGGCAAAAGGGATGGCTTTCAAAAAACTCTCATCCTCCTGCTCACCTGCAGCCTCTCCAGCCTCCTCCTCAGCTCTCTGCTCCTCCTGTACCTCCTCTTCACCCTGAGCTACGAGCTAGCCGTGGCTGGAGGTATCGCTGGCTGCTTTGGGACACTACTGACTGTTGCCCTCTTCCTATCAAAGAGAGTAAGGTGCCTAGGGACTCTGTTTGTGATCTCTATTTTCATGAAGAAGAGTCGGAACCTGCTCCTGACCGCCGGGACGAGTTTAGTGGTCCTCAGAAATATCCGCAACACCATGGAGAACCTCTCAGGCCTGGTGAGGAGTATGATCTGCAACCTGAAGGCCAAGAAAGCAGCCATCGGCGCCCCGTTCAGTAACTACGTGAAGATGCTGAAGTGGATCGGGAACATGCTCAAGGGGTTTACAGACTTGGGGGTTCTGAACCTTGACTCCAAACTTGAGGTCTCACCCAGACTGGAATCAGGACAATTTAGCGTGAAACTCAGCGACGCAGAGCGGATTCTGAACGAAACTGTGCGGTATGCGCAGTCCGTTACGAACACAGTGTCCTCCGTGGGCAAAAGGATGCTTCCCGCCATCAGCCTCCTCGTGCTCATGATGTTCATAGCCCTGCACATAAAGAAATTCCGCGCTGACATGAAATACCAGAACAGGTTCATCAGCAGCAAATTTGTCCGCTTCGACGAGAGGCAGAAGGCGGAAGGGCGGCCCCACGTGCTCCCTCTCACTCCGAAGGAGGAGAAGATGTACACCGCCATCCCCTCTGCCCGCCCGACCACCAAAGAGGGGAGGGCGATGCTGAAATTTGGCGTTCCGATAGTCTCCCATTTTGTCACGTGGGTTTTCTTTATATCTGTCGACGCCTTATTGTACTATTTTGTTGATACTGTAACGAAGAAGTTATCAGAGCTGGAACCATTCCACGTCCCGCTGTTGATAAGCATCGAAGTAAGTACGAAACGTTTATACATTTTCCGCATTTATGCGCATTTCTTCCAGTCAGACGACTACTAACACACACCTTCATATATCTTCTCAGAGGATTGCATCTTTGGTAGGTATACGATTTGTCGAGGAATACCACCGGGGAGACTTTTCCTACTCTGTGACCCTGTTCGAGAAGCAGTGCCTTCCCAAACCCAAGCTGCTGTTCTCTAACTCTGTCGTTCCTCTGGCGGCCATCCTGCTCACCCTGCTCATCATGGCCCTGGTGGCGTCCAAAGTGTCCCAGCTCAGGCTGATGGTTTGCGAGCGATTCTTCTCCACCGCTACGGAGGAGAGAGTGGAGTACCTGCACGCCAAAATCCTGAGGAAGCGATTAAAAGGGAGGATGCGCCTCCTGACTTCGTTCTATTTTAAGGTATCCATCGCTGCGTGTAACTAGGTGAGGTTCAGAAATCTGCGTGTGTGTGATGCATGAGGGTAAAATTCTGTCTTCTCTTTTCAGCCACATTTCTGGTGCCCTCTGCTCTTCAGGCCCAAAGGGGATCCAGACGGCAGCGTGTGAGGAAGATGTTCTTTCTGCTGCTTTGATTTTTTTTGTTCTCGGAAAAAGAAAACATCGGGAAAACATAAAAAAGTCTCCCATTAAGGGCCGTTGCGATTGAAACTTGTTTCACTGCACAGAGGCTCTGATGCTCGTGGCCTAAACAGCTATCAGCCTATAACTAATGCTGCAGTTCCAGTCAAAGTGGGAGGTCAGAATTTCCTGGTTGAAATTTCCAACTTCCAACCAAAAGTTAGTAAAAACACTTGGACGACTGCAACAAAATGACATCTCTTCAGCTCAGCTTCATAAAAAAATAGAGGAGCAAAAACTACATATGTGTTAACAGACGCCATGTTATTTTACAGCACTTTTGTACTTGAAAATGTATCTTATGTTCATGTTCCGTTCACTATACCAACACCGTCCTCTACAAACTAATCGTCTAGTCCATTTTTTTATGCTGATGACACCATCCGAGCTGTAGCCTTCCTCAGGGTACAGTCCGAGGACCTGCAGACCTCTTTTTATTTCATCTGGAGCTTGTTCTTAACTCTAAAAAAAAGGCAAGTTGTAGGCAAGTCTCAGGGGCACAACGCTTTGAAGCCCACACTGATCTGTGCTTGTGATGGAAATCAAATATATATCACACAGAATACGGAGCCTTTTTTCTCCTTTCAAAACAGAAGCCTTTACACACTCCACTGTGCTTTCCACACTGGATTATAGAGATGAGACAAACAGTATGCAAACTGAACAACTGTAACACTAGACCATAGACTAGGACACATTTAAAGTTCTTCAGACCATACCTGAAACTGAAGACTGATGCCCAATACCTTCAAAATGTTGTCTTGTTGTGATCTGCTAGTGATGTAGCAAATTGTATGTTTTTTAACTACAATGTATAGATATTTTTTCTATATTGTATTACACAATATACACAATTGTATTTTTTGACAATAAAAAGTGGTGCTCAGACACTGTGCTCTCTTACTTGTCTCCACCTGTACTGTGTCACTGTCATTCAGCATGCTATAAGAGCTAATGAAATGGTTACATATTACAAAACAGGTCAACGGCCAGACATCTGACAGTAATGGCAACCATGGCGACAGGTACAGTGGGTTGAACAATCGCAATATCCATCCAATTAAAGACCATACATTAGGAGTTTCTAACTCAAGCCAGTTTAGCTTCAGTGAGCAATCAGCAAGTAGATACTCAATTCCGCTTGTCAAAGACATTACATGCATATTACATCATGTTGATTATATAACAGGGCTGATGACAGTATTCTTTGATGAATCTATCCCAAACTGTGAGCACAATCCATGCGTAACCGGATATATATCATATTTATGTTTAGAATAGACTCCGCACTAATCTAATTTACCAACAATACATCAAATCAAAAACAGCTTGAATGCTTTGAAAAAATAAAGTAAAATCTACTAGTTTGTTTCATTTTAGTGCGTACCTCAGACTTGACTTATACATTTATGGATTCATAATGGCACCAGTGGAGCCTATTATTTTGAAACACTCTACAGCACCAAACAGCTTTTAATAATCTACAATACCGAGGCAGACTTCTGTATTTTACCTCCATGTGTAATGCTCCCCTGCCGAGTGAAGCAGCGATATTCGCTTACATAATCTGAGACAGATGTCCCCTACATGTGCAGAGGCCAGCGCTGTCCTCTCTCCACTTACGCACTGTCACTGCTCATTAACATCTCGCAGGTGTTAGAAGTCTTCTTCTCTTCATTTGCTCTCATTTCAGTTCCTTCACCTCACTTTTCCATTACGTAACCTCCAAAGTATAACATGGCTGCTGTTCATTCAAGGTATCATTTTGTTTTATTCCGTCAGTTGGAGATTTTCAGTTTTTGAGTTTGACGTGTTCTTTCTTCTTAGTATAGAATTAGTGTTTTTTTTAATTTTAGACTTCTTCAGTGCAGGGGTGTAAAAATATGTTGCATAGACAATTACCATATATATACGAAATATTAAGCAGTATACAGTATGCTAATCACATCTATTATCCCATAGCCTTAGTATAGGTGACTTTACATGTTAGGACCTGGGCTAAAAATGTGGCAGAATTTCAGGCTAGAATCAGAGGCAGCCAGTTACAACTGCAAATAGTGATGGAGAGCACAGCATTCATTCTCATTTGTTAGTTAACAGTTCTTGGTGCAAGCTATTTTTCACAAGTTTTTCAGCAAATGGGTGAATTTATACTACAGAGTTCAATGAGCTCATTAAAATAAGTTCATACGGAAACACGATCAGCTTATAAGCAGACTTCCCAGCACGAGCTGTTTTTTAAGAAAAGTCAGGATATTTTTTTCTCACAATAATGGAAACATGGACGACAGTTGGTTTTGAATTCAGTAAGAAGCAGCTGCTTCAATTCTTTGTGTGAAACGCAGGAACTGACTTTTAAAACCGAGAAAATTTATAAACACATTTGTTTGTGATAATCTTCAGTGTGACCGAACAGTTTATTTAACTTAATGTGATTTTGGCATATGTCCTATTATAATATTGTCCAGCAAGCACCGGGGCAAATGTTTTTTTAGCATTCTTACTAGTGTTATTGTACTCTATAGATTACAATATCTCGACTGTTTACACAAATCAATTTTATAATTAGTCACCGAGACTGAATGCAGTTATATTTTAAGCCATGTGTTTCACTGGTGACATGTTCCCCGGTGCATGTATAATACTGTACGTATATGATAAAGCACTTTTCAGGTTGGAGGGCAATCAGAGCTGGTAAAAAGCCTTGTGTGCTCTTCCTGTTGTCATTGGAAAGGACAAACTTCTCTTAATAAGCGGACCAGACCATTTGTACAATCTGTACGAAAACATTACTTTATGATTTAAAAATTCAAAATACAATAGTGCACTCTTATTTGTGAATGCATTTAAAAAACGGCAATGACCTACTTCCAGCTTAAATGAGTTTTTCCGACTCTGCCCAAATTGTCGGCCTTGACTTTAACAAATGTACTTTCAGTTATATTAGTGGAACTATGTTAATTAATTTTCAAATCAATTCAAAAGCATAATCAGCATTAAAAACTTCTCTGGGCTTGCTTTTAAATCACTTGTATGAACTTTAATTCTTGACGAAGGGCACATCTCACCGTTTTCTGAGATACTCAGTCTCGACTGTACAGTCCCACACCATCTCTTCCTCTGTCTGAGGGAAGAGGAAGGAAGTGGTACAGCAAGGGTGAGTAGGCCTTATGTGACTCACACGCCGCCACTGACCCGTATGGCAACCTGATAAGCTCACATTATGTCTCAACTAGCCCCGTGGCATAATACCACGCCAGCATGCCAGCCCAATAGGAAGCTGCCACATGATGCTCGATGACAGCCGCAGACCTTTTTTCCACGGCAAAGAAGGGATGCAGCCCATACATGGGCATAGATGAAGCGCATATGATAATGTGCCATCCTGCTGAATATGCAAATGCAGAGTCAATCTGGGTCGACAAAGTAAATCTTAATACTTTCACGCGTGTCAGTGCATTTTAATGAACGTTTTCTTCAAAGGGAAGGATGCTTTTGGGTAAGAAACATCAGTCTTGTTACCAGTGGCAACAAACATTTAATGAAAACGGGTGAAAATTAAAAAAAAAAAAAAAGCAAAAAAAANAAAATAAAAAAAAAAAAAAAGCAAAAAAAAAAAAGCTCAGTGCGAGACGGATCAGGCACATTCACAACTGAAAAAAAGATTTTTCTAGCAAATTGAAACAATAATATGCACAAATACAAATGTGAGGACACGGTCTCTTTTACGATCAGAACACATTTTTTTAAATCCATGAAACAATTTTATTTGACCATTTATAACCATGAAATTGAATGAAGTCTTAATTGTTTATGGCTCACAGCGAATTGCTTGATTGCATAATGCATGTTGGAGCAAATATAATTTTGGGCAGCACAGTGGCTTCTACTGACCTGTGCACTGAGCAGAGCTGACCTGGAAACCTCATACAGTTCAACAAATATCAGAGAGGTAGTATTATCTGCCAACAGAACATTGACCTAGGTGTTGATCAGAGTTGACTGAAAGATCAATACAACCACTATTACTGCAGTCACATGTTAAAAATGCAGAGATCACTCAGAGTAGCTTTATTAGTGGCATTCAGCTGTTTTGGTAGCTCCTGGTTTTTACCGGAGACGCACGGCTGGAGATTCAAAGTGCCTTTCATGTTCTCAGTCAGTTGTTCACAAAGATATGACTTTGCCTTCATAGGGCTTTCTGATCACAGCTGTCGGTTTCCCCACCTGCAGGCAAAATACAAAGCGGAAGGAAAAGTTAAGTGACCTTTGTGTGCAGTACCTCATCAGGATCAAGCTGTGCCAAATTCAACATACATCTGAATTTCAGAAAAGGTGCCTCACGAACAAGAAACGATTATATAACATAATCAACATAATCTTTGCCTCCTGACAAAAGTGTGTCCAATTTTCAGTTTTCACTTTGAGTTCTGTTTATGGTCTCCACCACCTCCTGAGGAAAATATGGGCCACATGCTCCATTATATTCACCAGCTCGTTGTTTACAGTGACTGCCTGATGTTTGGGATTGGACAGGTCCCAAACAGCTGTCTGTTAAGGCTGAAAATGATCCTATTACAGTGGTGAGGGAGAACCAAGACAACATGCTGAAAGAGGCTACACGCTCTGTTGAGCTGAGAGGAAATCAGGAGTCAGGTGAATTCATTTCACATTACAGAAAGTCATCTGATCCAATTGTGGTATAAAAATATAGACCAGCCACTTTAATAAATACTTATATGACTAAGTCTTACACATTCTATTGACAAAACATATTGTTTCATTGGCTTTTTTCCCTAAAGAAATCACACTTGATTTTTGTCACTCAAATAAAATGGCTAAAAGCAAAACAAGTATCAAACAAGTAGTGATTTTAAACGCAGACTTGGAGGACACGGTTTATGGATACGAGTGTTTGGTGTTTTCTTTTATGAACCATTTTACTAACTGAGGTGTTTCTTCTTGTGATGACCCTTGTGGAGCTTGACTGACCTGCTCCCTTTGCCTGATTCGCTTGTAAACAAACTCAGAGAAGGGTTTTCTGTGGATGAATTTGCCATGTCCTGGTGTCACTGTCAGCTGCCCCTTCTCATAGACCACTTTGCCTCTGGAGATGGTGGCGACAGGGACGCCGTGGCACTCCATGCCCTCGAAGATGTTGTAGTCCACAGCCTGGTGATGGGTCTTGGCTGAGATCTTCCTGTAAAGACCAGAGATGCAAAGTAAGGTTTGCAAACAGCCATCGACTACTACTTAAGAACAGACTGTGGAAATCTCTGCATCCTTTCTGAACGCAGAGAACGTAGACCTTCTGCGTAAATTCTGAAACTGATTGAATCAGGCCAAGATGTACTCACACAGAAGCATTGCATTACTGCGGCTGACTTACTTTGCAGCAATAAGCAATGTAATATCATGTATTATTTACAACTTTTTCCTCATGTGATGCTCTCATTTCTCAAAAAGTTGGAGTGGGATGTTAAGAATGCATAAGAATGAGCTTTGATGAAGAGACACAAGACACGGACCTCTTTCAAGTCTTGACCCAAACAAATTTAGCAGTGCTGAAATAAAGTTAATCTGCAAAAATGATTAAAATACTTACAATGATTTACCTATAATCACTCAACGTGCAAAATGTATCCTTCAACACTCCTCGACCGCATGTAACCAATGTGAATCCAAATACTGTTCTGAGGTATTTTTGCTCTGTTTGAGTATTTTCATGCTGAATAAAAATCTATTCCACAACATTTCACAGGGAAATAGTTTTTTTTTTTCCTACATCTGTCTGATAACTATAGTTTGACGTTATCTTGCATGTTAAGCATGAACATACAAAACATATGATGAGCTTGAAAAAAGCTTAGCGAACTAGCTACCACACAATATACTGTTCTGTACGTACAGTCAGGCAGTTAAAGTTAACCCCACCTTCATGCACCGACCCTCTCATCATTACTTTGGCTTAAACTTGTGGCAACAGATTCTTGGCAGCAAAGGAAAAAGCTGGGAGCACAACACTGACTTACGACTCCATTTAAGTTGATCATGTCCGGCAGATACAGAGCAACAGTAGCATTTATTTGGATATAGTTACTCTCCTTTTAGCTCGGGAATTGGTAACCACCATCTACTCAAAAAAGGAATTTGGCTTTTTGGCCACAAGAGGGTGCGAAGCATTAACTAGCTTGTTGCTAACTTTGTTCGTCTGCAAGTGGGTGCTGGGCAGGTAGCATACAGTGCACGCACTGGTCAGAAATGTCAGTAAAAGCAATGAGAGTGAACCAAAACTTCAAAGCACTGGACTTGAAAACCAAATTAATCAAATGAAAGGCACAAAAAGGGCATTTAGTGCAGAGTTAGGTAATGTTTCTCTGTGGGTTCCTCACTACAAACAACCTCTTTCACATAAAAGATCAAAGTCATGATGATGGTACTGTGTTGCAAACATGGTGAATGGTGTCTCTGTTTCAGGCACACCGCGCCTCTGTCCCTTGTTCTTGAAGGGAGGATCACTGTGTTACATACATGCGTCCTTCAAGACAAAAGTAACATAACACTGTAATGGCGTAACGAGTTTTGTTTGTAGTTAGCGCCTACACTCAAAATTGTTCCAGACCTGGGATTTGTATTTACAAAATGCCAATTTCTATATAATGTTGCTTTAAAAGGACCAGTGTGCAGGACCTGGAATCTAGCTGTGTGGTTGCAGATTGCAACCAACTAAACACCCCTCACCTCACCATGTCAACCCTCCTCTACAGTGCCCAATCAGAAGTTTTTTTTTAATTTTATTTGTGAAAAGTGAGAAAGACCCTCTCTGTGTTTGGTTTGTCCATTCTGGGCTTCAGTGAAAACAAGGTGTTGCAACATGGCGGACTCAGTGGAAGAGGGTCTTTTTGTAGATTAAAAAAAGGCTAATTCCAACAATTCTTAGTTTCAGCCCCTAAATATCACTAAATCCTGCACACTAGACCTTTAAGTAGAGAACATGTGTACTCCCAGCATAACATTAGCATTACATTAGGTAGTAGCACAAGTAGTAGTATGTTAATGCAATTTCTAGTACGTTCTCATGAGGGTACCTGCACAAAATTAAAATTGTTGGAGAGAAAGTTAGTTGCAACACTTCATAGTAAAATAACCACTCCCTGCACAGTATTGATTGGTAACCTCTAACGAATGAATCATATCTTGCTGACGTAAAAAAGACTTAATAAGTCTGACTCAATCAGTTCCATGAAACACACTGAATGTATTTTTCTTTTTGTTGCCATGCCGCTCTCCCTCCATTCACACTTACACATTTCCTGTTAATTTCCTGTTGCATTGTGAAGCCAGACACCATGCCTAGTGTGCACTGACAAAAACTAGATGTGCACTCATTATAAGTAGCCTAATTATGAGACACAAGGCAATTGACTGAGCCTCCGAGGCGTTTCTGGTTATGCAACTGTTTGTGGCCCCCGGTCCCGGATGTTATGAAGTGACACTTGCACTGAGGGCAATTAATTACACTGTTTCACAGATGAATTCACGGCTGCGGCAATCAAACATGAAGCGCTCTCATGCTTGAAAGGCATTATAACATGGCCGGACATGCACACATGGTAAAGACAAAACACACACACAAACAGTGAAACAAACAGGTGATGTGCGAGGGTGACAGGCCCGAGAGGGTCCGCGTACTGTAAGTTCGACCACGGTGAGAAGTGAGAGGTCTCACACAAGCCTTTCCGATGTTACCAGTGAATTCATTTACAGCAAATTACACTGGAGTGTAATGTGTTCTTCTCCAATTCACATCAGCAGTTAGTGACTGCCCTGAGGGGCTCAGCCCAGATTCTCCAGCAAACAGAACAGTGCTGTGCAACTCTGGGGTTATATAAGCCGTGTGTGCTACAGTACACAAGCTACTGGAATGCAAACTGTCCTCTGTGCCTGCATCTGTGCACAGAACAGCAGATTGTTCTCCATTTCATATCTGGGACTTTCTCAGGATCATGAGTGAACAGAAAGAGGCAATCACATGATCAGTTTTTATATACATCTGAGCCAGTTACTGGAAATAGCCTTCATACGCCGTGTTCTGTGCTATGAAAATTGGTTAAGCTCCTACGTGAAATATTCGTCATCTTTAAGATCCTCACCATGACCTATCAGCATTGTCCCACTGATGCTGCGCGCATCGCGCTTATATAAGTGTGTTAAAACCCTTCCTAAAAAAAATTACCAAACATGGTAAAAAAGATTAATCACTCCAGCAGTCTTTTTTAAGGTCTGATGAATGTGATTCATATGTAAATGGTGTTATGCTTTAATTTGCAGCTGTAGATAAGTGATGACAGACTCTGACTTCTGGATAGTGCACAGACGTAATCAGCTTACACACTAGTGTGTGTGTGTGTGTGTGTGTGTGTGTGTGTGTGTGTGTGTGTGTGTGTGTGTGTGTGTGTGTGTGTGTGTGTGTGTGTGTACACATACATGTGTGGTAAGGTGGCACAAGATGAAAGATGCAACACTTCTCTTTTTAGTTCCTTGTATCTACACCCTGTATGCTTTACTGCTTAACTTTATGAACCTTATCTTATTCACCTGAATGCTGACACCCTGAAGACGTGCTTTCAAGTTTGCCCAGTGTTTCAGCAGCACCACCTGCAGTCGAAGCTGCTGATAGCAATGGCAGAAACGTTTAAGGGAAAAGTTCACTCAAAAAAGAAAAGTTAGCCTTTATCTACTCGTCCCCACACAGATGGTGAGGTTTCGTAGTCCACGAAACATTTCTGCAGTTTCACAGTAAAAAGAAAAGTGTTGAAGAATTCTCCTAAACAACTGAAGTACATGGGAAATTGTTGAAAAAAAACACAAAACATTATTTACACTGCTGACGCACGGCAAAGCGGGTGCACCAGCTCAGCATGCAAGTTGCCGCTTTTCATCTTAGAAAAGTCCCCATCTGCTTTGGTTGTTTAGGAGAATGTCGCAACACCTATTGAAATGAATTTTTGGGGTGAAATTTTCCTTTAACTCAATACAAAGAAAATGTTTCAATGAGTCAAAGAGCCCTCTTTTCCTTCCCTGTTTCAAAATCTTTCTCCCATACTGCTGAATGGCCGCAGCCGGGTCCTCACCTTGTCATCTTGGGGTCCCATATAACCACATCAGCATCCGAGTTCCTGGCGATACGGCCTTTCTGCGGGTAGAAGTTGAAGATTTTTGCTGCGTTGCTGCTCGTGACAGCTACAAATCGATTCTCGTCCATTTTGCCGCTGTGCTGAGGGGAAGGAAACGCACAAAGCAGCCGCTGTGAGTAAGGGGCCACAGTAGATGACAACAAAATACAGAATTAGCAGACCAAAGGTCAGTGCTTAACTGTGCAGCAGGCAACTAATTTCTGCCAAGGAACCATCTAATGTGTGATGTGTAAGCACTGTTGCATGTGGTAAATCTTTGCAGTGGCCTTGGGGCAGCCGGGCTGAAACACTGTCTTCACAACAACGGTGAGAAAATGCTACGTCTGCTCTCTGCAGCAAACTGCAGCTCCCAGAGTTTACTGCCTTTTCTGTTTGTGTTGTAGAAAAGCAGAAATACTTACTTTCTACCAAAATGAATATGAAAAGGGTAGAATAATTAGAATTTATACATTTACAAGAGTGTACATTGTTTAGCTTAGCATACAGCTGATTGTATGAATGTGTTTGGCCCACGAGAGATTAATCTTTATCTTTATAGATTATTATAAAATTATTATGGATTGTTACTTCAGTATGCTCATCTGCAGTTACTTGCCATGTTTTTCAAATTAATATTTACCTTTTTAATGCATATACAGGGCCCCAGGTTGTGACAGATCTATATGATATAATCATAGGGGCCCCTTTTAAGAGATAATGTGCTTGAATGATGCATATCCACCAATAATTTGGCTCCAGACACGATGAGTCAGCCTTGACTATGCACCATAGTAAGAGGTATTACTGACATAAGATATGAGCAAATAGAGCCTTTTAACAAAAAAAAGCACAGTCTAATTCGCCTCGTCGTCACTCTGCCCACTACATCATCACTGCAAACTGTGTGGTTAAATGGATAATCACAAGACGTTCCATAACAGCTGCTGTTCACAGCTCACACCTCTGCTGTTTCTGACTTAAGTGTCAGTGCCGAACAACGTCCGATGACCCGAATTCATTTTATCAGGACGTACCACTCCTTTCTCCCAGATGACGGACATCCTGTCCTCCACTCCGTTCACTCCGTTGGGGATCTGGGTGAAGTTGTCCTTCCCGAGAGCCTTCTGGCACAAAGAAAAGGTGCAGTTGTCCGTCCCTGTCACGCTGAGATCATCACTGGCACATTTGATGGGTAAAAAAACAAACACATGGTTGAATGACAGAATAGATATTAGAATAAACAAATAAAGGTTGCTCTGTCACCCTCCTATGCTCCAAAACAAAACTCTGAAATCAAAAAGCACACTTATAAAGAAAAATATAAATCTTGCTGGCCCTTCCATGACATTGTTTTTATAATAATCTGTAATGAATTATTGGTTGGACATTACTGTTTGCAACACTTCCAGTTCCACTTACTTGGCCAGTAGGTCCATGAGGTACCCAGGGGTGCTGGGGTCAGGTCTGAGGGGAGGTCCCATGACAAAGGAGGCAGCATGGGCCCACTCATTGTGCCAGTAGTGAGTACCGTCGGTGCCCAGTCCAGCTGCAATGGGCTCCCCAAACACCACACGGCCTAGAGAGGGAAAATAGGCATGAACTAAACTCAAGTTGTCATAAATTTCCCCTAATACTTTTTCTGATGTCAGATGATGCCGAGCAGCCTGCTGCTGAAACTTCAGGATAAGCTCTGAAAGTGAACCTTGGGTAAAGATATCTAGCAGTGTTTCAGAGGATTTTCCACCATGACAAGACAAGACATCGAGTGGAATCATTGCATTATTTAAAATAAAAGGATTGAAATGTTTCTTTTAAATCTTTTAAAGCATGACAAAGAAAATGTATTGCATACCAAGACCAAATATGAAGGCTGATGTTTAAAAGCAAAGTATGTATTTTCTGTCTGATGTGGGATTATCGGAGTTGTTGTCATTGCAGAGTACAATGGCAGATTGTTGTGAGTTTAAACATTGAGTGTAATGTAAGTACACAACTCAACAATATAACAAAGGTCTAGACATTTTAGTGCGGAAATGTTACATATAACAGCCATGCAGGGCCATCATCTCACAGCCTTGCCCTATTCCAACAGCAGGTGGCAGTAAGACGCACTCACCGTCTCTGCGTGCATTAGACACCACCTTAGCCGCAGACTTGCTCATGACATGGACCACATACAGCGGGCAGTTGACAGCGTGGGCGATGGTGATGGCCCGCTGGGTGGCCTCTGCCTCCACCTCTTCTGGCCGACACATCTCATGGCCCTCCGGCCCCGTGATGCCCATAGACAGCATCTTCTTAGCCCCCTGATGAGTCCCAGTAGGGAGGAGGACAACAAGAAAGAATGAAGATTAAAGGAGATGGGAAAAAAACAATAGCAGTATCTGTCCAAGCAGAATGGGATCAGACGATAACTAATACAGATAACACTAAACTCATTGCGAGGAGCACATGGAAACATGGACAAAGTGCTTCAACAGTGCTTCAAATTACAGCAACCCTGGTGTGAAAATAACTGCAATATCAAATGTTTTTGCGGTTGAGCTTGTGCACCCACTACAGATGGATGCACACATCAACACAGACTTTTTGTCTTTTGACTTTTTGGTTGTGTAGGAGAATGCTGCAATGTTGTTTTTTCTGTGAAGTTCCAGAAATGTTTTGTGTACCATGGTGAGGAGACAATGACTGAATTTTCATTTTTGGGCGAACTGTTCCTTTGCAGTCAGCTGTGGCTCAGGGGTAGAGCCAGCGTCTTGTTATCAGAAGGTTCGATTCCCCTGGTCTGTCAATGTGTCCTTTGGCAAGATACTGAACCCCACATTGCTCCTGCTCTGCTGATCGGCACCTTGCATGGCAGCCATCACCATGAATGTATGCATGGATTACTGTAAAGTGGTGACCCCTCTCTTTTCCATAAACGCTTTTGATTTAAGTGACAAAATACAGAAATGACAATAAAGAATTTATATAACAACAAATAGGGCGAAGTTTACTTTTTCCGCACTATAGGTGCATGAAGAAAGGGTTAGGGTTAGGTTTGACAAAAAGTAATTGACATAAAATGTTAAATGTACTGTAGAGTATTACATATCAGCGTGTTCTTCTCGATAGAAGTGTGACTCAGGTTTTTAGTCAGTTAGAGCCCAGAGACTCCGTTAGACCTCATTCATTCAGCAAAGTAATGTTGTATATACAATCAGCAGCAATCTAATACATAGAGAATATTAAAATCTATTGTATTTGACGATATTTTACACCTGAGGTCTCTGAACAAAATGCATGCATCATTTTCAGAAGAGGACTTTTGAAATATGCCTTTAATTCAAAATCATCTTGAGCAATTCAAATGAAACAATGTGAATAGTCCTGAGGTATCAACCTGATTCTACACTGTTACTGTCTACACTGTTTTTTTAATCTGAGGGCCTGAATGATCTCAAACTGAACATTTGGGGTTGCAATGCAAATGTATGCTTATTACACCTTCAACTCACTGGTGTATGTGTGTGGTGAAAGTCTGCATTAAGCATGTGCTCCCCACCACCAGATGTTCACATTTTTGGCATTTGCTGCTTCCTAGTGGTGAACTGTTGTCATGACCGTTGAGAAAATTTGCATTGAAAATAGAAAAACACATGTATGAGAAACAATTGGCCATGTTTCCTTGTCAGAGCAGAATTAAACATGTGTAACTATTATCAGTAATTATGGCAATACAAAGGTCACCTATCTGCATGAAACAGGTGTTCTCCAATATCTATAATCACATTGGTGATTTTTTCATTTAAAAAAACACTAAGCTAAGCCTGTTTTTGTGCCAATCCTCATTCTTCAGTTGAAAGGTGTGTTGCTTTTGGTATCTCATGACATAGCTTTGCTAAACAGTTGCTCTGAGTGCTACTACAGACAGATCCACTGAAACATATAGGGAAAATCAATCCCTGCATTCAGAATTTTCAGAAATTATTACATTTAAGAATGCAATTCTGTCATTGCTATGACCGAACACTACACACCTTTCCACACAATGACTGACACAATGTCTGCTCCTCTGTGACAGGACGCAGATCTTTTCATTTAAAAAACACTACGCTTCCAACATGGTGAAACATTAACCCATAATTGTCTCTGGACTGTGGTGTGTTTACACATGGTCATTATTTGCTTGGATAAAGAGGGCTGCAGCATGTACGCCTCTCCACTTATTTGACGATCAGGACTGATTTAGTTCAGATACGAGCATTGTTGGTATTGGTACGATGGTAATATCATAGGTGAATGTGAAAGCTGTCGTATCATAGAGTATCTGTTAATTCTCCAGTTACGTTTTACAAATTGTTTGCACTGTAAATAACATTCTGCAGCAGGAAGTCAGCATAGCTTAAAAATCGAGATGCCATACATTAATGTTATTAATTAACAAAAATTGGAGAAAAAAAAACCACACACATCAAAGCAGCTCTTCAATACAAGTCACTCCTATTTCCATTAATAATTCTCTTTAGATTATAAGTAGGTTATCACAGTTGCTCATACTAACCTCTGCAATCAGGTCTCCATTCTCAGCATGCACCTGAGCTATAGCTCCGACCTCCTTACACTGTGAGAAGGCAGCATAAAGCTCAGAGTCCTGCAGCATGAACACATCTTTATACGCCATAAACATCTTGAAGGAATTGACTCCCTTCTCTTTGGTCAGTGTCTGCATCTCCTCTTTGACCTGGACAAGAAAAACACATGGAGGAATAGCTCTGAATGACCTTGATGAGGGGGTTATGAGAAATTGGTGCCTTCAACACATGAAAACACAAACTCTCTGCCATTGCAGTTTATTTAGACTTGACAAACGCACTTGTAATTTAACACTTTTTCTATATTCATAAACATCGATCGCCTCGTTCACCTTGTCACTCCACCACGTGACGGCGACATGCAGCGAGTAGTCGCAGCAAACCTTGGCGTCAGCAGTCTTACGCCAACAGTCGTAGGCCTCCAGGAGAGATTTTCCTTTTTGAGGGATAACAAAGTCCAGGATCATTGTGGTCCCTCCCGCTACAGCGGCCTGATGGAGCACACACACATAACCATGTGGAATGCGAGTTAAACATTAACTTCCAAATGTTGACAATCCACTGATGTTTAGAATGTGATATCTTAAATAATCTGAAGAATTGCTTGATTCCTGTGGGATATTTATTGCAGGTTTATACTGGATGAAAGCAAATGACTGTCGACAGGATGAAAAAAAAATTCTGAACAGTTCAGAGTACACGATTGTGCTCATGTTCTTTTATGATCCTTTGCATTACTTAACATATTGCAGTAACCTGTGGCCCCTTCATGAGCACAGGGTGAGATGGATGACTCAGTACCGGTCTCAACCAGACAATTATTTGTTTTGCAGACCTACATATCAGTGAGTGCAGTCAGGCAGTCGCGGCCATTGTGTGACACTGACCCCTGATCAGATTCACATCAGTGAACAGGACAGAAATAATTTGCAAACATCTGTTGGTACCGTAGAAATGACTTGAGGCATCACTTCGATCGTAAGTGATCATTCATTGTCACCAATATTGTATCCATAAGAAACACAATCACAGAAGGTATGACCATTTTGGTCATGGGTTTTATACACTTTTTGTAATAAAACTATAATCTTATTAAGTTGGGGTTCTTGGTCCAACTTGTGTCAGTTTAGAGGTCCTTGGCCTGAAACGTTTGAGAACCACCATCTGACAACATGACACAGTTCGTTGTGGTGGACAAAATAACAGGAACAACAAATTGTCTATTAAAGTAGCCCCCCTCTGCCAATGTACCTTCTCTGCCACTAGTGAATGGAGAGGGGGGTGGGATGACAGGTTGACAGGGGGGATGCATTTTGGTAATTTTGCTAATATTGTGGATGCACTGCCTTCATCCTCCCTCTAACCACCTGCTGTTTATGCCCACTTTTGTGGTTGCAGTTTCTGGTGTTGTTTGGTCACCACTGGTCAGAATCAGCTGGGACTGCTACAAGTGTTCCACTTCTCCACATCACAGCATTTTGTCAAGCATTATGTTGTGACCAATGCATTCAGACAGCGGCTCTTTGGCCTGTCTGTTCCTCTGGGAGCTGCTTCACTTCACCCTGACACCTCAATTATAAAACTTGTGATTGTCATACTTCTAACAAAGCTGACACAGGCTGCTAATTGGTAATTGAATTATTTGAACTCACTTGTATGGCTGCCCGTGAATCTGTGCCGCACAAGAAGTGGACAAAATATTGAAAAAACATGAGGGTGACTGACTAACTCTGTGGTAAAGCGATGGGTTAGTGTGAGATTCTTTGTACAAAAATACTCCACGCTCTCTAGATAATATGTGTGCACTGAGTCCTTTGCCGTAAATGTAAGTCAGACTTTGCAACCAACACTGCTGCAAGTAGACCTCACCGTGCAATACAAACTCTATACACAACTCATTTCTCATTTTTGGTTTGCACTATCTGGACAAATTTTTAATACCCATGCCATATTATTTATAAGTAACAATACACTGCCTCACTGCTTGCAATTACTTGCTTTCAATATTACTGTCCTTTGGCTGCTGTGGCAAACAAATGTCCCCATTTGTGAGACAATAAAGAAATTCTGATTCTGATTGGATAAGTCAGTTAAGTCAGACACGTTAAAAAGACACTTCTGGTCACAGCCTTCAAAATAAAACACCAACATTTGTGCAACTTGCTGCTTAGAAATAAACTACAATAACAGTTCAATAAATATATTCGCAAATAGCACAAACTAATCCTCCACCTATGCATCAGTAAGTGTCACACATGTTTTTAACCATTGATGGGAAATTGGACATGCAGCAGACTCTTAGATGGGGGGTTTATTTTGATGCTCATACTGCTTTTACATGGAGTCAGGAATTTTACTGGTCTTTCACTGTCTGGTGTGACACAATGTGATGCTCATGACAGAACATTGCACAACTGTCACTAATCTTGTAAGGCTTTTGTAACTTATAATAAGGAAGACTTACTTTTCATGAGATAAAATGGTACAATAAAATTGAATGAATAAAATTTGGATTTGAAGGTGATGAATACATTGCTCTGTCTTACTGTGAAGGCATGACTTCACTTCCGTTACTGTCCTGTTCGCCTGTGTCTAACTTGGCACTTTGAACGCGTCAGAGGCTGTCTGTGTGCTGCAGTGTGTTTAAAGTGTCTTCTTCACCTTGGTGCCGATGTGGAAGTCGTCCACACTCTTGGTGCCCATGAACGCCAGCTCCATGTGCGTGTGCGTGTCGATGCCGCCCGGCATCACCAGCTTGTCGGTGGCGTCAATGACCCGCACTCCCGAGGGGATCTGCAGGTTCTGTCCGACCTCAACGATTTTACCATCTTCTATGTAGACGTCAGCGACCACAGAGCAGTCTTCATTCACGACTCTGCCGCCTTTTATCAGGATCCGGCCGGGCTCTGCCATGCCAGCTGTGCGCCGCCGAGAGAGATAGTTTCAGGACTTACTGCAAAGAGAGCGCAAGTGGCAGCAGGGTGCGTTTGTGTTCACAAACTCACGGAGGTCAGCTCCAAAGTGCATGTGAGACACGGATGTCTGTAGCCGTGGTGGTAGTGCAGATAAAGGGGGTCATGGTTCAGTCACCGCCCCTGTCCTCTGATACCCACCCTGTGAGCAATCATTTACAGCGCGCAGTGATTTCACTGATTGGTTGGAGTGGTTTCAGTGTGCCTGATTGTCTTTATTTGATGTGACCGCATGCATTTGAAGAATGCAAGTAAAACCTGTAAAAACCTGAAACCTAAAAAAAAAAATATGACTGCCACCTACCTGTGACATGATGACACATGACTAGATTAAGATCAGAATGTGATCTCATGTCCGCCAATGGCCCCGCTGTTCTACCCACACTATGGATCATGTCCCCTTCAAGTACCCATCATGCACAGTGCACACAGGAGCCTCTCATGGAACAGGCGACTCCAAACCTGCACGGCTCCTGGTTTCACTGTGTTTATAGTGTACACATGTATCCAATCAGGAGGCACAGTGTAAACTGGAAAAATACAGAGGCGAACCTGCTGACACAGGACAGGTCTCGGTATATAAATCTGCGGACAAAGCACAAAATACTGACATGTTTATGAAACCATTCTCTGCGATGATCATTTAGAACACGATGAATACGGAGCCGGAGACACCTCCAGCCTCTGATGAAGACAGTGAGATCTGGATGAAGGCCTTGAGAAAACTAGTAAGTGGACCTTTGAGCTTAGATTATCTTTTTACGCAGTCCAAAAACCAGGAGTGGGATTGAATAGATTTAGTGATTAATGTTTTTTAATGGTGCACATGCAGGATAGAAAGATATCGTGTCTCTAAATGTTCAACACACTGAATTACACCACATCACTATATGTTTGGAATGTCTGTTATTACAGATGCATTCTGCTTCTTTACACACAACACCAAACCTTTGCTGACTTTGAGCTAACAGGTCAGAGATGTTGTTTTAGGCGCATTGTACATACAATGCAGCCACTTCAGCTGTTTTGGAGAAGGTTATGGCCGAAAACTGAGCTCAGGTCTCATCACTCTACAACCCAGTATCACAGCGGTTCATGCTACAGTGACAAAATGTAATCTGTAGGATTTGTGTAAATGTTACATTTATGTTACGGGCAGCAAGAGTTTAATATGGAAAATTTCACATTTCCCCAGCCTTTCACAAACTATTTTTAGTTAAACAAATCATATTGTGCTTTTGGTGTATTGCCTTTCCTTTATTGTGTTATGTAGCATTTTTGTGCATGTGAAAAGTCTGCAAAGTGAAAAAGCCCAAAGTCCATGCCAAAGGGAGTTGCTCTTTCCCCCAGAGAACACTGCTCCTGCACTGCCTCAAACACCTGCTGTGGAGTTGGGCCTTTACTTCTGTAACTTATGTGCGTCACTGTGTAACAGGTGCTATATAAATATATATTTTTATATAATTACTATAAAATAGATGCACTCCAGCTGTGTTATTTTAGATCACACTACCTTCCTCGGGATGACCCGCCCTTCTCTGACTCTGTTTGGCTTCATCCTGCCCGGTAAGTAATGCGCATGCTCAACTCTCACCAAAGATTGAACAGAGGTGAGACGTGTCACTCTGGAGCTAAAACTGAGCATTTTAGACACAGTGTGCAGAGGGATGCTGCAGCAATCCACCATATGAGAAAAATCATGTTTTTTTAGTTGTTTTTTTATTTTTTATTAATTAAAGTATGTAAACTTGTTCTTGTATGACCCCAAATAAAAGTACGAACCAGAAAACTAGCATATTATGACCTCTTTAAAATATAACCACAATGGGTTGAAGAGCAACAACATATTTTTTTCCCCAACCATTATGTGAATCAAGATTTAGAATGTAAGCAGTACATAATCTCTTAAACGGTCCTGCTGTGAAAGTCTCTTTCTTACCTGATCCGCTGTTGTTAAGTTATTTTATGTCATGCCCAGGGAAACCTGAGGGACCTCAAAGACACTTGCCTGTAATCTGTACTTCAGCGTAAGTATCCTCCTCACGCAAAGTCACACAAGAGACCATAGAAAGTGACGACGAGGGATGTCACCTCAGTTATGCAATCTAACACTTTTTCGTTATCTGTTTCAGGTTTCAGGTGCATGTATTTATGAAAGTCTTAGATTTTTTTGATAGATTGATATGTTTTTTTTTTACTTTATTGTCTGTGTACAAAAAGTTGGAAAAGCTAAAGCAGAAAACACACAACAAGCGTAAAGATAAAAATGTCCACTTGGGAGTCCATCACTCTTTAGATAATTTTACAGCACACATTTTGACATAACAGGAAAAGCACACGTACAAAAGCAAAGGTACTATAATTCTGTGGTGCAGCACATTAGTCACGTATTCTCTGGTCTTCTGCTTCCTCTTGGACTGTCATCACTCTGGAGATCTGTGACCACAATCACAAGTTCAGTGCTAAAACCCAAACGTAACCACAGAGGCTTGGAAGCTGACTGGTCCAAAAAGTAATTGTGTGTTCAGGAAATGTTTTATATTTACTGTTTAAAAAAAAAAAAAAAAAAAAACCCAAATACAGCAGGCTTGTGATAATGCTGTGATATCCCTGGAGCATGCAACTGCCTCTCTTTCATGAAGAGTTGTTAGCCACTGGGAGAGATTAGCATTTTACTGCAGTGGATTGGTTGTCTGCACCGCATCAGTCCAGACAACTTTTCTCATCCATTAGTGTATTACGAAAACAAGACACATTGGAGAGACAAAGATGCATGCGCTGGTGAGATAAGCGCACGCACAGGGCTTAGGAACACCTAACCTTCACAGTTGCAATAAACAATAACATGTGACTTAAGAGGATTTACATAAGATGAGAGGAGTAATCAGAGGGAGTGAAAAACCAATGAGGCAGCAATGGCATCTCCTCAAAAGTCTCCGTTGCTGAATGAGGAAAGTTGCCATTCCGCTGGATTTAGAGGAAGGCTGTTGTTATCATTTTATTTCCTCTACCGGCACTACGAACCAACACAGATGTCAGTTTCTTTGCGACTGCATTCAAATTCAGTGAGCGCGGCGCTGAGTGTTGACATGCTAAAACTCTGGCATTAGAAGGGCATAGCATGCACAAAAAGTGACATAAGATAATACTCAGGCAGATTATCAGTGCTTCCTGCTCAGGCAGAGAGAGAGAGGTTTGTTTACTGCGTTTGTGCTCAACTTCACACATCATGTTGCAGCTACAGTAACTGTGCGTTAGAGATCTGAAAAAAGCTGGATTATAAATCAGTCGCGTTGTCATTTCTGTGGCTGTTTTAATTATTTTATTTCGTTAAACCAAAGGAGGCCTCTTTGGGAAATGAAATAATTTCTTGTTGTTCTTTTTTCATCTCGTATCGAATTAGATTTCATTTAAATCTAATCGTGTTAGACCTGCTTGTCCTGTCTCTGTGTCAACCAGAAGGCATTCGATCTTTCATTCTATATTTTCCATTTATTAAACTGGACTCGATAAAAATGCAAGAATATGTGTCTGTCGAAGCAGGCAGGGGCTGCACGGTAAAAGGAAATCAAAGTGTGTAAGTAGAGCCACTATAGATTTTCTGAGCATATGCGCACGCTCTGATCTTGCTCCAACTTGCTAACAACCCCAACATCCATGCTTAAAATCTACATCCAGCACCCTGACAGACAGTCAGCACTGCTGCTCCTCTCCCTACAGGATCCTTGTGTCAGACTCCTGATGCAATGCTTCGAGGCCTCATCCAAGACGGTGAGAAATAGATATCCGACTGGTCCAATCACTACAACCTCAAGCATTCTCAAAATTGCGAAGTTGGCTTGAAGAAAGTCCTCGCAGCCCTCTGCAGCGGCACAGGATGCAGGTACAGTGCATGCGTGGGAATCTGAGTCTGTCGTTAGTGGCTGACCGTTAGTACGTAGTCAAACAAATTATGTCAAAAATGTATTTACTTCTCCCCCTGAATACAACTAAAACACATTTGTATCATATATATTCATTTTTCAACACTGAATTATAGGTTTTTATCCAGTGGTTAGCTGACATTTGCTTGCTCACAGTAATATTAACAGTGTTTGCAGCAGTAAATGTAGTTTTCCTGTAGCTGGTAGGGTGTATTGCAGAGTTTCGGTGTCCCCATCAGGAATTGCACTTGAGAAAAAATCATATATTTGTTACAAAACATTTTTAGTTCCTTTAGCACTCGAAGTTGGAGGCGATCATAAAAAAAGACCCCAGCAGAAGATGTACTTCTTGTGCCAGCAGATACTTAGAGATTATCACTGCCAGCCTTGCCCACCCTCCTCTTACTTGAACATCTGTCGAGTCAGGACACCGGAAAGAAAATTCAGCACAGACCGCTCCCGCCCAGGTCGCAGCTCGTTTGATCTGCAGTGGCATGCATTATACCACAAAGCCGGCACACACAAGAAAATACAAAATGTCTCATTGGACAGATGTTGTGTCACTTTTATTCACAATGCAGGTGGTGTGTGTACATGTTGGCATGTTATTATTTGATTTGTTGTATTACTCTGAATTTCTACAGTAACTTACCAGTGTTCTTTGCACTATTATGCACTCCTGCAAACCTCAGACTTGCATCCTGGCTACAAATGTGTCCTGTATGCAACCATTATTGCATGATTTTCTGAACAGTTATTGATTGTCTTTTTCTTTTTCTATACCCTCTTATTTTAAGTGTATTCTTTTTCATATTTTATACTTAATTACTCATTTTTTATAAATCCTTCTGTATGCTTGTTTCAGCATTGCATATGCGTACATTATGCGTGAGGCTCTAACCTGACTCAGTCATGATTCTGATTCTGAATATTCAAACATACAAATGAACGGTTCAGGATTGCATTACCACTAATTGTAGCCCAGATGGCAGTGTTCTCCTCAGGTTGAAATGGAAATGTGATCTGCAGTTGTGACTGCTGAAACATTTCATTGTACTAAAAGATCACATTTACTGTACCGGTGTGTGAGAGGTTGGGATATAAAAAAATAAATAACGCTTTTTATCAATATTTTGGATAATCTAATATGATGATATATGTTTTAAAGACAGACATAAAATTGAAAATACGGGGTTATGACATTTTGAACAGTGTATGTGTTATTTCTGATACATATATCACATATATTTATGTCATATTATGAATGGTTGCAGAGAATGAATCATCATGCGTTATGTTTACCAAAATTCTGAAATAGTGGATATATTACAGCCGATGTTATGTGCGGTATGGTTTTAGCTGAATGATATATTTAGTGGTAATTTGTAGCCTCGAATTAGAAAAATAAATATCCATGTAAGAAGGCTTCAAATGTGACACAAAGTGATGTAAGATTCCCTGACACTTGGCCTGCGAAGACACTAGGAAGTCTGCAGCTACTTCAAAACATTTGTCAGTCACATTGTTGCAGCTCAAGCATCACAAGGCAGCTGTTAAGCAGACTCTAAAAATGTTAAGCTTCCAACAATGGGAGGCAGAAAATGTGAAGGGAAACAATTAAATTACGCCTTGCATGAAGTTTGCTTTTCATTTTGTGAGGCAAATTTAGTGCCATGGTTAATCATTATGCTGTTGAACACGATTTGCAAAAATATTCAAGAGCTTTATGTGCCTCAGTGCCCCTTCTGTATTGAAAAATAATGGGCCTCTATCCAATTAAAAACTGCATTAAATCTCTAAAGTATTACATGCACTTTACTGGTATCTCTCTGATTAGGCTTTTCTGCATGTGCAGATGCTGACAGCACACTGAGAAAGGGTGCTTTGACTGACTGCTCCCTTTTAAATCTAGTTCAGGAGTGCAGCATTTTCTATGGATGCTGAAGGTGCATGCATGCATTTACGCTGAATAATGACACGTTTTTTTCATCCGAATCTCAAATCTGGGAGGAATCTGAGGTCACGGGGAAATCGAATCAATCAATTCAACTGAAAACCCCCCAAAATAATAAGAATCAGAATTCAAACCTGTTCCAGGCAACACTGTGTTTTGTTCCACTATTTCTAATGTATTTGTTTTTTATTTCAGTTTCAATTTTTCACGGATCGTTCACAAAAATACTTTTCCTTGAAATGAAGCTGGATGTGCGCACATTGTGATATGTGTCGGGATGTAATAATAACAAGGAGAGCTTTCTGTATTCATAACAGCCCTTATGTTTTGATTCTAGCATTGATAGGCAGTGATTCATTGTTCTGCGACAGAGGCACCAGTCCAACATGTGAATGGATGATTTATGTGACCATCTGTTTTGTTTTGATCATAATTTGATTATCTCTTTTTCTGTGATGACTTTCGATGTCAAGATCCATTTGGTTACGCACACGCACGCACACACACGCACGCACGCACGCACGCACACACACAGTGCATGCACGCATCCCTCTCATGTACATGCACACACCCCCACCCATACACACACACACACACACACACACATGCGCAACACAACTTTGGAATAATTGAGCTGCCTCTCGATCACTGCCTCAAACCCACAGTCCACATTCACACCCCTCATTCTTTTAAAAACTGACCAAATTATGATTACAAGTAACAAACAGGATAGTTGCACGACCGACTCACTCACTCCCACTATCTATTTGTGTTAATTAAAAGATTTACAACTACATGTGTCTGCAGATAATCAAAATGTCTTCGGCAGCAGCACTCCCAGATGCATCGGCACTCCAGAGCTCATTTGCTTGCTGCGATCTCATGTTTGTTTAGAATTAATCAATCTACCCACAATTGAGTTAATTAATTAGTGTTTTAATGCTACTCTTTATAATTGCAGTCAGATGAGTCCGCAGACAAAGCAATCACACTAATGCAAATACAACAGATAATTGTTATCCAAACTTCCTCAGCAGCAGCAGCAGGGGAGAAGCTCTTACTGTACTGTGGAGCTGGTCCCGGGTCGCCCTCGGGAAGCACTAGATGGCACCATTGAGCAGAGTTTCTCCTCGCTGTCCTCTTGTCACTTCCTGGATATTGTTCAATTAACTGTCCTATACTGTCCTCATTGGGGTGGGTGTACATATGCATTGAGGGACAGATGACACCGGGGTCCCTGCGATACCCTCACTTGTAGATGAATGTCTGGTAAGTGTTGCAGTGATGAAATGAAAGGTCACTGTTTCCAACAAGTGCAAGAACACCCTGTTTAAAAAGTGGTATTTGCGTGTATCTAGTGTAAATCAAAGCGAACGTTTTCCTCTGTGTGTCCCCCCCCCCGCTCCCCTGATAATGTTTAATTTGGTTTTTCACAAGAGGCATCAACAGCGTGACCTTAGAGGCTTCTTTCACTAAATGTCAGGGGCTGTGTTCTTTTCAGGAACATTTTCCACAAAAGGTTGGCCAGTGTTTAAAGCCAGCCTCTACCCCCTTCTCATTGCATCTGTGTGCGGATACATTCGAACGGCGCCTTCTTCTGTGGCAGAGAAAAAAAAAAAGTTTCGCGACGCCGTCTGCATTGTTACCCCCTCAAAACTTTCCATCGTTCAAATTTCATTCGCCGCATCTTCATCATCATTATCATCACCATCATCGCCATCATTAACCGCCGCTCATTTCGAATTGCATGGCTTTGTAGAGTACATTTTTGTTTACCCAGTTCCTGGTGTTTTTCAGGAATATGCTTGTATCATTCGGCAGCCTCTCAGCAAGAGCCATTATTCCCTCATCTCTTTAGTTTATCTCCTCTGATGATCTGCTCAGATAGATATGACAGCTGAATAAATATGCAAACGTAGTGCGCAGCTCCACACTTCACCACAGAATTTTCTATTATGCTCTCAGATTTAGAGACGAACAGTATATTGAGATAACAATGGGACTCTTTGGGGATTTGGATGAATGGGGTTTTTCTTCTTTATCATCTTCTGATAAACTACGGATATCAGCTGAAAAAATCAAGACACTTCTTACTCATTTGCTTAGACTAATTAAAAATCTCTTTTCACCAATCTGCTGTTGACACTTTGAGAAGGGATCTTTGAATATTAGAGTCTAAAATGTGATTCATAAAATCACACTTTCATTAATTAATTTTGTCAGCAGAGTCATGCCTTTTACTCAGCCACCAGCTCTGCTGTGTCCTTCAAAATCCTTTTTTTTTAAAATTTGAAATAAAGATGATGATCGCAAATGTTTTCAGCGCTGTGACCTAATTACCTGAGAGGAGGACGTGAAAGGGATGACACAGCCTATTAAAGCAGATCATAAGTAAAATGTGACAGTTTCATTCAAAAGAAAAAAAATAACATTCCATTTCAAATTAAATCACACTAAAGCCATTCTTTTATTTAGTTTTCTGTTTTGTCATTTCTGCATTTTAGATTGTTGTCCTTACAAGGGAGAGATATTTTTAGAAAATATAAATCCAACAAAGAATAGCAAATAAATATTTTCATATGCAAAAATCTTCAGAATCACAACAAGCACTGATTGGTGCACTGTCGGACTTGTGGGCATATGCTGCCTTTTTATAGCATACTGGTGACTATCTCAGCTCTAATACTTTGGGCTTTCGCCTGGCCCCCAGCTCCCAGCATGCTTTGAAACATGTAAGTCTCTTTTCAATCAGTTTTTGAGCATGGCATCGATATTGGCTACATTTGTGGCAGAGGAGGCGCTTTGGCAGCTCCGTTTGAAAAGAATTGCCATGGGAGGGGTCGGCTTGACCCAGCTTTAATGCAAAACTGAAAAGGAGGGGAAACAAAAAACGCTACTATATTTAACCAAATCTGCAGCTTACTCGGAAAACACATGATAATGATATCCTCTTAACACTCCTTGCTGCAGAATTACAGCCCTCACGGCAGCAGGGGCCAAGAATCAAGACTAGAGAGAAGATGCAGTTATTACAGCACAATCATTTTGTTGTGACTGTGTTTCTGGCCCCGTTCACCTTACTTGGTCAAAAGTGCAACACTACAAAATGAGCAATTAATGGAGCGACGCTATGAGTCGGCCCTCAAAAAGGGCTGCATTACCCTCAGATTCTAAATAAGCACTTGTCAACGTGATTATTTTCTTGTCGGGTTAGTCGTTTTAAGGGATTTGTCTCTGCACCACACTTATGTTAATTCAAGAACAGCATCGTGTGCACTAGTTTGACTAGATTCCTCTTAGTTTACTAGAGCAGCAGTAACGTCGCTCCCTCAAGAGGAACTGTAACTTCTCTTTTGCTTATGACTGAATGTCCACACACAGCTGCTCCTTCCTCAGAATATCCTCTAAAAATAGATACATCTTCCCAGACAGGTTTCTTGTTGTTTTCCGCTAAATCTTAATTAGCGATTAGTTAGAATAATTCTCAAACTGCTTCGGCTTTTTTTTTT
>CAEMYA010000014.1:3301992-3315232 GCA_903131615.1 Diplodus sargus | reverse complement strand
TTTTTTTTTTCCTCAGTGGAGGATGGTCTGTTATTTTAATTAAGCAGAGGTCAGAATTATTAACTCAGCAGGAGTGTGTTGAGTGAAGCTGTGAAAATCAGCAACAACGCTACACATCGTGCCACTCACCACACACCGATGCACATGTTATCTCCCCCTTCTCCCCCTCTCTTCCCACCAAACTGTGAAACAGGGGAGGAAAAGGGAGTCTCGGTCGGGGAAGGGGGAGTTTTGTTTTATGTTATGTTGCTCACTGATTTCTTTTGATTGCTTAGCTGATGCTGTCTTTCCCTTAGCCCCCTCCACGTTCGCTCTTCTCGATGGCTGGGTGATGATGCAGCTCAAACCAGACCCCTGATGGGAGCATCCACTGGGTTTAGGAGGCGGGGTGTGGCGCAGGGAGAAAAGTTGAGCGAACGAGAAAGAAAGAGAGAAAAAAAAGGTTGTGCGCAAGAAATATAAAATAAATGAAAAAAATGAAAGTGGACTGTGAGAGAGGAAAAGGATGGGATAATTAAAAGGAAAGTGAGCGAGAGTGTATCATGCGGCTCACGCAGAAGAGAGCTGATCAGACTATAAATCAAAATGCCTCTGTTGTATCTCGGTTCAGATCTTTTGACAGTATATTGCTTGTTTTCCTCCTGCAACATGGCAGCTGGCTCCACATCAAGTGGATGGATGTACAGTACATAAAGATTCCATTTCCCATCTCCCCTTAGATGGAGAAATCTAAAACACAAATGTAATCGAGCCAGTCAGACTCGCACGAGACTTCGGCTGCGAAAACTTCTGCCGCCTAAAACAGAAATAAAACGCTTTTCTTCTACGCTTTGTTCGGGACTTTAAAACCAAGTTAGGGAGATGATGCATGGTAGATAGCGTGTTAGTTAAACTGCGATTGGAAATCCACAACACAGTGACTCAGTTAATATGTAAATACAGAGAGACGAATGCAGATTTCAGCAGCAGAGAACAGAGTTCACTCTTGGGTTTTATTTGTTAGAAATCTCTGCAGGGAAAGATTGCAAAGTGTTGTACATCCAGTCTGTGGCCAAAAGGCAATTACTGCCAGAAAGCTTTTGACTCCTTCTGATTATGTGATGCCTTTCAAAAAATTACACAGATTTCACATCACATGCTGAGCATACCTCCGCTTCAGTTGGGAGCCTCAGAAGAAAATCCTGACATTCATGCACACCACCCCCAAGCCCCGTATCTACTGTAGGCTTTATTTTGTCCGTGGGGACGATGACAGACGAATACAAGGGGGTGCTGCTTCCACTCCCTGGTCAGCACTGCAAAAAATATTCATATTAACAGAGTCATTTAGTGGAGTCTTGATTTTAAAGTCCCATTTTGTGAGACATTAAGTGACAGCCTTAGCAGTCAAGATGCTGAGTTCTAATGCTTCTAGTACACATCACCTTTTCTTGACTGTAGAAGGATGAAGACAAACTGTGACCTGAGAACTGTAAGGTTCTGTCACTTTTTTGTAATGATTTATTTTCATGGCCATCGCGTTTGACACGTTAGAAAAAAGGTATGAGCGTTTATTTTGAATCCAATGCATTAACAGTCCGTCACTTTGGCCAAAGAAAAAGGATCCGTCTCCAAATTCATTTCTCAACTCGGCTAACTGGAATCACCCAGGATGACCAACCATGTTCTCCCAATGTATCGTGTCTCCTTGCTGCTCTGAGACTCAGGTTAAAGGAGCTGATGAAATCTCCCTCAGTCTAAAGTGACGGTTCTATTGACACTGATACAAAAGTTGATAGTAATCTCCCCATATCATTGCAAACAGATTCATTTAAATGATATAGTAATATGCAAGGACAACACTACAGACCTTTTAAGTTTTTAAAGATCAGGTCCCCCCCTTTACACTGTATATCTCATATGTCTAAAAGTGCTTTGGTCCCCTGCCTACCAACTCGCACCTCCACACCGCACAGCTACAGGGATTTGTTGAGCGCTCTCTGGGGGGTGGTAGTGGTGTCGGAAACAAAATATTTGTCTGACTACGTGTACTTCTACCCTTTAGTAGAATAAAACACATTCTCATTGGTTGAATCTTGTGTGTCAAAGCACATAGCAGCAGCTGTTATCAATTATCCAGTGTTAATAGTAGTCATCGGCATTTCTTTTACATGCAGTTAATGCAACAGCACTTGACGGCACCTTTGGTGTCCCAGCCAGGAGCTGCTCTTGAGAAATGTTTCTGTCTAGCTGGTTAGAGAGACAGAAAGAGGGAGGCAGAGACTTCACTTTGTTCTGTTTAAGCAGCCCCTGCCCCAGCCTGCCCCTCTTCTGGACTGTCCAGGTGTAGTAGTGTGGGGACTGTGGTCACCTCACATTCAGCATCACAGGGTCTGGTAGCAAAGCTAACGTCTTCAGTAGGCTTGTAGACAGTGTCATTTTTTAGCAGCATGGTGATTAGTACATACTGCTACATTCCATTCATTTTACATTTACATTACATTTAGGGCATTTAGCACACGCATTTGTCCAAAGTGACTTACAATATTCAATATATTTTAAAATGATTATATTAGCTGATGATGCATATAATTGCTTCTTCCTGCAGATGGGCTCATGTCACCTTCACAGCTCTTATGCTCTCAACAGGCACAGTTCGCACCATAATCTGCTGTGCACCACAATGGCTCGGTGGTTAAGTGCAGTCAGTGTCACTGTCATTAACAGGTGAATATGGTGCATAATTATTTTGAAAACGACTTAAATTATCAATTTAAATAATTATTATTCCATTAAAAAATGCATTATTTCCGATTGAAACTAGCTGCCTAACGTAGTAGCAACACCAACAGATGTGTTTTTTCTGCTTTCATTGGAGCTCAGAATCTTAAACTAATGATTTAAGCTTAGTAATAGAAACTTAGAAACGCCAACTTTTGGTTGTTATGTAAATTGAATTGCGGTTTCTAGCTGGTAGCTGCTAAACATTCTGGCGATCTGATGCTAATTATATCTTAGCGCTACTAGCTTGTAACTAGCGTACTTCACTGAGGTGCAGTGATGATAGTCAGACACAGACAGTCATGACCGGGTGTAGGAGTTCAAGTAAATTAGTAGTAAGAAAAAATGAGAAAAGCAGACGGCAGGCAGGGTTTTAGCAAACAAACACATTTACGTAACACAAAGAGAGAAAATCAGCAAATTAGTAGGAACATTTTTTAATGTTTTTTCATTGTTTTGATTTGCATGGTTAGCTAAACAAAAGAAAATCTAATGCTTTAGACTGTGAAATAAAAACATGTAGGCTAGCTTGACTGTGGTCATATAGCATGTAGCATATAGCTCCCTTCAGTGCAAGGCAGGATATTAAAACTTGGAACCGGATTGTTCAAAACCACCAAACCTGATAATTCAGGTGTTGCATTTGACAGTTCTTTAGAAAATGACAATAGGCTACTTCCATACATTTCTGTCACATGATTCAGAAGTAAAAAAACAAACAAACAAGCATAACCAACAGCTTAAAACTTCATTGTTAACAGGTAAAATAATTGTATCCTACAGAGGGACAGCTTTACTGCTAGTAGACTCAGCGCTTGGACTAAATGGCTTCTTAAGCTGGATACTTTTTGCAGTGTGCCCTCAGAAGTGTTCAGGTTGCACCGGCGTCAGTCAGGGGCCTCAACACTGACTGACACTCTGCGAATGATAGTGAAATCTAGCAGGTGCATTTGGCTTGCATACCTCTGATCAGTACACCACTGTGCTTGTCTTCTTAGCTTGCTCTGTAATAAGCTCCTTCAAAGATCAGTATGTACACCCCCCCCCACCCCTCCCCTCCCACCTCCCTCCTGATAAGATCTGGAATATGTAGTTCTCTCCTTCCCTTTATTCCCAACTCTTTTCGTTTTCTTAAGAAAATGTCAGTTTAATCATATCTTAATGCTTTGATAATGGGGTTCTTTTACACGGGCGAAGAACAGTCACTTCAGTGTCTTAAAAGCCCAGGATGTGGAGGGAAGGAGAGAATGTCTCTAAATTAAATTTGCTCGGGCCCTGCCTCGGCGCTGTGTGTGTGTGTGTGTGTGTGTGCATGTGTGTGTCTGCTTGTGTGATGGTGGAAACTGAGGCTCTTTTTCACCCCTCTTGACAATCACACAAAACACGTAATTGTTTCATGTGCGTAAGTGGAAACTATTAATATTTAAATGTCAACTTGCTTGATTTGAATAATTGTGAAAGTTTAAACGGAGACTAAACAGGAATGTCAGTGGGGGCCAAATCCTGCCTGTTTAAACGTATGTAGTGTGCTTTATCTTCACTGCTTTACTTCAGTACTTCACATAATGAGGCGCAGAGACGAGTCACCTGTCATATGAGACTATGTTAGCTTTCTTTCCTGGTATATTTCTACCTGTGCTGTTTTGGATATAAATTATTGCAACAACAAATCGCCAGAAGGAAATGGCAAAACAAGAGCGAACAGATAAATTATTTGTAAAGTGTCACTGCATGCTAACGGAGAAGGAAAGGGAGCGCGATGGTCCCCAATGGAAGTGCGTGTGCGATTGTGCAGGTGTGAAGCCAGCTGCTGGGCTCCTGAACGCCCCCCCACTTCCCCTGTCACTCACAATGACAGGCAGGTGAGGCGGCGAGCGCACACACACACACACACACTCCCTCAACTACAAGTGCACAACTGTTCAGGAGTGTGTTACTCAAACGCCATAAGAGAAACTGCGCGCTGAACTTATGCTGCTCGGGAAAAAAGTTGTTCATGTTAGGTAAAGGCTCGGCTGCTCAAACAAACCCTGAAATTGGTTTGCATTGTGGAGGAAGAGAACTTGTAGCAGCACCACCCACTTTCAGCCATTTAGACAGTGTGAGAGGGAACGACCAGAGGGCATATTTAAACAGCCCTGTGGCTCCACCATGTTGCTGTCAGTCGGCTCCGAGACCGAGACACTGCCGGCTGCAGCATTGTCTTGACCTACTTGTGACTCGTTATTGCGCTGAATTAGAGGGATGGCTGACAAAAACAGCTCAACAAAGGGTGGGGGAAAAAAAACAGCTTAAGAACAAATAGCCATTTCTGGTGGAGTTTTGAGTTCTAATCAGTGAAGCAGAAGCCAGCGGAGAGCAGGGGAGTCTGCGCGCAAAAAAAACATTATCTGCGTCTCAAGATGGATCCTTGACTAATCCCGCTGTCTGAGCTCAACGCTCCCAAGATGCTCCGAGAGGAGAGGAGGGATGGTGGAGGAGAGGAGTTGGTGAGGGGAAGGGACCACGAATTCATGAGAAGAAAAAAAAAAAAAAAAAAGCCAGTTTAGTCTTCCCAGTTGTCAGTTCAGGGACAACATTTTGGCCCTAATTGCACTCTCTCCACCAGCAGCAGATTATGGTCGGGCACCCCCTTGTACGCCCAAAATCGAGACTGTTAGCTCCTCTAGATCCTTATTAGCGTCACGCTCATTTTGGCCGAGCATTCAAGACTCCAGTGTTACCATTCTACGTAAAAAGCATCCTCAAACTGCAAGGAAGCCGTCGTCCCCCCCTCCCCTTTTCATCTTTTAATTAGTTAGTTTGCATTGGCTGGTACAGTAAGCGGCGGATTTGTTATTTATTTGCTGAAACACAGGCTGCCACGTTATTGTGTGGCTCCACGCAGGCTGCTGTCCTCTTTGATTCAGGCTAATGGAGTCCCACCAAGCTACATAATATGTGCTGTATGAAAAGCCTCTAATTCCAAATCATCTTAAAGGAGCGATGCGTACGGCAAGAGAGAACGTCTTCACAATGACACACGCGCACAAAAAAAAAAATAAAAGAGCAAGAAAAGGACGGAAAGAAAAGAGAACACAAAAACTCCATGTGATTTTGCCTGGACATGAAACCAATTTGTTCAGAGAATCGTTTTACTGCCATTCACAGTAAATGATTAAAGGGGAGCTACTTCACATTGATCTCTCGCACTAAGCTCAATAATCAACTGTAGCTAAACATGAAATGCAAAGATTTTGCATTCTCTTTTTGGTGTTTCAATTTATTGAGCTTTCAGTTGCATAAAACAGTGATACTCTTACGAAAATACTAACATGTGTACTATATTTAGCACTGAAAATGCATGTTCATGCCTTTTAATTGAGCTCTAGTTTTCAAGCAGTTGAGATATTTCATGAGGAATGAAAGGAGAGTCCAGTGATGGGGTGAGCGGCATTTAAGCTGTTGCAGCCTGCCGCTGCTTAACAGGACTCTGTCACTGGCACTCTGTAAAACTGTCAGGGTTACCATTGAGATGAATCTAAAACTGGCCACAGGGTTATTTTTAGACTTGGCTGCAGGATAAAAAGTTTCTGAGCCCCATAAGTAGGTCAGCTCAAGTGGTGTTCAGATTGCTGTTATGTACAATTACTGAAAAGTAGCATCTCCGGTCGAGAGCAACTTTTAATCCACACCCCAGTGAATGAGCGAGTCAACTTTTCCTCACCAACTTTCAAAAAAAAAAAAAAAAAAAATCTTTCCTAATCCGCAAAACAGTTTGTTCTACAAGTCGGTTTTGTTGGCGTACCTGACGTGAGTGTTGTTGCCGCTGCAAATTTGTACAGTTGCTGCAGTTCTCTCCTGCCGGCTGGAGACAGATTTTATAGATCTAATAGTTTCCTCTCGCTGCTGCGCATTCCTCCCACTGCGACCTCAAGTGTCTCGACAGCGTTGTTAGTGCTAATGCAGAGCGCGTATATGAGCACAAATCTGTCTAAAGATGTACGTTCAGCCTTATTCTTTTTTGTTTTTCGGTGCTCGACATGTTAGAAAATACAGTAGGTTGTGCGGGATTAATTTGAATTACAGCGGTCTTATGCAGGGTTTCCTTTAAAGCTGTATGTGTTTTGTGTTTACTGCTGGCCTACGGTCACGGCGGAAAATATCTCACATTTCCAAGCGCTTTTATCTTGCCAGTTCAAACCTTTCTACTTTCATCAGGTTCAAGGGCAGGTTTCCATACGGTTGCGGTGTTCCATATAATGAGAGCGTGCGCGGTCAAATAAACCCCCGCTGTAAAACGACACTAGATCACAACTGTGTATTCAATTGTATTAATTGAATAACAGGAGGAGAGCAGGTGACAGTGCTGGAGTGAAAATGATGAGCGACCGCTACAGCGGCGCGGCCTCCATTCCAACTTTGACAGGTAAACAATCTAATTGATTTTCCATGGCGTCTTGCTGGACTGTTCAATGCCATATTTCCAGTTTAAACGCACACCATTCTCAGTGTTTGCAGAACAGACAAGCCCGTCATCTGTGGCACTGAAAACATGTCAAGTTAGAACGAGTAATTTGTGGTGATGAATGACAAGTGCAGGCTCCTGTTCAGTAGTCTGAGCGCTCATTAGAAAACACATTTTCAGATGTCACCAGGCTTCTGTGTTTTTGTACTTTTTGGGTAGAATAAACAAATATTGCTTGAATACTGCAATGTCACAGAAATGAGCAGAAGGAACTTAAACCTCAATTGACATGTCTCACGCAGCCGACTTTTTTGAACGTTGACAGCCATCTGTGTGGATTCCTTTCACTCTCCACTAATGAGCTGTGGGTTGAGGAGACCCAATCTACACAGGCCTGTCCCTGGGGCCCTGTGCAGCTGCCGGGCACACACATTCATGTGTATGCACGTACACACACACACACACACACACACACACACACACACACACACACACACACACACACACAACACAACACAACACAACACATACACATACAGCCATCAGCTTCCCTCAACGTTTGAAAGCACGCTTTGGCTAACTAAGATCTGAAGTTGCACGGCTTCACATAGTGTATATGTTATTTTCCTGCACCACACACATTCCTGTGTGCCAACTAGAGAGTGTAAAAGTGCCAACACCAGAGTAAAAGAGAGGCAAAAAAAAAATGTATCCAAACAAAATATGAATGCTGCACATAATGCTTTGGTTGTGGCAGGAGCGTAATACAACTGTGTGTTTTTGTAGAGATGTGAGATAAATTATTTAATTTCAAACCTTCTGTCTGTGTGTGTCTCGGTGTATGATTGCAGGCATGTGTTTTCATATTTCTGAGCAGTAATGATGTGAGCGTGGGGGAGAGCCAGGCAAACAGACTGGGAGGCTTCATGTGCAGGAAGGGAGACAGTGCAAGAATATGTTATTAAGTCAAAGTTTGCACGGCTATTCATGCTTCCCCTTCCTCACATTCCCGCACCTGGAAATGTTGTGACAATGTGTGGAAATCTATTTGATCCCTATCACGCACAAAAGCAGATGAGCTGGAATGCCACTGATACAGTTTGTGAATAGGAAATGACAAGAAGAGCCTAATCAATGTCCTCCAGGACTGGCAACCGCCTGCCTTTGTTTCTTTTTGTAAATACAAGCCTCTTTAACATCACAATATAAGCCATTATCTCGCCTGGCAAGGTAAATTTTGGGGGAGCCACACAAAAACATACATTTTCCCTCAGCTTGGAGCAGATCAGTCGGGTGAGATCTAAAGTCATGCAAATGTTACGGCAGAAAAATACTGGCAAAACTCATTCTAATTATTCCATATCAGCACATTTGCATGGAATGGATTTTTTTTTTTTTAAAGAAGGGAAGAGTTTATGATCAGTGGAGCTTGGGCATGGGGGCTGTTTAGGAATTCACAGCATTTTGATCTAATCACAAAATCAAAATATTCATGAAACACAATGATATCTCCCTGAAGCAGGCGGCTAGCCATTAATTTTCAAATTCAGGTAATTTATTAACACTTATCAGAGGCTGAAAAAGCCTTGCTCTGTGTTTGTAAAGTGGGTGAGAGGGAGAGAGGAGTTCGAGAAAACTGATTCCAGATGATTTATAACGGTGTGCTGGGTGCATTTTCAACCAGGTATTCAATTAGAATGTATGTCCAATTTTCTATTCTAGATCTACAGTTAAAAACTCTATTAAAGCACCATTTTCCTTAGCATACATATCTATTATCAGTGTTCACGGCAAATTTGATAACTCTGGCTCTGGCTCTGTCATTGTGCTCTTTTCATGCTCATTGGTCTTTTTCTCTTATTAATTGGAAGAGGCTTGACTATAGTCTACAAGATGCTGCTTGGACATATTTTTCTTCCCTGTGAACGATTGCCTTTAGTATTTATTCCTATGAATAAAGACATCATTACAACACGATAATCACAACTTCACCCAATATGACTTTGACCTCAACTACCGTTTTTGACCTTTTTGTAATCCCTGCCTCTCGTAGTTAAACCTGTTGAGCTTTCTGGTCTCGCATGCCACATACGCAGTTTACAATAATGGCCACACAAAACTCTTATTAATCATTGAAACAATTTGGACTGAAGAAAGAGGCAGACAATTGCAGTTTCCTCTCTCTGGTGGGCGACCATCGACACTATCACTGGAAGTTCATAGGCGATAGCTAGCTACTGCACAGCAAGGGCACTAAGGTTAGCTCCATGACTGGGCTCATGGAAATGTCATCTCCAGCTGACTTTTTTAACGTTCCAAGCAGACTCTCTTTTAAAATCTTCTAATATTTCGAGAGAAACAGCTTTTAAGATGACTGACCAATGTATTTGATAAATGTAATGGATATCAGCTTACTTAAAATCGGCAAATATGCTAGGCTATGACACAATGGTTGTGCTGGTCATCAACAGGGCTCTTCATTAACTTAAAGGTCCAGTGTGTAGAATTTAGGTGGATTAAGGGGCAGACGTGGTATATAATATAAAGCATTTTGTTGCTGTTGGTTTTTTCGAGAGAAAGTTGTTGTTGCGTTTTTGTTACAATAGAATGAGCCTTACACATCTACAGAGGTTCCTCTTCCTCTTCATTTAGTTGTTATTTCTACAGTAGCCCAAAAGGTACAAATCAAACACTGTAACTAGTGAAGAGCTTTTGCATTTTCCTCAAGGTGAGGGATGCTCAGTTGGTCACAACCTGCAACCTCACCACTAGATGCCACTAAATCCCACAGCCTGGACCTTTAAACCCTGAAACCTCACAAAATAATGCAGTTAGCTAATATTTCATGCCTTGGCCTTGGAAGCACACTAATGCTATGTTACTGCTGAAGGTTGGCTGGACATGCTAATGACTGCAAGTCACATTTGAGTAGACAAACTTATTCATTCATTTCCTACATTTTTCATTTTGAGATTATGGCTTTAAAATGTTATTATGTTTATTAAAAGGACACCACCTTCTAAGCTCTCTACATGCTAAGTATCTCTCTTACGTTTGCACACCTCTCTGATGTGTGGAGAAATCCAAACCTTGACAGGCTTGTAGTGCCTAGGTACTGCTGCTAAGCTGTGATTGGACAATCACTGTTTGGGGGAGGGGTTTAAATTACTGTCAATTATCAGAGGACAATTATTTTTCTTGTGATAGTCGCTGCTCTCAGTAGACGTATAAAAAAAGTCAGTGTTTTTTATGACCAATGTCCTATTCTTTATTTTATAACTACAGTCTTGGATAAAGAACAAGATCATGTACATCACCCACACATCCCTAAAGCATTTATCTATGTTGTAGGCCTATAGACCTCAGATTTTCCTAGCCTACAAGTGAAAGATGCCATGCAGTGTATATGCAATAAGGTGAACTGTTGAGCAACAGCTTTAGATGGAACAGACTGACAACTTAGGCCATCTGGGTGTATGAGAATCCATCTGGGTGCAAGTCTCCTGAGGGAGGGAGTCAACTTCTCTCCACTGTAGCTGATATTATGGTTTTACACTGATTCAAAGTATTAAACGTGTCTTGCTCTGATTTAAATGTAGAATGCCATTTGATTCTTTTAAATAGGTGAAGAGAGTGAACATCAATGGCCGTGTTCATTAATATGCGCTTTGAAGCTGCTTCTATTATGGGAATATGTTAATAAGACAAAAAAACACTTGATTAGGTTATTGTGGATATTATCTTCTCTGAAATAAAAAACACATCTTTACATGTTCAGAATGAGTACAGAGACTCTCATTGCATCACTGGAAAATCATCAAGGGGATTGTGTGGGCGTTTTTTCTTAATCATTCTACTCCACTGTGCCAAGATTATATCTCATACCTCCCATTGTATATTTAGCCATCGCAAGTAAACAGCCATTGACACATCTTCCCACTGCTCTGCTGACAAAGTGGTCCAGGGAAAAGGATGATCCAAGGACAGGGGTTAAAAAAACAGAAGGCGCGGATCTCTTTGTCTCCCGGTAATATTGCAGGCTGGATTCAAACAGCCCCTGAAGCTGAGCTGAGCCGAGCCCTGAGCTGTGATCGCAGGGTGATAACAACCAGATGGATCAATACATGTGTTGTAAAGGTTAAATGATGTTATGTTGCCCGTTGTTATTGGACATGGCATGTCACACTACATGATACTGACACCTTTTTCTGCCCTTCCTCTTTCCCTGCTCCAGGTTGGGTTGAGGTTGAGGCCCCGCGATGATCCCAAGAAGAGGGTCAAGTGTTGAAGTCTTCGCCTACTCAGCCAGTGAACCGTCTCTCACCACAGCGATTTGTCCTGGCTGCAGCTTAAAGGTCCCATGAATAAAAATTTTAACTACCTCACAATGGAAATGGCCATCACATAAGGGAGTTTCGGTCAGTATGAATTACTTTATAATTACAACACTAATGGAAATTTCTGTCTGTCAATACTCTCTTTCTAGCTTTTCTAGCCATATAGGAAAAAAGTTCCTCCGAGTGTCCTGTTTAATGTCCCCAACTAGCATATGTTTCTCATTTAAAAATACAAATTCTTTGTGTTATAGTTCTAGCCCGCCATAAGAGGTTGTAAAAACAAATTTGCACTAATAATATGCAATTTCTACATCAAATTGCTATGTGAAAATAAAGTAAAACAAATTGGACATGCAACTGCCACATATGTAATGTAAAATGATAGTTAATGATTCAAATTAGGACAATAAACAGTTGTCCAAAACAAAAACAAATAAGCAACGTGTTGCAGCAAATACATCACCATTAACAGTATATAAAAAACAGGAATATGTACACAGCACTAAAAGGATTTCTGTTAAATTTGGTGATATTTTTACATTTACTACATCAAGTGAAGCGTTACCACCCAGCCTCTTTGTCAACAACATCATATGCAACACCCAGTATGTAATATACATTACACTATCTCTACAAAAAGCTTCATGTTACAAACGTAATATTTTTGGCGATAACATTGTGCTACTGAGGACTCCGATGCGATAGTATCCCTCTCTGCAGCTTTGTAAACCAGCCTTGAATTGTGTTGTCTTTTTGGAGACGATACAGAATAAATCAAAAATGATAAATCAACGTTGAATGTCTTACATGATTATTTATCTATTTTCCATGTTAGCTGTCCACTGGCAATCCCATGATGCCTTGAGCTGCATTTGTTGACCAATCAGATGCTGAACTCAACAGCTCTGGGCTTTGGTTACAATATAACCCACCAATGGATTTGTATTGCAATAAACCTGAGCTGTGTTGCCTTGATTACTATTAAACATTACTCTGTTTCATTTCACAGTATAATGCCTGGAGGACCTTATAAGCAGCATCTACACTAACCTCTGCTTTCGTTGGTCGCCACATTTAAACCAGTAGTCCCCCATAGGACACTGATTGGTCGAACTACTGTGTGTTCAGCCACAATTTACAGCTTGAAGCCTGAGAAGGGGGTTTTGCCAGATTGCCTTGCAAGGTAACCTCCCGTGGTGATATCAGAAATGACACGGCACAGCAATGCTGAAAGCACCACATTTCACCAGAAATTTGTAATTACATTTTTTCTTTTTACAAACAAAAAGTCAGACTAATTGATTGAATAGGTGTTACAATCATAAAAATTCTACTCAGCTTGGCTGCAAAGTCAGGGTTAACATTTGGGTAAATGTTAGGATTAGGGTATGTTCACGGTTCCTCGGATTCCACATTCATCCCACCAGCTAGTTAATTGTAATTCACCCGGTGCTTCAGCTGTACATCCCTCACTGATTAGCTGGCCAGAATGAAAACCAGCAGCTCTGGGTGCAGCAGACCAGGATCAAGTAGCACAGGGTCAAAGGTGACTGACTAAACTATTTATTTAAAGGCTCTGCACACCCACGCAGGTGTTTTCAATTTGGGCTGATTAGACCTCTGCTCATGGTGAAGCTGGGAGGAGCTATAACAGGAGTTTGATGAGGTCACAGCATATATATATATATATATATAT
>CAEMYA010000014.1:3274343-3301985 GCA_903131615.1 Diplodus sargus | reverse complement strand
ATATATATATATATATATATATATATATATATATATATATATGTATATATACTTAAAAGCATAATTAAGGTGTAACCTGTGTCAAAGATGTCAATAAAGCATAGTCTGTGTACAACTGTACAGATTTGAAAAAAAGCTTAATCAGCTAAAATAAGTGCCGGCTTACCTACCGTGGGAAGAACAAATTGTTATCCCTAAGAACGACATGGAGAAAAAAATGTCAGTAAGTGATGTGATGCATGGGATATAGGTTAGCTTATTTTCACCCCAGCCTTGATCTTTTCTAAAACCTGTCCAACTTAAACCTATCCAAACAATGGTCGTTTTATAACGTTAACAGTAATTTTACAATGACAAGAAAAGGTCGCCCAGCTACGAAGATGAACAACGAAGCTCACCGGACTCCATACTTTGAACCATGTTCATAGGTTATAAAATGCAGGAAGCATTATATAATGTACAAAAAGTTTAAAATATGTGTCATGACATGCAAAATATTGTTAACAACAAATTTTTGGAATTCTATCAAAAGTAAAACAAAATATGGAGTGGGCTTATCTCAGAAACACGTCACATTTCAGAAGGTAGATAGTTCCGTTACATCAAACAATAGCATATTATTGGAGTTGTGTCGTGGGCGTCCTGATGATTGCAAGTCTGTTATTCTTCCTCCTTTTAGCCCTGCTTTGGCCTCCACCATCCCCTGAGAATATCTGGATCTCCAGCTGCTCAATACAGCCGGTTTATTGAGCCTTTCCTTGCTGCTGTTGAAAAGGTTGATGAGAGCCGTGGAACTGAACCAGCACAGTAAAGTTGAGGTTTGGAAATCAAAACAGTGAGCTGGAAGACAGTGAAACAAGTCTTAAAGCTGAGGGGAATTGCAAAGCGCGGTGTAAATTCTCTCCAGATTTTTCACTACAGGTGTCACCTTTCACATTGCTCAAAGTCATTGGATTAATTGTTGAGAGAACAATATTGATCAACTTCATACACAAACCATTTCCCCTTTAATACCATGGAGGACCATAGCTTACATTACCAGTCACATTACCACACCCAGCAATTAGCAGCTTAGTCTTTACTTGGCTGCATGTTGACGACTCCGACTCTTGTTTCTGAGGTGCGCAACGTGGCAGTCCTGGAGGATTATCAGTGCTCCAAATTACATAACTGAACTAATGAGATACATACTCACACAGTTTCAACCCCTATTCCCACCGGGTGCCTCACTGGCGGAGTGAAATATTCCTCAGCTCCCTGTGGACTCCCCGCACATCGCTGCCTGTCTGGGGAGAGGAGAGCAGAGGAAGCGAGCGAGCAAGGGGAGAAAATGTAGAGAGGAAATAAATGGAGATGTATCGTCTCCAAAAGGTCTGACTGACAAGTAGCTAATATGCTGTAATTGTTTAGCGAGTGGATCGGAGCTCCTCTCTACGCTGAACCAAGGTGAAAATGACTTCTTAGGCTAAGTGTTTATTACACTGCAGGTTCTTTTGCTGCTGCCGATGCCTCATTAAATAAAGCCTAAAACAGGCTCAAATTGCATGTTAGGGATGTATCTCTATCAACATACCGTATTGCAGGGGGAAATGGACTGTTAGAATAGTTGTCGGCGGACAGGGACCCGGAATATTATTTCTACCAATTCAATACTAAACAGCGTGATTGTTGACTTTGTGATAGGAGTGAAACTGAGACCAAACAAGCACTTTGGGATGGAACAGCACTTAAACCACTGGTTTTCCTCCACTCTCTCACACAGTGCAGAAAAATGAGGTCACGCTGTCATTTGTATTCATGGTAATATGGCACTGCAAATAACAGTGGGGTTTGTTTAAAGTTCCGTGCTCCAGATGTGTGTTTATGCTTCTCAACCTGGCACCCAATTTATTTTGCGCAAACGACCACTCTGCTTGTAAATCTCGGCTAAAACCACAACCTTCTGATTTATACCAGATAAGAGGAACAAAGCGAACGCATTGTTTTGGTGCTATTTCTCCTGGAATATGCGTCGGGCGACTTAAGTTCAAATACACTCACAACTAGTTACGCCATGTATGTCAAATATTAGTCACGCCTGTACCTGTTGTCTAACTTATTACTTGTTATATTTACTCCAGTGTGTCACTGTGATCTAGGGGACACTCAAACACAAGAACTTCACACGACTGCTTTTATCAAGGAATGTAACTCTTTAGAGCGACAAAGATTTAGAGGAGACACATATCTTCAAACGCCCAAACCATAAAGTTACACATTTCCCTTAAAAGCTAATAGTTCCTACTTACTGTGTCCAGTCTTTACCATACTGATGAGAAGCTAAATGCAGCAAAAACTGCTTAAGCACAACACAAGATGTGGAATTAAAGTCCACCCTAATAAAAAGAGGAGACAACCTAACTGGAGGGGACAGATTCAGTGCATTATTTATCATGTTACAATGAGCTTATCCCATAATTACTGCATGGTAATTCCCTTATGGATGTCAACTGTGTTTTTTCCCCCCCTCTCTCCCAATCCAAATTAAAATCTACACTGGCGTCTTTATCATTCTAACTACTCTATATTAACTCTAGCACTAATAATGAGGCTTTTAAAAGACACTTACCTCAAAAAGCTAATTGTTTTTGTTTGATTTTGGTGACACTTTATCAAGACTGGCTGTTAATTAATAGCAATTATACATTAACTATTAAAGGAGGCACCTTATTAATTAATGGCCTCAGATGCAATTAAATTACAGATGCACACACCAATTTAGCAACCAACTTTCCTTAATCCTGCGTAATTTCAAAGGGATTTCAGAAGGGGGAAAGTGATTCTATTATTATGGCTGCAGAAGGTGTTAATTAAGAAGTAACTAGCGGGTGCATCTAATATGGATGCTCTGGGTGTGTGTGTGTGTGTGTGTGTGTGTGTGTGTGTGTGTGTGTGTGCGCGTGTGCCTGCCTGCATAGGGCCAGGCGTGGATTCAGGCTGGTTTTGTGGGGTGCTGGGTATTTACGCAACAGAAACACAACAGGGGAATTCACCCCACACACCAAGGCCACATTTCTGCACCAATCGCGAGCCGTTTCACTGATAGAGCTGTGTTCACTTGACTTGCATGTTTCTGTCTGCACTCGCTTTATTCTGCATGCTCCACTTAAATCTGTGTCTTTGAGGTAGAGTCTCCATTTTGCTTCAGGCAATAAGAAACAGAGTCCTCGTGCTGTTACTGAATCTCCTTGTTCATGGTTGAGTACCTTTTTTTGTGTGTGTGTTTCTTACCTGTGCAACGAGGTGATAGATTTTTTCCCCCAAACAGGCGAAGGTGCAAATTATGGGGTGACTATTTGTTTGAAACAAAGAACACTGTAGCATTATATTTACTTTGTCTGACACACCACAGGCAAGTGTACTGCTTTTTTTAAAAGAAAAAAAAAAAGAGTTCCCTGTCCATTCACTCTAAAGATGGATACAGCGACACAAACCATTTGTGTCGCTATATCCGCCTTAGAGCTGCAGCGATCAGCCGATTAATCGATTATTTGCCAATAAGTCAAATCGCCTATTGCTGTAATAATCTTTCAGGCAAGGTGGTCAAACATCTACTTGTTACAGCTTCTTAAATGTAAAGATTTGCTGCTTTTCTTTGTCATGTGTCACATGTGGTTTTGGGCTGTTGGTTGGACAAAAGAGGCTATTTGAAGACATCAAATTGAGATCCAGGAAATTGTGATGAGCATTTTTGGACTCATTATTATTTTTATTTTTTTTTACATTTTATAAACTAAAACATGAATAGATTAACTGTGAACATGATTGGCAGATAATCTATGATGACATGACTTGTTGTTGCCTCTGTAGTCTCAGGCTGATGTCTGTGAACCCTGCTGTAGCCACTACACAGAAAATGTCTTTTGATTTCACTTTAAGCCTGTGAGAGGATACAGCCTCCCGTAGCCCGTCTGAAGTCAGAGAAACAAAGGGCAGCTCGTGGGACCTGGATGTACGTTCACCATCTCTTGCTATAAGGTTGAGAGGAGCAATGCGGCTCATAGGGGAATATCCAAGTCAACACGCACGCTGTCCGATTATGTTAATAGTAAATCCAATTATGCACTTATAGCGTAATACTTGAGAAGGAAACTAGGCTCGTTGCCCATGGGGTCCTCGAGAAGTGGGACCAGTGTATGTTTCATTTGCAAAATGGAGGAATCGATAGTTTTTGCATGCTCAGGAGACACTGAGTACACACAGTAATTACCTCAATGTCTGTGTTTGTTGTACCAATGTCAGTTAGATATTAGGAATGGTCAGAGAGGTTGAGGATCCTAATTAATTCCTCAAAATTTGCTGCACTAGTAGAGAGCAGTTTAGTGCGGAACAATTAGTTAAATAACCAACGAGCCAATTGATTGAAAATGAATACGGAACAATTCTTTCACTTTGGTTCAATTAGTTCCCTGTTTTATTTTTTTCAGAAAGTGAATATGGACTTACTGTCTGTCTTCTATGTCATATTAAACTGAATCATCAGTTTTCTGACATTTTATAGATCAATTGACTAATGAACAATTTAATTGGCAGATGGATTGATACTGAAAATAACCATTAGATGCAGCACTGGAACAGTTGTGTCATTATGAATTCTCCTAACCCATAGCAGGTTGTGTCTCTATTTCTAATCACTCCGATTAAACCGCAACATATCATGAGTTATAATTCATCATTATGTTCTACAGTATGTCCTGCTCTGCGTGTGCTGTTGTATTTCTGCAACAGAAATATGCACACGCAGCTCGAGCAGTCCTGATCCATGTGATTCAGACATTTGCTGTTTATGCCGTACATGAAACGCCCTCTAAAACACCCAACTGTCTGTGTCCACGCTAATTAATGTTTACTAAACTTGAAAGCCTGTATAGGCTACACTGGGAACCACAATTACAAATGTGCCTTCAACAACAATTTGCTTCTTGGGTGACAGAGAACATTAAAAGTCGGACTTAAATGAGCGTACAAAGCTAGGAAACACATGTATTTAAACTATTTCAAGCCCATTTTGATCCCCCAAGACATCCTATCAGTAACAAGTCCCCGATCGGAGAAGAAACTGCACAACACAGTCAAACCAGCAATTAGTGCAAATTAACAGACATTTTCAAAAATGTCTTTGCTTAGAAAATGGCTGCTTTGTAGTTCAAAAAATTCCCACTTTGGCCTTAGAGTTGGAGTGTTTCCAGCAAATGCTTAAATCCTAAAATAAGTACTGCAATCTTCTGGCACAGACACACTGTAATGCTTTAAAAACAATTTAGCAACTGTCATCGCTGTAATTACAGTAACTAATTACCATCCTCAGCAAACAAATAGCTTAACATAATACGCAGGCCCAATCAATTTTGAAGAAATGCAAATTCCGAAAGCAAAAAAAAAGGACATTTTGGCAAACCTGAAAGAATTACAGGGAAATAGCACTTTGTTTTATCCACACATAATTCCCAGGGAATATCATATCATAAATATTTGCATTCAGTTCTTATCAGGACATTTGCATTTGCCTCTTATCAGTCAGCAAGCCAGGCACTGGCAGATAGGGAGAGCTGCCTCCACGCCATACACACATTTCTAATGAGTCACGTCGCAGGCTGATATCATATTTTGGCTAGAACTTTATCACCAAAACGAGGAGGTCATTTTCTCCTGGAGTTGGCTCATCTTGGAACTGTCTTTGAGTTTTTTTCCTCTGATGTGATTCAACTGAGATTCATTTTTTAAAGCCCACAAAAAGGATTATTTCCTCTCCTCCCCCAACCGCAACAGCCCCATATCAGTGGCACGTATGCTTGCAATGATTATCATTCTGTCATAAAATATTTCAGTTTTATCAGAGTATTATTTTATTTGCCACAGCATCCCTCGGAACAGAGACTCTGGGGAAGGGAAAAAAAAACAAGACCAAAAAAAAAAAAAGAAGCGAGCTCATCTGCATGAACAGCAGTGGATGACAGGCAGGAGACTCTGCTCCACCATCTCATTTTGGTAGACATGTGCAACAGTTTCCAGGGGGAAAAATTAAAGTAATTGTTTGATAACATTTTCAAAAAGGTATTCCACAATAACAATTTCATGGTGCATTGCAGAGTATAATTATAAATCAGCCTTTTTTTTCTTGGACAGCCAAGGAACACTGGGGGTCAAGTAAAGTATCCTAGTCAAATTCTCCTCTCATTAGTGCAATCGCTTCTCTCTGCTAATTATTTCCTCCCTCTCTCTCTCCCCCTCTCTCTCTCTCTCTCCCTCTCTCTGGATTATCCTGAGCAACATGCAGCATTAGGCCGAATGATGATTTAATATATTTTTTTTTATTGAAATGTGTTGTTCTTGCAAATATGTTTTGCATTAATTACAGCCTGATGTGACAAAACGTTAAACATTCTTTTGATGTAATGTAATCATGCATATGCCAAAATGCATTTATATGCACGCGCAGGCCTTTTTTATGCAATTGGGCAGTTGACATATTTTTTATTTTTTTTTTCAGGTTTAGTTTTGTTTGCAATTAAAAGGCAAAATGCATTTTCCTGCCCACAGAGAGGGAGGGGGGGGAGAGCAGGAGACGTGGAATAATTGAGAAAAATTCAAACACAGAGTAATCATTAAAATGTGCTGTAAGGAATGGATGTGACACATAAATGATTTGCTCTCCAAGTAATTCACATGTAAATCCAAAACAGAAAATGCCAGTGAAATGACAGGGACTCGTGATTAACGGCGGACAACAGCGGCGGCTACTCTGAAACAAACCGGCAAAACGATAGTAAGGAGTGTGACAAAACTAAAACAGAGTCATCCCTCTTCCTCTCATCTCTCTGTGGCTGTCTCTTCTTCTGGAGAGGGGACGAGCTGTAAGGAAATGCGAGAGGGAATGTATTCATCTGCAGCCCTGCCTTCTGGAGGTGGGTCTCCGAGCCCTTTTCCTCAGTCCTCATTATGGCTCTGTGCCGGCTGCAGCTTGGAGGAGGGCAGCTGGATCACCTTAAGGATTCTCCTTAAATCTTATCTCAGGCTTTGTTTAAACAGAGGAGGGGAGACATTCCACTAGGCCCAGCTCTGAAGATCTATCAGGCAGCATTCATATAATCAGCAGCCTCTCTTTTCCGAGCAGCAGAGAAAATGAGGAAATTTGGATCCCTGATAGCATGCACAGTATTTCTGTTTGATATTACTGTAGCGGAGGCAGCACAAATGTGCACCAGTGCATCATTCCCAACAAATCTGTGCCTGCAAAGTTGGAAAGACATATTTCGTGTTACTTTTTCATTTTCTCTCTGTTAGCAGCAGCACATGTTGTGTCAAACTGTGCTGCTATTAACACATCATTACCATATTTGGTGAACAATTACACAATATGTGGTGTTAAAAAAAAAAAACTGAGCTAGGTGTGCAGTCCTCAGTCAGTTGAATGGTTTGTTTCATATGTGGACATTACTGCAGACAGTGTCCCTCCACTGGAGCTCATGTTTCGGAGGACCCAGCACCTGGCACGCAGCCTGAAGCCTGCACGGATGGCGGTGGCCTCCAATCCCTCCACCAAGCCTGACAGAGCGAGTCCAGGGCTGTTAACTAGCTGTAAACACCATGATCTACCGTCTTATGTTCTGCTCTGGCCCACGCTGCACAGAAATATTAACTGTTTGTCCAGCCAGTGAACCCCCCCATCGTTGTCCGTGCTCAGCTTATTGCAGCCATCAACCGTCTGCGAGTCTACTCCACAGTGTTCCTTTCAAACACTTCAGTGCCCTCTCTGAAACACCGGGCCCCTCTCTTCAGCTAAAGGTAGGCCTAATGCAAATGTCTAATGACTCAAGTGCTTTGGATGGTTGTGAAAACCAATATGCAAAGTCAGATCATTCTAGATCAGACTGACTTAAGCAAACTACAGTTACCTTCTCTCATCACACAGATATCTGATAACTAGTATATTTTTTTCTTTCTCATATTCTTTTTCTTTTTCAGCAATGCATGGAGTAACTCGTAGGATCAATTGCCTCAAGTGACATACCAAAAACATTATCACCTTGCTACCCTTATAGCTAGAAGACTATTCTAATATAAAAGACCGTAAAGATGTACATTTCTGACATTTGGTCGATGGATTAAAGAATTAATTAACTTTTTAACGCTTGAGGAAATCAAAAACTCTGGACAATGTATCCTACCATACATACAATATAGCAACTGGTTATAATGTGAGATGTAAGCTGGCATAGGCAAGATATTAATATAGACTGATATGGTCTCATATAGGAGTTTTACTCTCTCCTTTTTTATTTCTTTTTGTTTTGTGAGTGTGTATGTGTATATGTTTCACCGGCAAATGTATAACATTGTATGTGTTAATATGCATATAGATATAACACAGCAATGAATACAAGGTATTTCTTGCTTATAATAAATGAATAATAATCTGCCTATGGAACAAGGGAAAATTGTCTAAATACTCACAAAAATATTGATTTGTAGTTGATTACTTGTAATCGTATATACACATTAGATAAATGAGTAATTAAAAAGAACATGTTGTGCAACCGGACTATTGAAGTGGAGTCTAAAATGTTCAAACACATTAAGTTGTGTACATAATAATGTCTGTTTATTATCACAGCAAGCAATAAAGAAAAGACTTTAACTACACCTCAACCTTTAACTGCGCGTTTTATAGTTAAAAACTACTGCAACACTTCTAAATTAGAGAACGATATTATTATTTTTCACAGCGATCCTATGTATAATCATTTTAGCACTGTGCTATAATGAACCTAAAGTGCTCAATGTAGCATCTAATAAAGTTTTATGGTACAGACATAATAAACCATTTCCTCTTTCAATACGAGTTTCCTTTTAGTCTCTGTGTTTGTTTCCTTCTGTGTGTGACAGTCAAGTAAATATATTTGTATTTGATAAGTTTCTTTACTTGTGTGCTATAGTGGAGGTATATTATATTATCACTATTACTAATATTACTGTCTAGTGCATAAGCCTGTCTGACATGATAAAGTTTAAGAGCTGCATGGTGTTAGTAAAATGTCGACAAGTCTGCACATTCAGATTAAAACAAGCTTTTACTGTGTTATATATCATGTAACAGTGTGTTAGTAGGAAGAGGGCATCGGATCGGTAATGGAGCAGTAATCTGTGGTATGATTCCCCTGCCCTGCTGTTGTGATCCGAACCTTCAGATGAATCCTCATTCAATGTTTTCCCTGGGTGCTGGAGTTGTGAGAACACTGGTTCACATGAAATCAAATGGAACAAAACAAAAACAAAACTTTAGTCAAAACTAGGACAATCCCAGCAGACAGAGTGGCCTCGGAAGTTTCCATTACACCTTCCATGACGCCCTGGAACAAATGATAAGCATACATTGATTGATGCTACCCTGCAGGATCAAGTCCAAGGTCAAACTCAAAGCAGGGAAAAGATTCTCACAGTAGACAATAGTAAAAAAACATTTAAGAACAGCTCTGAAAATGATTTTGAACTGACATGTGAAACTAATTAAGGCCACGATTTCACAGAACAGTGCAGGTAGCAGCGGTGGATGACAGTGGATGTAGTCTTATCTTCCATTCTGGCACTATATTTACATGGCTTTTCAACATTTGTGCAGCCTGTGGTGTCATTATCTTTCGAAATGCTCGCTGAGAAGCATTGCTGGAGCCTTGTCCTGCAGCCATGGTTGGGCCTTGTCTGGTACATGTGGGGTCGGCGTATTAGAGGCCAAGTTACCAGCCGCTCTCAGAGGGGGGCCACTGTCCACGCCGACTTTTACAACTGGTGAGCTGCCATCAAACCAAAGCGCTGCTAATCGCAAACTCATGAACAGCTAAAGGCCTCGCAAATGAGCGCAGAGATGGTGTTATGGTGTTTGCAGAGCGCGACAGCCGGCCCGTCCAAATCAAGAGGAGTTTTCGGCCCAGTCTTTGTCTGAGGATCTCGGTTTGGCCAGCGGTCCAGCCCCAGCAGGGACCGGGATCTAAAGGATTTGAGTAGAGCTTCGGCAGCTTTTAGAAATAAGCTTGTCGGGGAGACGCTGCTGTATAGTGGTGGATCACAGTGAATGAAGGGGAAGTTTAGAAGGAGCCTCAGCCATTGAATAGAGAATGTATGTAGCTGGTTTATAAGCATTAGTAAATACATGTATGACACCTTGACAACATCCGCACCACATACTGTATAATACCTTTCAATGTTTGTCCTGAAGAGAGAGGACTTTACATCTTCATACTGAAATTAGGCACATTTTTCCTTGTGTATTTTTGTATCATGTTTTACGCGACGGTGGAAAAGGTACTCAGATAACTTTTCCCTAGCAACACTTTGTGAAAATACTCAGTCACAAGTGAGGGGTATTTTTTCAATGAGGTGACGATGAGGGCAAAAAATATCAAACATCGATTTTAACCATACATTGACGTCTTCATCGTATAAACAAATGAATTAACCGAAGAAAAAAAAAACACAGGGCTTTACAGAAAATGGCTTTGTGATGTTAATAATGCTGGTATGCATAGCCATGACAGTGATACTTCCTGGTAAACTGCTCAAATGATTTATGCATCAATTATTAATCACCAAAGCAACAAGTAACTTCCGCAGTCGCAGAAATGTGGTGAGTAAAAAAAGTCCATTGTCCTCCGAAATGTAGAAAAGCTATATTAAATTCAAATACTTAAATTGAAGTAATTAAACACTGTACTTCCAGTTATGTAACAACGTCTTTTGCGTCTAGACCTTTATATTGCGTTGGGTCGTGCACTCACATTATCCTAAATGATTTCCAATAATGTTCAAACCCAGAGAAATCCATCTGTATTTATTGTAATGCTGCGTTTTGTTTGTTCCCTTCTTTCTGTAACATTTGGGAGTGAGAGAGAGTGGGGAATGAAGTTGGCAAACATAATTAAATATAATGTAAATAAAAAGTCATCCAATGAAGACTATAACCCCATGATCCAACGTTTCGTATCTCTTTTGTTTTGTTTTCATTGAGAGCGGAAGAAATTACATACAGTGTGTTTAAGCACACTACTTGAGTATAAGGATGAGTTTGAACACATTATCTGTATCTGCGTCCATTTCATGGTATTATTTGATGTTGAAGGTATAATTTGTAAAACATGGCCAAATGTACCAGTGGCTCCAAAAATACATATCACTGGAGTAACCGACCAACTGCTGTTCTTAGCTAGCTATCTTTGGCGGTCGCTAGCTACTGTAAGCTAATAGCCACAACAAGCAGCATTTAGCAGTGAAGCCAGTGGCTGTATTGGCTCAGTCACCCCCCAGTGTACACAGCTGAACGCCAGCCTGGGACTGAACACGGCCTCCAAGACCATTAGATGCCAGTTTGAAGACATACATGTCATTTAGTTGCCTTCAAACTGGCATCTGTCGATCTTTACATCACTACTTACAGCGGACCAGGATGACGACTCCAGAGACAAGAAGACATTGCAGGTGGGGGCAGAGCAGTGAAAGAGAGCTGGGCATCAGCAGTGGGCAAAAATAGCATGAAGGGTGGGAACATTTCCACATCTTCTTCTGTGAATTGAGGATTGTGACCAAACCAGAGATGGTTGTGGAAGCACACCGAGACTGTTTTTTGGTGAGTTTTATTTTGGTTATGTCCAGTTTGAATGAAGTGTGTTTTATGATGAGTAAACAAGGACAAAAGTTCATCATAGTTCAACAAAAGAGAGGACACTGAATTTGAACGGTGTGCAGTTATATTTTTTTGTGTTTAATAAGGAAAATAGATGTAACAGTGTTTCCTTTCTTGACATTTTCTGAGTGTATGTAATCTATTTTTGACACTGAAAGCTAAGAGACTGGATGGTAGCCAATTTGCTTGCGTACATCTCCCATTTGAAGCTACAGGGGTTATGGGACTATGGCCTTTTTAGGTAAAATTAGAATTATGAGACAGGATGGGCCAGGGCCAACCAGTTAGCATGCAAACTTCAGTAAACATCTCTACAACACAGTACGTAGATGTCTTTGACAAAGCGTCAGTCCTGTTGTTTCCTCCCACTCTGTTAGCAATTTTAGTTAATTGGAATGTTTTAATCTAAAAATCAGGCCTAATCTTAAAAATTGCCCCCCAACCCAAAGTGGATGGTTAAACAGACGTGGTTGGGGCTAATCAGCAGTCGTTCCTTTAAATTGATATGGGTTGGGTCAGAAATTGCTTTATTTATTCTGTATTAGAAAAACAAATACAGAACAGTCTCAGAATTGAAGTTCAGGTCAATGTTCTCAATCACAAGAGCAAGAAATAAACGACAGTCAGCTACCAAATGACGATTTTCTGTCATCACGATACGGATATTAACACATTTCATTCAGATGATACTGTCACTTGAGAAAAGTACCGTATCTTGATACTCGTTTCATCCGATACAGGCTGCACCCTGAGTAAATGCATTTAACTACATGTGAGCGTGGTAACAAAAACTGAATGATTTCCCGCCATGCCTTGGTATGCACTTCCCTCTTCATTAGCCCAGTTTGTCTTGGTGATGACTAAATCAGTCGTGACCACAAACAAACATTAATACATACTTCTCTCTCAGCCTACATTGTTTCATGTTTCAGATTGCTCATCTCTTCAGCAGCACTCACAAGCTGTCCGCACTGAAGGGCTATGCTTTGGTAATGCAAGGCCACCCTCCACTATGACAAAGCCATCAATGCTCTCCGTAACCCTTTTACTCAGATGTTGCCCACACACACGCACACACACACAGTGAGAATTGACTGTTCAGAGCAGGGGAAATAGCATATGATGGAAGACGGGGATGGTGCTGGGTGGAGTCAGGCTGATTAAGTGATTGTGACCATTCGGTTACTGAAATGCTTTCTTCAATCCTGCAGATAACATCATCCTTGGGCTTTATCTTTGTTCTTGAACTTATTTTAAACATTCCCCTCTGCTCTCTCTTCATTACATACTGTCCTCTCCTTTTGGCATCCAGTTTCATTACTGCCGACTTATCTCATACATCCTTCCTTTCTGTCACTCTGTTTATTGTGTGGCAGGGATTTTAAGATTAGCTGTTCCCACATACCCCTTAACACTACTGTATAATGAAGACTTGATGCAACAAACCAGTATGAGCCTGTGTGCTGCAGTATGAAGGAACTAAATATTTATTTATAGTTGAAGTAAATTAATTAGACTATCTAAAGAAAGATAGGGGGAAAAGGCTGTGCGTTTAATTTGAAATGGCATATCTGCAATGCATTTTTTCTTTCTATAATCCCACAGCAAATACGCTGTCTGCTCATATGATATTACTATTCAGAGCAGATTATTTGCATATAGGTTGCAAAGTATGAAAGTGTGTCTGATGTTATTTTGATTGATGAAGAAAAGTGTGCATTGAATCAACTGATATGGAGTCGTCCTATCAGAATAAGGCTTGCCTGTCTAGCTGGGATTCAAGGCTCATGGCTGAATGCAGCTTCCTATTGACTGCAAAGAAATCAAGGCCTCATCGTGCCCGTATCTGCTCTACATATAAGTCGTACAGTAGTGATGGTAGATGGGGATTGCTCCTGAATGGCCCCTTTCTAACAGCATGAATGCTCTATTAGAGGGACATTTAAACATATCGCCGCGTTCATCCATGAGCATCGAGGCAACAAGAAAAACAAGCAGGATGTGTTGCTCTCACAGTCTACTTCCACTTTGATTGGATGTCGTGAAGCTGTTGCAAGATCACTGCTTGTGGCTGCTTCCTTGCTGTTTATTTCCCCCTTGTCCTTCGCCTTTTTAAAGCAATGTACTGTACATTATATTGCATGAATATTACATATACCTACTGCAGCTACAGTTTCACAGAGTGATATATATATATATATATATATATATATATATATATGTATATATATATATGTATGTATACTCAGTGTGTGTGTGTATTAGCGATGTTAATGATTAATCATTTATCGCTCAATCGCTGTTAAGAATTTAACTGATTAAAAATGCTTTCACTGATAATCGGAGATGGGCAAAAAACAACAAAAGAGATTGCAGATACTTGCTTCTCAAATAAAGGAGCTCTGCTATTTAAAATTAAGTTATTTTTTTGTGTTCATTTGTTTTATTTTGAAGTGACTTGGTGTTTGTTCAGTTATAATGCAGAAACTTCATATATAATGTTATAATGATTAACTGATACTATTGTTAAGGCAGCAAAAATGAGCAAAAGAAATTGCTTAAAAATTGCATCACTAGTATATCACTTTATTGGTCAAATGTTATCAAAATGTGTCCCAAGTCACAGTAGATCCATTATCACTTCATTCATTCAACAAAACATCCCCTCTGATCACATCCAAGCAGGGATTATGTTTGTCACCACAGGGCAACTGGTAAAACAAATAGGTGTAAATATGTATATATAATTTCTCAGACAGATTTTTGCTGGGTCACCTTGGGACCCTTACTGGTTAAGTGGGATGGTGCAGAGTAATTGATCTGAATGGTATTAAGGACTGAGCAAACTGGAGATATAAGATGTTGCCAGTTCATATCTGCCATTTCTGAAAAAAAGTGAATGTTTACATGTTTCATGGTACAGTTGATAGAAATCTGTTATAAGTACAATTTAATTCCTTTCCTCGTGAAAAAGAAAATCCTCATCACCCTCATGCCTCAATAGCTGAGTAGGTTGATTGTAAGCATTTCCCACGATGACATATGTCACTGGTCCTAAAATCAAACAGCAACACAGGCACCAGACCCTCTGTATGGTCAGAGTGCGGTTAGGCTTAGGCGCTAAAAATACTTTAAGTTTGAGAAAACATTCTTACATGGGTTAAAATAACTACGTTACTTGTATTACTTCCATTGCAAATGTACCAATGTTACCTAAGTAACTTGTGTTATGATAGGTACGTGAAATAAGTTCTAGTTAATACATTTAAAGATCTCACTCTTAATTTTGGTTTCACTTTAAACACAAACAGCGGTCTCTTAAATAAAAATCCTGTGCTTGTTTAACCCGTCAGTCTATTCCCCACCTCCTCCCTGTACAGACTTTACAGACTTAATAGTACTTCTCCTCACTTCCTCCTTTCCAGCTGTAGTAATCGATACAGCCACTAGAGGTCGCTGCTGTGCTACAAACGTAAATATGGGTCATAATAAATTGATTATCATTTTTGCCCTATCTGGTTGTTTTGCTGATGAGGACAAGCCAGCAAAACCACATAGTTGAAAGGATGAAATGACTAATACAAATGAATGATAAGTAAAGAAAGAAAGAACGTCTTAATACCAAGTCACCTTGAATGCTATTTCTGAGAAATTCAAAACAACCTTTAAATAATGACTGACCTTTGTTGAGTCCTGCCATGATAGATGAAGCACCAGGTTAATACAATTTGCTCCATCTATTGTAACACGTGAAGGCCAAGCTCTGTTAAAATCATCACTGCATTGCATTAGTGAAACGCTGCTGTTATCTTCAGGTCACTGTTTTATCTCCAATAAAGATTTGGTGAATTACACCCATTTTATTGTCTGTCACTGATATAGAGAGAAAACATGAGGTCATTATAACCTCACGATCGACTGATACCATCACCATTAAGATAACTATTCTTATACTGTTGTAAAAAGACCTTCCAGCTTCCACTCAAAGTGATCGGGTGTCTTTTTCATCTACATCATATCAACCCTCGCCTGCACCACAAAGATGTAATTGCATCACTCAACAAGCAGGTTAAGAGACGGGGTTGGAGAAATTAACATTTTTTTTTTTTTTTTACATCGCAGATTTCCCCAGTTGTTTTAATAACCCATCTCAAACCTGTGATCTAATCTACAGGAACAGTGGAAGTAATTAAAGTTGAAATTAATTACCGTCTGTGCCTGATATTCTAATAACGGCTTTGAGTTTTGTAGCAGGAAGTTGATATTTTGTCATCCGTGTTTTATCTCTCACGGCCGTGCGTGATTGTCTGCTCTTACAGATTATTAATGTAGCCAGGAAGGGAGCAGGAAATGGCAGATAAAGGCGGAGAGACTTTCCTTTCTTGCGCTCCTCCTGACCACAGTGGCCCCTCTTGACAGCTCCAAGCTCCTCCTCCCCTCCTCCTCCACCAGCCCTCTTCTTTTAACAGTCCCTTTATCATGACAGTATTTAGAGGAGATACCATAAGACTGAACAGGCCTTATGACTGCTTTTGATAGAAATTATACAATTGTTCATTAGTGGCTAAGATAATGCCCCCCACACATTCCCCCACCCGCAGCTCTGCTTTCCCTCTGGGATCTCATTTAAGACCCGCAGCGTTCAGCAGTGCATACTGCAGGGGCTATAGATGTGACACCACACAGGACCCGCCGCAGACAGTGCAGCTGGAAATGTCAAGTTAAGTGAAGGGAACTGTTCGGCCGGCACACTCTAGTAAGCAGGGTACATACCTCCCTGTGGGGTGGGTGAGGGTATGTGTGAGTGCGGTGCTCCCTCTGCCTGGGTCTGTCACTCTTACAGTGGCTATCATGTTTTTAATGGAAAATGGTCAACTAAAATCAAATATTAAGCTTTGATAACCATGGTGGAGGAGCAGTGCCTTTTGAAGTGGAAAGAACCTTTCAGCTCTCTTTATACTGTATCGCTTTACACCAACTCAGGAGCTCCAACTTGCTTCCACACCCCTGTTTGCTCCACTTGCCTTAAAGATAAACTCAACCCTTGGATACTCCTGCACTGTTAGATCTCATCAATCGATGCCGTTCAATGCATTTCAGCAGTGAAAAACTGGGTAAGCTGTGATTCTTGTAAATTGATATATATTTTTTTGTTGGACCCACTCTCTGTCAGCAGAAATGACCAGTCTCCTACATTTATGACGGCTGTGAAACTATTTGCACCTAACCCTTTAAGACTATGTAACATTTGAAAGAAGAAATAGCACATTTTTCATATTACAAATGGAAAGGTGAATTCAGAAGCAGCACCTTGCTTGAACTGGCAAGAGACGTTTCTGTCTATCATTCTGAAGTAAATACTGATTGCACTATAATTAACTATAACCTTACCCTCGTCTGTGAAAGTAAGCAGTTTTAAAGGCGTTTCCTGAACGGCAGCATTTATGTGTTTAATGTGATCTTTTTTGTTGTTGATGTTGTTGATTCAATACATTTTGTGTCTCATTGCCCGACATGCAGCTCCCAAAAGAGTTGGCTATTTGAAAAACAATCAGTTAAATGTACAATATGTAAGGAACGTTTATCGAGAACAAAACAAAACAAAAGACATTAGTGTGAGGGCCGGGTGGTCAGATTCTGCTCTGATTCTAACTTTTGGAAATAAAACATGGACTCATCTTCACTCCTGTTTATCAACCTGACTGCAGCAGCAATCCACAGAGGTGACCTCCATTTTGGGTGTTTACATACCATAATGTTGACGAAATGTACTTTACCTCATGTTAACATCACAGGAAAAAACGAGTTACTGGTGTTGTGCTGTTGCTCGCTAACGTTAGCATACAGCTAACGTACACTAAAGGACCTTGGCAGTTAGGGGCGGATAAATGTTGTATGAGTAACCTGAATAAACACATACGATTGCTTCGCCTGTGGTGAATACACCATTAAACAACCACCAATGCTGATGAAAACACACCATTACTTTGAGTCAACTTGTGGATTTCTCTGGGTGTAAACATCTTATGTACATAAGTACACAGTTCAACAAAATATGTAACAAATATCTAGTTGTTTTTTTTTTCAGGATTCCTATATATTACACCATTGAAAAAATGGTTTTGGTTGTCTAAAGGATTTAGACAGACAGTGCAGACAGAGAACACCACTTTCTTCTATCTAGAAAAGAAGGCTGTTGCAGAGTCATTTTTGTAGGAATGGCTTAGCGAGAGCAAAAGAGCGAGTTTCGGCTGTCTTGACCTTTACTCACTCAAAACACAACGTACCAATGGCTGCTTGGAGTGTTTGCTGTCTTGCCTTGTTTAATGATGAATTTCTCCACGTTTGACAGCTGAACAACAGTTGTTGACGTGACATCACGTTGTCTGATCCACCAATTGTCTGGAGAATTAAATAAGTCATGTCTTCAAATAACAAAATTGTCACCGAAATACCAGGAATATCATTTGTGATAAAATAAGAATACATAGGGGTGGACTTTAAGGAATACGTTTACTATGTGTTCTGTCAACCGCAGTAGAACAAGCCATAAAAACAAACTGGTCAGTCAGTCACGTTGTAAAATGAAAAAGAACACAGCAGAACTTGTCTTCCTTGCCAAGACTGAAGTTGGGTGACAAACAGCCACTTTCCCCCTGTCTCCTGGATCAGCTATAAGACGATTTCAATGACATGCAGAAGATCAACTGTTGGGAGAGTGAGGACTGCGAGACAGGGGCTTAGAATCGCGGCCGGATCAGAATGAGATGAACATACAATCAGAGGCAAAGCCACACGGGCTTATCTGCCCTTTCACGATGGCTGTCATCATTTGAGAGTTCCCTCGGCTGCTCCTCCGCCAAGATGAGAAGGCTTTCTGGCAGAACCGGAAAGTTTCTCCTCTTTGCTTCAGGAAAAGTTTTTGGAGGAAACTTGCAGCGCCCCACAAAGGAACACATGAAAGTCATCGAGATGGGGGTAAGGCAAAAATGAGAAGTCAGGAGGTATCAACCTGGGTGAGAATAACAGAATCAAATACAAGCAGGGCGAGATATCAGGCTGCGGGGCATACAGAGTAAGATTAAATAATGCATGGATCTGTGGAGGCATGCCTTTAGAACACATGCAGGGTTTTAAAATAAAGTTTTTTTCAATTACTGGCTGCTCATATCTCCCCCTCTCTCTCAATTAGATCCATTTCCCCGATACGCTTGAACATTAAAAAATTGTTTTCTGTTCAAGCCCTCCCGCTGTGATACTTCATGCTCACATACAGTATGTAGCTTAATGTAAACCTGTAATATCTCTCCAAAAACAGACCATCGTCCCTCAAGTGTTGTTTTGATGTGAGCTACTGATGGACTGCCGGCGCACTCGGCATATGTCACATATACTTCATACAAAACCCCATTTGGCATTAGTGTTGTCGGCCAGTGTGGGAGATCTGTAACATGAAATGGATCCATTTCAGTGCACATCACTGAACATATCCCATACAAGGCTGCGGCCAGTGTTTATAGCTTACCCCCTGTGAGGTATTGGCATCCAGTAGCGGCTCTATATCTGAGACAGTATGGTGGTTGTGTAGTCTTTTCCCATGTGAGCCCTGCTATGCGAGGTGATTAGAGCATCTCTGTCAGTGGCTGAGGGGACAGATGGAGCAACAGAGGACTTTCTGGAGAGGCTATGGTAATTAGGAGTGAAAGGAGAGAAAATGGCGGCTTCAGAGCAACTGGGTTCAGGGAGAAGCTTTAAACAACACTATTCAAGTGGCGTAGGGATTTGTATGCCCTTTGGCCAGTCAACATGGCATTGTTATGTTCATGTTAACATGTTTTCACACGCTGTGAGGCTCTCCCCGCAGTATCAGTGCTGTTACACCAAACTATTTATGGTATATGCTGTAGATTTCAATTTTAATGAGCTCACAGTAAAAATGATTGCGCATGCAAACGTCTTCAAACAAACTGAAAAAAACAAAACATGCAAATGTGAAACATATAGCAGTTATAAGAAGTATTTCTTCGGTAGAACTGTTCACACCGAGATGTGCGGATCATTATGCAAGCGCTCGTGTGGAGGCAGACGTGGATATCTCACTACTCGGGCATATAACCAGTAGCTCGGTGTTATTAAAGGTGAGGTCATTTCTTCATTAATTCGGATGAACTGACTCTTAAATAAACAATGTTTTTAATTTATGATTTGTGAAACCAATGCCACATTTTCCTCATGCATTTCCTACGCATATACACCCTTTGGTCAATCACCATGACACTATTATGTTGGTGTTTTCATACTGTGAGGAGTGCACCCCAGCAAGTTAAACATTTGCCTCTACCCCAGTACAGAGGATGCTGTTCTTTCATATTGGTATTGTGATGAAGGCTGAGTCTCTCAACTTAGAAGAATAAATAACCAGTTGCTCAATGCCATTGAGAAAAATCATTTTCATCTTGGGTTGACCGACCTTTTGGCTACTATATGATAGAGAGCACCAGACGACATGGCAGTGCATTGTGTTCACGCTGACGTGTTTTCACCTGCAGTATCAGAGTAATGATCCAAAACTAAATATTGTTCCATTTTAGAAGCAAGTGATTTGACGACTTGGGTTGTGATATTATTTCCCTGGGTCTTGATTTGTAGCTTGCTCACGGTCTAGGGTTACAATGGTATGAGATTTTCAAGGTAGAATAACCATCTCAGAAAATAGTGTGGTTACATGGTATCTACGTTCACAGTATTGGCAATGTTATTATCAGTTACAATGCCGTTAAAGTGTTGAAAACAGAAGGTTGTGTTAATGCTTCATTATTAACAAAATGTTATGGCCTGACGGATGTTATTTTGGAGATCTAATTTACCTGTTCGGACTGAACGGAAATGTCAGCTAGTATTTAGTCAGAGAATAGCTGTTGGATATGTAGATATCGTCGATGCTAGCAAAGCAACACAGTAGCTACATGAAATAATCACTGCACACACGTCGTAATGGTCGCACCACGTGTTTTATCACATTGAATGCCGATTTCACCTACCTCCTCAACACAAATCAGTTAGCAGCTGTCTATCTGGAAGTGACTGTTGTTGCTAGCTTAACATCACAGTGATTCGGCCGATGGCACAGATGGTTTGCATTTTACTGTCACTCTGCACAGCTTGCGTTGTGAATTGTGTGGTTGCTGTTGCCGCCTTTATGACGTGTTCTTGTCTTCATTCTGTAAATCTGATCATTTTATAGGTTTCAAAACATCTTGCCAAAATGCAGTTCAAAATTAGCTGGCATGTTTACTATAATGTGGATTAATGTTGTCCTTTATTAGTAAATACTCTAAACTAAATTACATTTCTGCCTCCATCTCAAATACAATGTGGATTAATGCAATTCTAATCTGAAAAAAACCCCTAAAGGTCAAGAGCAACCTCTGCGTTTAGAAATGACACTCTAACTGCTACTCCAACCTTTCTGTACAACCCAATCAACAGAAGAAATGTTTCAAAATCACAGGTAACCTCTAAATGTACGTTTATTTAGGTTCAATTTTCTATTTCTCTCTTGTCAGAAAGCTGTGCTTACGGTCTGGTTAGGTTTAAGCACAAAAAGTGCTTGATTAGTGTCAAGAAAAGATCACAGTTTGGCTTAAAAGACCAGTTTTTTCCGCCACAAAACTGTCTCCAGGTCTCCTGAAATATAGAGAAAATATATTTTTTTTAATGTGGGTGAAATGACCCTTTAAGAAAACAGCCGGCGATATTGTTTGGCTGCTTTAAAAAAAAAAAAAACACCAATTCCAGACATTTCTCACTTGCTTGAAATGATATAAAACAGAGCATTAGCTCATCCCTGTTCAAAAATTAAAACAATCATTCCTCCACCTGCTACACACACCGAGACGACGGCCATTCCTCTGTGTGATTAATTGCTTTGTCAACTATCAATCTCCAGCACCATAAAATAGCCACAGGACCTGCAGCCAGCGGGTTGCCTGGTGAAACGATGGCACTGGAATCCCCACGGGGCACATATTAATGAGGCTACAGCGAGAGTTAACAATTCACCATTAAAATGTAATGCATTCTTTAATTAATTAAGCTCTCATTTATAAACATCCACCACTTCTCTCTCACTCCAAATTTGACCTAACAATAGAGTACTTAATGTTTTATGGTGGAGGCATAACATATTTAAATGTCATTAATACATGAAGAGCAAGATAAACATACTCAAAAATTCTATTAGCAGTAATAGGTGGTGTCTCCGCAAAGAGTGTCCCCCTGTTTTTAACCAAATAATTCAAAATTAATTTACATCACAGCTGACATGCCGGTAATCATGTTTAACTGAAGTAAGAAATATTCTGTGGTGAGTATTTTTAGCCTGAGAGTAGGTGGACCATCACTCTTTTGGTAGCTACACATGCGACATCAAGTGATTAACGTCCAACTCTTCCTGATATCAACTAACTGAAGATCTAATTTCATGTCACACATGCTCAATAAAAAAAGTCAAATTGGCTCCCAAATTGGTTGGTCACTCCAACATTGAAAAATAGGTCAAAGTTTCTGCAATCCAAAGTGTCCGCTAGGCTCCATGATTGCAGATTGATATGTGGGGGAGGTTTTTTTTTTTCCTGGCAAGGCAGGAGCTAGAGATCCCAAGCACAGTAGGAGTTTTCAGGAAATGTTCATCTCTAAGGTATGATGAGGAGGAATGTGGAATCAAAAGTCAAGAAATTGGCGAAAGAGATCTTAATATTTTGATGATGAAGGATGATATGTGTTGCTTGTCAGAGCTATGTCTGATTTTTGGAGCGGATTAACATTTCTGATTGTGTTCATTTGCCTGTTTGGATTCTTGTAGGAGTGAATGATCTCATATTGATGTCTCTTTTTGGGGAATGGATTGCATTGCTGTAAGTGCAAAAACACCCAAATCTCTAAGTCAAAGCAGAGCAGCAGCGGATCCTAAATGAATTCTTTTATGTTTCTCATGTATGTGGATGTGCTCACAGCTTAATTCAGTCAATATGCAAATGTTTTCCAGCATCAGACTGTTGGTGTGAATTGGTCAGGTTCAGCTGAGCCAAACTGCTCCACCATAATCATTTTGATGTTAATGATGTCTGCAGGACTGCAGCATCACCCCTGTGATTTAATCAAACCTAATTTGGGTCAGTCCATTTTGGCTGCAGCTGAGCACCTCAACATCATCATTACGCTCCTTCAACCCAACCTCTGCGCTCACCTCGCCGCCTCGGAGCCCGGACGAGCCTGCCGGGCCGCAAACAGCTGTTCATCATCTGTCTTGTCACAACCTGTCCTGCTTTCGGACATGGGCTCGTACGTTCCCGAGTTTTGGTTCTGAATTTCACCATGATCCGAATCAGAAATGAGACTTTGTGTTTAAGATTTCACTTCCAAGCTCTCTCTGCCTGTGGGACCTGCTCCTTGGGCTTTTCATCAGCTGCCATTTTCGACGGCATGCAGTAATTTCATGGCTCATTGCAAGCGCTGAAAACCTTTGAAACTGCAAATGTTAACTTTGCCTGGCCTGGAGCCATTTAGGAAGCGATTAATTTAGCAAACAGAAGTGAGCCACTTTCTCCTCCTAGCCTGCGCATAATTTTTTGGGGCTTCTATCTGTATTTGAGTAAGAGTGAGCAATGTAATGACGGTTCCTGTAATTGTGGCAGTGTGAAAATGGTTCCTACCTCAGCCTCTGCTATCTCGCTCATCTCTCCTGGCTGAGCCTCGACAGCCTCGTACAGTGAGAGCACACGCAGATGGAGAAGAGGTGGAATCACTTACAACATGCTTGACCTTATTTCTTGTTGAGAGTTGTTAAAGCGTGCTAAAAGAACATGTTTGTTTGCAATTTCAGCACCGTGCCGAGTGATGCCGTGCTCGCATGTGCAAGCCACTGAGCAGGCATTTTTTTTCTGATCGTGGCTATTTCATATCTTTGATAGCGGGAGCAACAATTCAATTTAGAATACGAAGTGAAGACAGTATTGAAAGTGTGGAGCTTTTTGGCCGCTTTGCTCTCAGGAAATAGTGCGCATCCCAGTGAGAGGCTCTCAGTGTTTGCCCAGTATTCCTGGAGGCTTGTTTTGTCACAGACTCTGTGCAGCTAGGCATGGGAGAGGCAGAAGGCAGCGGGTCGGCCAGCCTTCCCCCACAGCTGTCCTCCTCCATCCTGGCACTCAGCGCCACCAAGCCAATATGAAAACAAATTCTCGTCCCTCTTTGCAATTAATTTTCCTTTGCGGCGGAAGAAAAAAAAAAAATCAGACTTGACAACATAACATATAGCAGGTTGTGTACAGAAAATCTGGCTGTACACAGGAGCAGGAGTAATTTTTCACTCTGCTGGGAGCAGTTGTCTAGCACATATTCGTCCCAATGTGCATATAGATCAGTGCAGTCCAATGAAGTGGTGGAAGTAAAGAAGTGAACCCACTTTATTTAAACAGGATGAGGCTACCTAGAAGTACAACAGGATGCTTTTATATTAAAAGGATTCTTATTTTCTATATTTCCTGTCAATGATTTTTTTTATTACAAACTTTGCAGAAACCATTTTAAAGACTTTTTTTGTGTTGCTTCTCTGATGCTAATAAAAGAGGCAGATTAGGCGTTAAATATACAGCCTTTAAAACTAAAGATTATACACATGTTCAGGGAAAAGTGAGGTGGGTCAGGGGGCAAAAATGACAAAAGAGAGAACAGTGGGAGTAATGGGAACACACAATGATCTAAATTCCTATTTTGCCTCTTAACATCTACACCATGCGTGTGTGTGTGTGTGTGTGTGTGTGTGTGTGTGTGTGTGTGTGTGTGCGTGCGCGCGTGCGTGTAATCATGTGTGTCCGCGCTGTGTTTAGGAAACGACTGCTTCCTTACCTGGATGCCCTGTAACCACATCTGCATCCTGTTTTACCACGGCCGCACTGCAATCTCCCCCACACCATTAATTTTACTGAAAGCCATTCACAATAACCATGAGATACTGGGCAGCGGTGTTCAAACGTTTTCTTCCCCCTTCTTATCATAAAGGTCCCACATGTCTTGGCAATATCCCCTAAATAAAAAAAAAAGAGATAAATTTGTCCTAATTATGTCCCTCGAACAATGTTGTTTGACGGCCAAAGACATCAAATTAAATACTATTTTGATTCCGCAAAAGTGGTGTCAAGGTCTTGTATTTTCATTGCAGGTACATTGACTGATAAATATGAGGGAAAGAACAGTAATTATAGGGTGGAAATGACATCAGAAATTAAGCAAATTGTGAAAGGGTTTGCCTTTAAATGGGTTTGAGCCACGAATTAAAAAGACCATTAACCGGGGAAGAGGCAGGTGTTATCCTCACTGCCCAAAACAAAACAAACAGAGAGGGGGAGGTGAGTGTGTGTGTGTGTGTGTGTGTGTGTGTGTGTGTGTGTGTGTGTGTGTGTGTGTGTGTGTGTGTGTGTGTGTGTGTGCGCGTGTGTGTGTTGTGAAGGGATGCAGGTGTGTGTTGTTATCTATGAACAATCCCATGTCATTACCAAGTGAAGGTGTGTTTAGCAGATTTTCTCCACTTCCAGCACCGTGGTAATTTGATGTGTATTGTTCCATAAATAAACCTCGCCGGACTGAACTAATGTGTCCTTTACATTCCCTGCATTATAATACAAACTATTGTCGTACCTCAATTCATCCGTACTGCTGTTGGCTCTCCTTTGTGCATGGCTGACTTCTAGTTCATATGGCAAAACGCATTTAAAAATCATTGATACAGCATATCAATGAGCCTTTGCATTTTTCAAATATTTCAATAAAAAGTTCAGTATGTTCCTCCTCTCCCCTTCTCTGTGCCATATCCCCTTCCCTGCAAGTCTGCATGAATTCAAAGGGCTTTAAATTGTACTACAAGTAAATTGTTGCGTAGTGACTCCACCAGATATCAAAAGGCAGAGGATCAGAGTCTCATTCCACCCCATTTTGTGTTGCTATAGTTTTTTTTTTCCTTTCATTTTTTATCAAACCTGTGTCTGGTCTTTTCATGAGCCCAGAGAAATTTAAAGGTGATGAGAGGTCCTCTGCCTGATAGGACACAGGGCCAGTGTGGTGATCAGACAAAATTACATCAAGTTTTTCCCCCTCAACTATGCTTGTCTCTTCTTTTTTTTCATTTAATCAAAGCTCTTGCAGCCTGATGCTGCCCTCTCTCTGGGCCAGGTGTCAAATGGTTTCCATTGATGTCAGTGCGGCGGTAATCACAAAGTCTATCCACAGATGCCTGCTTGCACCAGCGTTTCACTGGGGCATCGCATTCTCCGCTCAACACCTTTGAGGCATGTAAGATTATTTCTGCAATCTGAAAGAGAGAATAACCTCTAGGAAGAAACTAAATCACAATATAAAGTAATTAAGCACATTATCAACGTGGAGGTTAATTAGTGAGACCCTATGCGCCAGCACCACTGGTAGCATTGCAAACAGACAAATGCTTTCGTTTTCCTCTCTTTTTTGACCACACTCTCATGCACACACACACACACACACACATACACATGTGCACATGCACACACACTGACTGCAGGCGGTTGATTGTCACTGTTTGGGGCTCTGAAATTGATTAAACAACTTGCAATCCAGTTTAATTAATGGAAACTATCTGTAGTTCAAAGCTATTTAGCTGAATGTTGTGCCTTAGCGCTGCCCTCCTGTCTCATTTTGCTTAGACAATCGTAGAAATTAATTGAATTCTGGCATTATTGTATTGAATAACCTTAAAACCATCTTTGATGTTATAGCCCATATTAAAAGCTATTCTGTGTATAAACACACACAACCCCAGAGTTGATATACTGTTAGTCAGTGTTTATCCTTTAACATGAAAGAACTGTGCCAAGCTGTAATATCACAACACAGGGAAGACAACATGCCCAGCCTCTATATCTCTGAAGTGCAGCTGAGTCCGAAATGGCACATTGACAACAACATACATAGTTGCTGCATAGAAACAAAAGGCAAGGCATTCCTAATTATTGACAAGCAACATATATTTACTTTTCCTCATTTCAGAACGATAAGTCTTTCAAGCTCCACTCAGTGTCTGCAGTGTGAAGATGTCCCTATCAAAAAGTACAGGCGTACCTGTTTGTTCACGAAAGGCTTGGCAAGAAAATACCTTCCCTTCTGTTCCAGCGCTGGGTAAAGCCATTAACCAACTTAACTTGACTTGCCTTTTCCCCACACATCACTTTTTTGATTGCTCCTTTTGTGCTTCCTATCTCATGTCATTGCACCAGAATGGGGAAAAAGGCAGGTTTTAACCGCTGGTAACTTTGAATATAGATATTTTTATCCTTGTCTCTGTAGTTTGAAGTTTAAACCTCCAAGCAATGATAGCAGCAGTACGTCGGCAGTTTACACAAGGGATTTTCTTTGTGTTTTAACATCTTGGGACCATTTTGGAAATAAGTGGGGGTTTTTTTGTTTTTTTTACATAAATGTGTTATCCTTTGGTTTTTTTGTTGTTTTTTCCTTTGACTGATAAACCATAAAATCAGTCAGTCAATCAAATCAACTGTGATTTCAATTTAGGTTTACAAAGACCATTTTTCTAGATGCAGGTCTTCTGTATCATAATAGAATTTAATTGAAATTATTTCAATAATCATATAGAATGCATCATATTTGCTTGCCTAATTTCCTGATTTTGAGTAAAATGTGTCATTGACAATATTCTGCCACTAAATATGCTGTTCCCCTCCTCCAGTGCCCTCACGTCACAACACAGCTGTTCATCTGCCTCCTAAGTGGTTACCAGTTTATTTCACTAGCAAACCTTGTTAACGCTAGCTGGCTAACTAGCTTTAACTAACTGGCTTAAGTTAGCAAGCTGGCGTTAACAACAGCAATAGCAGACTTTTTTT
>CAEMYA010000014.1:3246999-3258401 GCA_903131615.1 Diplodus sargus | reverse complement strand
GACATCTGAGTGTGTGTCGTCCACTGTACGCTGCTGATGTCAGAGGCTAAAAGCAGACTCTGGTTACTTTGGGGTCAAAATATCAAATATCAAACCGGTGGCAGTCATTTGTCTCGTACTTATGATTCTGTTGATCTGTGCTGCAAGATGTTGTGGAGAAGGCAATATTTTGTGTGTGTGTGTGTGTGTGTGTGTGTGTGTGTGTGTGTGTGTGTGTGTGTGTGTGTGTGTGTGTTTGTCTCCATGTGTGGGTGTGTGTGTTTGCATGTGTGTGTCAGCTCCCATGCATGAATTCATGGGGGCTTGTTGGTATACAAGAGCTTTTTTTAAAATTATTATTACATTTGTGTGTGACAGGTTCTGTGACAACAGAGCTTTGTGTCGTCTTGCTTTATTTTACACATAGAAATGATCGTTTCACCTCTTCTGTATTTATGGATTATGCGTTTCGAAAAAAGTTTTCAAAAGCAATGTCGTTTGGAATTTTGCTTTATTTCATGATTCCGCAGTGAAAGAAAATTGGGATTTATTCACACGTGAAAAGAAGTTGAGAAACAGCAGTCGTATAATTTTTTAAAAATCCATCCATGATTTTATTTTTTTTTTTAAAGATTTAAGATGGATGGTGAGAATGCTTTCCTTTTATTCAAAATGCTCGTGTGAAAAGATGCACTTCGTTTTCATACAGTTTGGGGTAGTTTGGTACAGTGTGTGTGCCGTGATCCGGATGAAAATAATTCATTTGCAGGAACACGCTTTTGTCTGAAGTTCATATTCGTGCGTTTGCTGGCATCCGACACAAACCCGCAACCGTTCCCAATCAACAAAGAGGCTCGGCAACGTGTGACGTGATAGGCCCACTCATCTTTGGACCAATCCCATCGTCGCATCCGAATTTTGTTGTCGAGCAAAGCAACTCTAATGTATTTTTTGTCACGCTTTCGTCATTGTGACCCGGCCTTGTGTGAATTAGTATGTCATGTGTAAGATCTTGTTAATAGGGGAGCCGGTGTGCAGCCGTATAATCAAGCTCTAGTTAGAAACAGAAAGGTCACGAGGAGCCTAGATCCTCTCTCCTAGCCCGGGAACTCTGGGAAAAAGGCCGAGGAGGCACTGCACAGAAAGTCAGCACAGACAGTCATTCTAAAGGACAAAAAGGTTGTTGGGCGCAGTTCCCCCACCCTCTCCACCCTCTCCTGCATACATTGGACCGTTATCTAAAATTGTGATTTATGCAGTATTTTAATATTTTGCTTATTCTTTCCCCTTGGGTGCTCTCTGAGCGGTGATAAAAAGGCGATGCTGAAAGAGCACCATTAATTTGCTCCGATGACTGGGGAGATAAGGCCAGATAATGGGAAAGATAAGCAGGGAAGATATACCATCAGAAACCCGATTATTACCATTAAAATTCCAGCCCAGCAATCTGCAGCTGGCTGATAATTCCTTCTCCGTTTCCACCACTTTGGATGATAAGGCAAAAAATAGTCACTCAGTGCTCCTTGATTAGGCTGCCTGGATATCCCGATAATACAGTGATAAATTATGTATTTTCCCCCCTTGTTTTTTTCTCTGAAACGTTACATCTGATTTTTTTTATATATTTATATATAAATATATATTCCTGCCCCCCTTTCTGTATCCCCCTCCCCTTGTTGCTTTTCCAAGAAAACGAAAAACCCCCCATACACTTTTATTGTAATAAGAGTTTGATAGAAAGAGGAGATAGTGGTGGAGGTGTTTTGTGTGGGAGCACATATCAATGTTATCAGCTCATCTCCCAGGGCCAGCTGCTAGCTGCTGTTGTTTTTAGCCTTATCACCCCGTGCCAATATGCCAATAAATTGCCCAGATTGTTAGCCGTTCCAAGGCGGGTCAGGAGAATTTGACAGGAATGATGAAAATATCGCTGATGCTCTGCGGATTGCGATTAGCTGCTGTAATATGATGTGTGAATTCCACCAAGCTCCCTCTATCCTCTCCTCTCCCTCCCCCCCTGTCCTCCTCTGCTCTCCTCACCCCCCCACCCCCTTCCCTCCCCCGTCGCCTCTCTTCCCCGGCTGCTGGTGGTGTCCATACCTCTATTCGTACTGAGAGGAGAACATTTTGATGCTTAATAGGAAGGAAAGATATGAACAGGCTGAATTGAAACCAGGCCCCTCGGAGTAATTTTTCTGTAAAATTGCCCCCCAAAGTTTCGCGGCGTAAAGGGGAATCTGGATGATGTAGGGAGCGTGCCTCCACCACTGTTTATGGGAACATATTGAAGCAGCCCTCTGAGGCCATGGGCGGACATCTAATGTCAAATGTGCTTATTAAACTGACTTAGTGTTCTCCCCTTTACTGTTGTCTTCATATGGACCGTCTGAGAATTCATGTTGCTGCCTCTGGCTCTTTTAGTCCACATTGTCCAACCAGAATCCAGCAGCGTACTGTAGTGATTATAATGCTCTCTTACTGTAAGTTTGTATAGCGCCCGAGCGGCAAGTGCACAAGTCCCTCGAGCTTACTACTGTGTCATGCAGTCCAAATGCCTCATCTGCTCATGTGATGTTACATCTGTAGAGCTGGTCCACTGCAGTCTACAGAAATGCTTTTCTTTTAAAATTTCTCTCTCTTTTTTTTTTTTTACCCATAATGCATTGTGTAGAGTTGTAACAGGGACTAGTGATGCTTTGATAAATATGAATTTTATCATCTCATTTGACTTATATATTTCATATGAAGGCTCAAAGGGAGTATGGTCCCAGTTGTTTTCGGGTCATTTATTTATAGTTGTTTGCTGCTGCTGTGAATGTATCGTCTCCTAAATTTGTGGTTATTGTTATGTCGTGAAATGGCATGAGTGTTGTGTTTTCTTTGGTTTTTAGCGGCTGCATTACAATAAAGTGACAGTTCGTTCTGCTCGATCTTATGCGATATTGTCGCGATATCGATATCGGGGTGTTTGGTCAAAAATATCGTGGTATCTGAACATCCCTGTGCTGACCATGAAGTTAGCTTAAATCCCAGTATAATGCCCGTACACCCTTGGATCGCTATAATAAGGTCCCTGCTTTTCTCTGCTAGTCATTTTGAAACTGAACCACAGCTCTGCTCGAGCTAAAAGTCTGTGTTTTTTTTTATCGTAGCGACCATTTTTTTCCATCTCCGCTCTACAGTTAATCTCTCCAACTCCTTAGCATAAGGCCACTTTATGTAACGTTAGCATACTGTTTATCATATCAGGTGACATTTCTATCTTTGAGGGGCATTTATCAGAGGCAGATTACAGTAGTAAGGGATAAGGGGAGTGTTTACTGAATTGACTGCCAACATCCTGTATCTGAATTTGTGTGTGTGTGTATATGTTTGCTTGTGTATACATTGGTGCATGTACAGTATGTGTGAGGAGCATGTGGCTTTTAGCAGAAGGATCGGAGCTGTTAGCTTGATGTATTTTTTTTTTTTTTTTTTCTCTCTCTCTCTCTCTCTCTCGGGGAACAGACTCCTCGTCCATATTTCCTACAACTCGGCTCAGCTTTGCTTTCTCGTATAAGGAGACGGCGTGCTGTGGAAGTCGTATACGCTGCGATTCACCCTTGGCCCACAAGCGCTGGCAACTCCAGCAGTCAGATGTTTTGGGGGTGTAAAATCAAAAAATGTTTGCATGCCAGCCTCCCTGTATATTTAAGGGTTTCTCTTTCATTGGGTGACAATCACGCCGTGTCTCTTGTGTTTCTCTTGTTGATTTCTGTCAGAAGAAGAATGGTTGTTGAATGCCAACTTTCCCTCAAACATCTGTTCCCTGCCAATAACAGCTTGTGCCGTTGCCTCGTCTTAGCTGAAGGATCCCCAATTGCCTCCTCACTTTTGACACAAAACAACAATGCAGATGAATGTCATCTTCTTGTAATGTTTTTTCTATTGTGTCTAAAGTATAATGTGCCTTGCACAGAGAAAGTATTTACAGCACTGCTAGTACTGCTTATGTCACAGGCTGTTCAGCTATAGGGAGAGGAATGCATAGCAGCTGCCGTTTCCTTTGTTGACAACAGTGCTGTGTGATGTGCTGGACGGGCTGGGGCTGGCAGCCGATGGACTGACGGTGCCTAATCCTGCCCTCTCTGTCGCTGTAGCCTGCAGTGCCTGGACAGCGGTGTGAAATGTGGGCAGGGTTGCTGCAAAGGTGGAGGTCACTTCCTCACGCGGTTTCCTCTTTATCTTCCTCTTTCCTGAATTCCACTGCTATTATTCCAATAACCGCCGTTCCAAGCTGTCACCATTGTGTTTTCATTCAGGCACTCTGTGACTTTCCCCAATGTGAGTAAAATGTTAATTTTAGAAACGCGAGCCAATCAAAAGCAAAAATCTGTTCACGCTTCTACTGTTGCCGGTCGCGTGTTGTCTTTTTGGTTGTACATTTCAGTCTCCAGCCGTATTCCTCTCCGTTTATTTAGATTTTATATCAATGATGCCCATTGAGCCCCCAGGTAACAATTGACTTTCAGCCTGCTTTAAGTTAATAGCCTTGTCTCTTGCTTGTAGGGATCAATATTGGTATTAATTAATCACCATTATCAAGAGCAGGATCTAGTTCCATTTGTTGTTACATCAGCAAAATATCAATAGAGAAAGTGGACTCCCTGATCGTCATGGCAACTTCATCTCTTAGGTCAAAGAGAGTTTATCTTATCTTGCTGCTGAGAGTGGCAAACTGCTTAGGAATCTAGTTTAGACTCAAAGATCATTGATTTAAGCCTTTTCTCACCCCCAGCTTGTTGTTTCAGGAGAGAGAGGGGTGAAAAAAAAGAAACAACAGAGAAAGGCAGCATTCTAATCACAACAGAGATGTAAGATTTAAATATTGATGTCCAAAGGCCATTACAGCAAAGAAGGCCTCTGGTCTCGCTGTTGTTCAAGTACGTCCTTTTAAGACCCAGACAAAGCTTTGATTATCAGAGGTGTCACCGTGGAGTATGTCTGTATAGCTGACAGTGTGAGACTGCAGGGGAGATCAGTTTCCTGCAGCCACCGACACAGAATGTTAACAGATCTACATCCTGGTGTTTCTGTGTAGGCCTCCAAACCCCCGCAGTGTATAAATGCCTCTCACCATTGTTGTGATTAGGCAAGGTTGAAATGATAAGTCGATCAACAGAAAGATTTGATAATGAATTAATTTTTTTAACCTTTTTTTTTTGTTGTTTTTTTTTAACTAAAAAATGAACTTGCTTCACCTGCTCAAAGGGGATTTTTTTTTTCTGGTTTTCTTTGTCATCAGTCAGAGTGGACAGAATCTTCATTGTTCTTGGACTTTTGGAACTTAGACTTGGCTCTTTTCACTTTTTGCAGACATTTCATGGAACAAAAGATTAATGGTGATCTACTGATTAGGTAGATTAGTCCTTTAATATAATCAGAGGTGGGAGAGGTGTTCATATCCTTTTGGCCATCCTAACCCAGTACCACACTGTAAAACATATTCCATTACAAATAAAAGCCATGAAATCAAGTATTCATGGAGAATATAAAACATCTACTCACAGTAATATTCAGAAGTAGTCAGTAGAAGTACTCACTGTGCAAACATGGATGATTTATTATTGCCCATTAGATTTGTACTGATGCAACTATCTGTAAGTAGCATTTTACTGCTGTAGCTGGTCAAAGCGGTGCTAACTTTCACTTTCAATAGTGCCGTTTTGAACAAAAATGTTTTTAGGGTTGTGACACATTTTGTGTCTAAAATCCTATTCTGCAAAATGACTCATAGCTTAGAAAATGTAGTACAATTTAGCATTACATCTAAATAATTGTGAAAGCAGTACTTGTACCAGAGTAAACATACTTTAAACATCACATTCCACGACTGCCCAAAAGAAAATTAATCATAGTTGTTATTTATTAAAAGTCAGTAAATTATCATTTTCCATCCAGGCACTGCACATTCTTTTTAATTAGTACGTTTTTGCACATTGTAGAATGAAACGCCACCCTGATTAAGAATTTGACTAATGAGTCCGTTTCTATGTGTATGAGAATGGAGTAGCCTGTTCTCATGGGAAGTTGAGTCTGGTCGGAGTTATTTGGGTGGTGGCAGGGCTGGATGCTTGGATGTACCTCATCATGCTGCAGAATGCTCCTCAGGGTTGGAGCAGAGAGCAGGGGCACTGCCTGCTTTTTTTTTTTTTCTTCCTCTTTTTGCCTCTGGGACACAATTGCCTCATTTAACATTCTCTATTTGGCCCCTGCCAAGAGGGGAAATAGCCAGGGTGAGTAAGAGAGGCCGACACACATCATGAATTCTTCTTTCATTTAACTTGCACAGTCCCTTTTCACCTTGGTGATGCACATGGATCAGGAATGAAGATATTGCTCAATTAAGGGGATTTCTGAGGTTGCTCCTGAGGTATTGCGGTTATTTTTGTGCCATGGCGAGGTTTTGATGTATCATGGATATGGATATTGGGTTCATCACATTTGTGTGATGCTTTGACATCTCCATAGCCCAGAAGAGAAACAGCTCGGCGCCTGCAACAGGAACTCGCCTCTGCCATATTCAAGAAATAAAGTCTGTCAGTCTTCCCATGCAGGGATGTAAATAACTTTTATGTCTGTATTAAGATTCTTTTTGTTTATTCCAATTTAATTAGCTACAGTTGATCAAAACATTTTCATGGAATATGTCAGAATAAATATCAGGGTTTTGACTGAATCTTGGATGAGAGAAAGGAAAGGGACTCCTCGGAAACATGACTCACGTTTTGCAGCCGGCATTGTCACAATATGGTGTCAGCAATTTACAGTAAAAAATAATTGGCCGAGCATTGAGTTTGACTTGAACCACATAAATTGTTTCAGTAATTAAAAAATATATGTGAAATGGTATTTGAGATGCTAATAAAGGGGGATAATTCGGCGAGCACCGTTTCCAGGGGAGGATAGTAGCTGGCACACCAGAAAGTGACGACCTAATAGCTGTTCAGTGTAAATCTCTGGCTTGGCAGGAATTACTGAGGATGTATTTGTGGGGGGCAGCGGCGATGCACAACTTTGCATTGGAATGAACTGCAGCGGGCTCTATAGTTAAGGGATAGGTGGCAACAGAGGATTAAGTAACAAGCTTTTCAGTTCAATTTGTACATCAGCATTTTCCGCCAGACGAACGCCACAAAACACATAGCATCTTAAGGCCGCGGTGGAAAATCACTAATGACAAAGCTTTGTAAACAGATAAACAATTTATGTCAAATATGCTGAAAATATAAAACAAACTTCAAAACATGTTAATACTTTAAAGAGGCTGTGTTTTGATTTGCACCATTGCAAAGCTGGTAAAGCTGTTGACAGCACAGCTTACACATCATGTGATCAGTGGCCATATCTGCCTGCGTATGATTAGCAGGGAGCACTGCTACAGAAATAGCCATAATGGAGCCGTATTCGGAGCGTTTGACGATGATCGATTGTATTTACAGTAAATTATGCAAATCAGATTAGACAGCGCGCGTGCGATATTGGCCGGTGACGAAAGGAGTGACGCGTTGCAAAGTACACGTCTCCTCCTGCTTCTTATTATTTCAAAGCGGGCTTTGTGAAGTGACAGAGTAAACATCCAGAGAGAAATGCAGCCGCTATTATTTCAGACTCAGCCAATTTTCTTTCTCTGTGTATTTCAGAGAATGCTTATCTAGTAATTACTAAAAACTGTTGACATTGAGCAAGTGCTGTAGCCAACTAAAATGCCTTTTTGTCTTATGATATCAGATTGGATTTTTATCTTAGGTTCACGCAATCACGCATTCCTGAAAACCGAAGATAACTGGCTCAAACTCCTTATTTCCAGCACGAGCGCTGAATTAAGAGCCTCATTTTGAAAGAAAAAAAACTACAATCATTACATCCTGCATTCATTGCTGTGGTGAAATACTGATAATATGTTTTCTATTCCTCCTTCTGATACAGTCCAGGATGTGCCTGTGAATCTCAGACACATACATTTGACCATAATCAAGTTTTTTAAGCTTCAGAAACAGGATAACAACTGGGTCAGATGATAAGCCCGGGCAAAACAGGAAAAAAAAAGCCTCCTCTGATAGACGAGGAGAAAATCTGATTGATTGATGTCTGCTGGCTTTGCCACCATCACAAGCCAGTTGACAGTTAGTTTGGGATCAGATGATTTCACTCTTAAGATTGGGGTTGAGGGGAGGCTAGGCAAATATGAAGGACACAAAGGTCAATGGCTTCTCTCCTCCTCTCTGTATCTATCTCTCCCTTGCAATAGCTTGCTTTGACAAACTGTAATATGTTGCTAAGCTTTGTGGCAGCAGGACACATGGTCATAGTTTGTACAGTAATATCCTATTGCAGTAATCTCACAAGGAATGATTGAAAGTGCTGGAGGAATCTGGTACTAGCAGAGACCCGTTGACATCATCAGCTGCTGTGGACTGGCAGATGTCTCGTGACTTGTTTGAACTGAATTTTCCCATGGGATTGAATAAGTTAAACAACAGCTTTGACTCGAAGTGAATCTGTTATTGTAAGCAGGATCTGATAAGGCGGCACCATATTATGAGTTTGTGTAGCAAAGAGGCCAAAAATGGAATCTCCGGCGAGTGTCTCTCTGTGGTTTCGGAAAAAGACGAACATGGAACTGTGACAAAGGATGATTGGATGCATATTGTAAATAAACACCCAAGTCTTTCACGATCGCTCCTCAGTCTCTCCATGAAGACGTTTCCATACAACATTTCATCTGCTCTTTGCTGCTGAGATCGTGTATCGCTGAGATGAAGTGACAAGGCTTGCTCTTTGTTTGACCCCGCATGGCGAGGAAACAGTAACACTTGGAGTAGGCTTAACTAAAACAAACTCTCGGAAGATATTTTTGGTCCAAACGCGCCACGATCTTGCCAGTGTTTGTCATTTTGTTCCTTTATTGTTAAGGAGCTGCAATTTAATAAGTGCCTTCAGTGTCCATAGTGACTCCTGTGATATTGAATAGGAGCCTTGAATAGGTTCCTCTGAGGGTCCATCTCTAATAGACATGACAGACATGTCCATTAGCTTTGTAGGGGGATGCTTTCAAGATCAAGGTCTCACTTATAATGAAGTGGCTATGCAAATGCAAAGTCAGATTCTACTATTGTGAATCACTTGTTTTAATCAAGTTTTTTTTTATTGAAAGAAATGTAGCCTCCATTCAGAGCCACTAGCCAAACAATAAAAAGGATAATCCGAAGACAATTCCCATCCAAATGGAACCGGACATCATTTAGGGGGACGAGACAACAACTCTTTGTTTGTTTGAAGTGGTTGATATGACAACCTTCTTGTCAAAGACTCAGGGCGAATAAAAGGGATTTGTAATTACCATAATTATCTCTTATATGTTTTCACCTAATGATGTCCATTAAATGCCTGAGGCTTCATTTAGAGGCGGCCTCGCTGTAGGTTGGCATAGACGCATAATACAGCATGTTACATTACACAGCGCGCGAGTAATGAACTTCTTTCATCAAAGATGTTTATCGCGCAGTGCTTCTGGGGGGAAAAGCCAATATACTTCAGCTTTTTGTCACAGTTGGATTATAACAATTCTCATAGTTCCCACTTATCTTTCAAATTTTCTCTACATGTGATATCAACCCAATTGGCTTCATGTCTAAACAGGATGGCTCTCTAATCTAGACCACTGTTCGTTTCATGTAAAACATCTCATTTTGTGGCTTAGGCTGGTGGCTGCCTTATCGTTACGTAATTCACTGCCCTCTCCCTGATTTTCTTTGTGGCAATTTATTTAAATTCCCCCATGTTTATATATTTCCTGTCTCCTTTCATTCAACATGATTGCCTTTCATGAGCTCAAAGACTCATCTTCAAGACTTTTGGTAACTTCGCAGATATGAATTCACAGCGGAGAGAATACAAAAAAAAAAAAAAAAAAAAGCTATTTTGTTGGAGAGCACAAGTAGAGGGAGTGTCAGTGCATGTCCGTCTCTGTCTCTAACCGAATCCAGAGGTTGAGCTAACCCCGATCAGAAGTGCAGATATAGCACTCTAACTGTCCACACCTCAGCAAGTACATCGTTTGAGAGATGATGCCTGAATACATGTGTGCTTTCCTGCTCCTGCACTAAGGCCCTCAGTCCTGCATGTGGCTCCGCTCCTGTGGTTGCTTTGGTCTTTGTCCGCCACCTATCAGCATATCAGCAGTGTCTCTGAAGCCCAGTTGTATAATGCACCATTTATGGCTTTGTGGAGGGAGATGGCGGTCGGGCGGCGGAATAGCTCCAGGCCTTCCCCTCAGTGAGTGGATTAACGGCGGCCTGCTTTAGCGCACACTACCGCGGTGTGAAATCGGCCCCGCTTCGGCGCCGCGCGTTGAGGCTCCCTCTCTCTCTTTTTCTCTCTTTTTTTTTTCTCTCTCTCTGTTTCCTCACCTCCATGCAAAGCCTCTCCCAGCCATCTGTGAAATGTGGAAACTCTGTGTCTAAGTTGAGTTCAGATCCCATCCCCTCCGTCAAGCTGAGGCCAGGAAGCAAATGGGCAGGCAGTCGGCGGAGGGGGTCTGCAGGGGAGGAGGAGGAGGGAAGGAGAGAGAGGAGGAGGGTGGTGGTGGTGGTGGTGGTGGTGGTGCTGTTGGGGGGGGATCAGCTCACTGATGTCGTGCCGCGTGTGCAGGAACCCTGCCTGTTCTCCGCGGGCGAGTTGGAGGAGGGTCCAGGCCTGGGTGCCGGCCGAGAGATCTCTGGTTCCTGCTTGCAGGTCCAAATCCCCCCTCTGTGTGTGTCTGTGTGGAGGCGAGGCGGTGGCACAGCTCCCCTGAGCCCCTGCCCAGTCCTTTGAAGATAAGATGGTGATACAGAGTCCCTTTCGGTACGTCGCTAACCGATGGTCTTTGTGTGACACACATGCCTCTCTCCTTTGGAGCCCGCAGCTAAAACACCTATGGTCTTTACTGGAACGAATCAGCTGTATGGCTTCAGGTCAAATTAGATTATGAATGGGTGACAAAATCCTAGATTGTATGTTTAGGATATTTGATTTTTTTTTTTTTTTCCTCACCATTTCATGCTGATAACGTAGAGTTCTGCTGTGGTTGATATTTCTATTTGATTTCCCTCCACTGAGAAGAATCACTTCCATAAATTCTCCTCAGACGCTCGCCGCTGACTTAATTTTTTCAGTTTTCCATGGCAACGAGTTGTCATCTTAACTCTGGCTGATTTGCCTGCTATCTGTGCTGTATTGCTCTTGATCATGACAGTTTTTTAAACACGTCTCTCCTCTGCATTTATAACCATATTTTGTGGCACTCGCGGGCCAATTCTCCCACTTCTGGCTCTCCATAGCAGCTTTTCACAAGAGCGACCATCATAATCAGGCTTTTGAATTATGAACTCAATATTCCC
>CAEMYA010000014.1:3191290-3234150 GCA_903131615.1 Diplodus sargus | reverse complement strand
ACAGTGCTGGAACAGAAAAAGTCTCTGAACACATTTTTTCTTTTTTTTTTTTAATGGCTTTGGTACTTTCGATAATATTTAGTGCGGCTATTGTATCATTTTAAACGTGGTGATGAAAAAAGTATCTTTTGACAGGGCACAAAAAGTAATCAAGTTTTTTTAAAAACATTTTTTATGAGCCATCCTCTATATTCAATAGTGTGTGAAACTTTACACACTTATGAACAAATCATTTGAGTTCTTCAATAAAATTGCATGTTTACACTGTATTGAAGCACATGGCCAACATCAGATATTTCATAAGAAGCCTGATATTACAGTTCAAGCCTGATTTCAAGCAGCTAATCAGTGCAATCATTTATCAATGACGAGTATTTATCTTCAGCAGCCACTAGCTCCCTATTGATGCAGCAGTGTTTCACAGTGTGCTAGAGGCCTGCTATAGAGGGAGCACGCAGTGTGTGTGTGTGTGTGTGTGTGTGTGTGTGTGTGTGTGTGTGTGCGCGCGCGCGCGTGCTGTCTGAAGCACTGGCAGAATCCTAATCTTCCAGCAAGAAGCTTCACATGGCCAGATCAAGAATTAGGAGGGAGGCTGGGGGGGAGGCGGAGGGAGAAAAAGCCCATCTCGGTCTGTGTTTTAAAGGACAGTGCTTTGAATGTCATTTGACAATTTCCTTTTAATTAGAACTAATTTACAGAAAGATGCCCACCAGCTAATCTTTACAGGATAATTAACTTCTATTTTCTTTACTTTTAATTAAAAAGTGGAAAAGATTTAGCTGATCCATAAAGAATTGTTCTTTTGAAATGTTCATCAGACTTCACACTTCTTTTGGCATTGGTAATATTTAGATCCTATCTGCTGCTCGCAGTCTCCACTGGGTTATTGCAATGATTTTCTCCCCCTTATCCGAGGTATTAAGAAGTGGAACTATCAATAGTAGAAATAGGAACCAGAGGAAAATTAGAATTGAATTAATGAAGAATTTACTGCAAAAGGAAGCCCCCATCCTTCATAATACTGGAATGAAATTGACATCTTAGATATATCCATTTCATAGAAATTCCTTGATGGGAAAATATTGTTTTATCTACATTATTTGATACAGTAATCATTTTCTTTTTCTGAAGGCTCCCCATTAAATTCTTTGAAATGACGCTCCACTAAAAGCTAATTGTTGCAGAGGCAGTTTTACAATTTGCAATACCGCTGCTCCAGTCCCTACACACTCGCAGGCCGCTGATCGTTATGAATGCGCTGCTTTTCAGGTTAAACAGCAGCATCTTATTAAGCACTTAAGACGTGGTGAAGGGCCTGGTGCCACTACAGGATGAAAACTCCTTCAGCCTCATCAGAGCTGCTGGAGAAAAGTATTTTCTTGCCAGTGTTAGCACCTTCCAAGCGACTTTACTTAGTGGAGATAAAGTGAGCCAATATGAGGTGAGCGTGCTGTAGACAGAGCCTCCACTCGTCTGCAGACGAGCCAATGGCTGAAGATGGATGCCCCCACTTAACCATGATAGCTCCCTGGAGGAGCCTCAGTCAATGGCTTCATTAAAAGTGAACGTTCTAGTGAAAAGCTCGCTTATAAACCAGTAATTAAGACCACACATATTTTACCTGCTTTGTTTCAGCTGTCACATGCGGTGTACAGGCACATGGTTAACTTTTATTTCCTTATAAGTAACAGAATGACACTAATAAATCATTCAGCTAGAGGACAAGCAAGAGTGTAACAGGAAGGACTCGAGGATGCTTAAATACAGCAGCCCGGCCATTTTAACAGCATTTTAATCTGTTCGCTGCCCCTGCAAAGCAAATGTTACCCTGCGAGAGAGGCATTAGCTAAGCCCATATTAGTTGGAGGACAAGCTTTGTGACTTTTATGGACCAAACGTTGTACCAGTGTCCACTTGGACGTGTGTGTGTGTGTGTGTCTCTGTAAACTCCAGAGAGACAAGTAGAGGCAGTAGAGTGAAGCAGGACCCAGCTAACTCCACAGAGAAACTGGCTGGCATCTGCTGAAGCCCTCGGGCACGCTCAGAGGTGCCTCCAGCATTTTAATGGCATAGTCAAATGCCAGCATGTTTTCATGCCATTCCAATTCAAATTCATTGGATAAAGAAGTAAGAGCGTGTTATTCCCCTTCAACAGTCCAGACAGAAACACTGGGCGCAACAACACAGAACTTAGCAACTCCGCAAACATGCTGAGATCCAACGTTGTGTCTGATTGGAATACGATACTCGGCTAGATTTATGTTAGCAGTGTTAGGGAAATGCGAACAAAAAATAAATCTTTGGAGAAATAATGTTATTCTGCATCTGGGCAACTTTTTCACAAGCTGTGATGAGGAGTTCAGCGACAGCGATATTGATACTTCTCCCCAGCCGATGGGTGTGTCTCAGTCTCGCTGCGTGGAGCGTAAATGTACAGTAATGTAAACCCGGCGGACCATCGAAACGCATGATGTCATCAGACTGCATTTAGATGCCTTGTCATCTCCAGTGCTGCAGCCTCTCAGAGGAGTGTGTGTGCGTTCACATGTGTGTTTTGCAACGATTTGAATACATTTATTCCCCCCTCCTTCCTCCACCCCCCAGCCCGACGAACCAACCCTCCCTCCTCCTCGTCGGTGCTGAGTTCTCAAGCAGTTTGTTGACTGTTGATTGTAAGTGCCCGAATTTAGGAAGGCAGCCATTTCTAATCACGAGAATTACATTGCTTAGCAACCGGAAAATCAAGTTAAACAATACCATCGCTTATTCTTGGTCACAGACTGCAGCTCGGAGAACACATCAGTCTCCACTGAAGCTGTTCCGCGCTCCTCCCAGCACACACACACACACACACACACACACACGCTTACACACAAGCAGCCATTCACAGACAATATACAAAATGGTAATTTACTTCTGACTTGTGTTACAGCATTAGCTCCACATTTAGTTTGATCACAGTGTACAACTTGGAAAAAAAAAAAGCTTCTCTTTTTTTTCTTTGCAACATTTACGCAGTATGAAAAAAGAGGTTTGAAATGAGAAAGTCCTTTGAGGCTTCCTGTAGCATATTAAGCTATTAAGAGCAGCGTAAATGGTATCTATTTCATTACAGTGATCAAGGATTAAATTAGAGGCTTGAGCCCTGTAACATATACACTAAGTCTCCTCCAAGGCTGAGGGAGCCCTCTGCTTCCCAAAGGTCATTAGAGCTGAGGAGAGAGTATGGCCCCCAGTCTCTCCTCGCCTCTCTCCACTTTCTCCTCCTTCTCTTTCTCTTCTCTCTCAACCCTCCGTGCAAGACGAGACGGAATTGTGTCTCCGTCAGAGAGCCAGTATTTATCCATTTCTTCCTCCAGCTGTGGAGGTAAACACATGAATGTGTATCTAAGCCTACCTGGCTCACAGCGCACGGCTACTTGCGACTTGAGACAAAGTCTCTATTTCTGTATTTCCTCCCACGCCGTAGTTTGGAGAGTCCTGCGGAGTATGTGTGTGTTCACCTGGAAGTGAGGAAGGCCCAGTATCAGTGTTGGCACAAAGGGCCAGTCACAGGGAGTGGAGTTGGCAGGGGTTGAGCTGCATGGCCCTGTTGGATTTTAGGGGCTGCATTATGCATTCATGTTTAGTCTCAGGTGCTACGTTTTATCCCCAGGCCAGCTTGGACACATTTTCAATGGACCTTTTGGATGAAAAACTGTATAGGTGGGAGCAAAAATGATTTCCATGCTTATAGAGATCTGCCGCTTTGTTCTGTCAGATTCAATTACCTCACCTCTAATTAGGGAGCTATAGAGGAGGCTGGGTTTGTGATCCACACATCACACTGTGGAGCCTGCTGATAATGTGAGGTATCGCTATCACAGCCCGGCCACAAGCTCCCCACATTGCGGACGGCTGGAAAAGCATGCCATGAAATTAGCAGTCACTTTTTGCACACACACATATTTGTTTAGAGCTCCTCTTTTTTTCTTTTCTTTTTTTTTTTTAAGTGTGAGTTTCCGAAGCGAGGTTGGCACATCTGTGTTTTTTCCATTTTCTCTTTCAGTCCACTGAGGCACAGACTCGTGTACAGAGTGTTTTCCTGAAAGATATGCTCATTCCACCACCTCTGTCTGTGCTCCTCTCTTCCCTGCTCCCCTTCCTCTGTGACTCATTAATCCTCTGTCCATCATATGGTCTCAGAGTATCACCCCATTTTATAGACTCAGTGGGGGCATTACCATATCCCTCTCCGGAGCTCCACTCCGCATGGCCGATCCCTATCAGACAGAGGCCATGCCATGAACAAAAGAACCACTGTGATCAAGCCTGCATTCAGCTACCAATGTCTCTATTAGCATTGGCCGCTCCTGCTGCATGACTGTTTGAACAGGGCTGAGATTTCTCTCTCCAGTCGGCAGAGGAAGAGTCTGATGAATGCGGATGATACAGTTCAGGGCGGAGGGTGTGGATGACAGGGCCGTGGGGGTGCAGGGATACCTGGACACTGACCCTGATTGAGAGGAAGTTCGGACAGGGTGCAGCTTCCTAAAACATCCTCTTAAAATTGAGCAGATATGAGTCTTTGTGCGGGGGATATTTTAGCAAACCAAGCCTTTCTCTAGTCAGTGGAGCTCAGGAATTATCACTTATAAGCCTGAACAGAACAGCTGTCAGACCAACGGGTAAAGATGATTATTGTAGGCCTGCGACTAGTAATTATTCTCTTAATTCATCTAATGATTGTTTGTCATTATTTATTCAGTATTGTTTGGTCAAATCGTTCCCGACCTTTTTGGCTTTAAATGAAGGTCGGTCTCATCACAGGTTACGATTTATCGCAGGACATGACTTCTGAGCAGTTTATTCACTGAGTGATTTTTTTCCCTTCACAGATTGTTTCACGTGAAGGACTTTTAGATGCCCGAAATGGTTAAATGACCCAGAAAGAGTAAAAGCAGAAATCTGAGAGAGTCATATCTTTTTTAGAAGATGAAAAATAATTACGTGTGACAGAAATGTTTGAAAGCGCCCTTAGTATCCTGTGATGGGCTCAGATTTATTTGCTATTTCCTGAGGTTTCAAATTGGGAGTTGAGCATCAAGCAAGGGGGAAATCAAGTGAGAAATGCTTTTTAACAGCTCAAGGTTACATCTTCTGTGCTTCTGTGTTTTGTCTGACCAGATGTCCGATCCCAAAGTACATTCAACTTGAAATGATATAAAACCCAGACAATCTGCTAAAAGCGACATTTCAGAGGATGAACTCATTGAATGTTTGACATTTCTTCTATATAACTGGCATGATTTTGATCAGTCAGATCTAAACATGTCGGCTGCTATTTCTCGGTTGATGTTGATTGGCTGATGAATTCAACGCTTGATTATTTAGTATTTGTGTTATTTTGCAAATCACAGATTTGTTTAGAAATTGGGTGTGAGGAACGTAACTGACTGATGTTTTGAAAGCTTAGGCATGTACTTCAAGCACCCAAAAAGCTGTGACTTCTCTTTTGGATACAGTAAAATAGTTAAAGACACCCGCAATGTAAGGAACGCCGAGATGCATTAAGTGAAAGACACCGCATAGATTTCAATACAAATTAAGTTTGAAAAGCAGTGCTTCCTCTGTGCGCTGTGTTCCTTGTGCCTGTTATAATGAGCGCACCATCTTAAGGCAGCCCGTGTTGTTCTCTGCGGCCACGTGAAATGCGGACGCTCTCTCCGCGGTGTCATTGGCCATCTGAACTCCAGAGGAGGCCTGATAAGAGGGTGAAGCGGCAGGCATTCCTGCGGCCCAATTCGTCAGCAGACCCTATAGAAATGCACCAACAAGCGCGGGTCACACAGTGAATGTGACAGGATTTTAAACAGTACACAACTAAATATAGCAGGAACGCCACTATCAGAAAATGAGTTAGGAGTGTGCTGCTGGTCGTTTAGAAAGTCATTATTCTTATCATTGCTGTCTCTGAAATAATTTCAGGTCTCTCCATGCAATGAATACTGTATAATAAACTAAACATGTGAGAATGCACACAAACTTTGGTAATCTACGCAGGGCCCAAGAAGTCGCCATCAGACCCCCTTTAATGTGTCCGACTGGGTGGAGTGTTTCATTTTTCCATATTCACTCCGGCCTGCGCTATCTCTATCAGTTTGAAAATGCTCCATTTAGTTACTATCTGTTAGAGTGGGGAAGTGAGATGCCCTTATTCTGAGTCTATTAAACCTCAATTCTATCTCATCTTATCTACCTAATCTTTGTGTCTTATTGACCATGAATTTTATCTTAAATCTCCCTTTACCCTTATTATCGCGCAACACTGTAGGTCTATTTTCTATGGTGCAATGGTGCCGCTGTATTTGCCGGCAACAGAGGAAGAATCGTTTAGTTGTACACACAGTTCTTATTCAGCTGTGTAATGGAATGTGTACAGAGTGTGTGTATAGAAATGTATTTCCTCGCTTTCTTTCACACTGTCTTCAATTGCCTTGGCAGGAGCTTTTAACGCCAGTCATACAATCTCCCCTTGATACTGCGATATTTATCTCTCGGTATCATCTTAAGCGATGGTAGACTCATCGAGTCACTTCACGCCTCACTTCACTCCTCAGCGAATCAGCAGAAGGCATCAGATAAGATCATAAAACTGTATCCTAATTTAAAAGCAGCACTCTGCCTCCGCAGTGTCTATTAGAGATCTGTGTGCTAATTCTTTTCATGTCCGGGGCTCCTGCAGATGTAGGCCTCTACAAAGGAGTAATTTATAAGACTAATGAAAAGAGCAAGCAGTTTGTGGACATCGGGGGGGTCTTTTATGAGGCTCGGTGCAGGAAGAAAGAGAAACAGGAGAGGCACATCAGCCCCACTTTTTGAACTGAAATTATTGCTTTATTAAAGCTGAGGGGCTCACTCTCGCTACAATAGAACAAACACGTTGAAAGGTGTCGAGAGGATATCAGTGCACTCTGTTTGAGCTCCAGGATGATGCACAAGAGGCTGCAACATAGCTCATGTGTGACAGACAGGAACGGAGACAGCATCCACATCTAGCAGACAGCGGTGGCAGCACTTTTTGATATGATTATTCAGTTTAAACACAGCTCGGAAAGGGGTTTTTTTCTTCTTTTTTTTCCTCACAACAACGATGCTGATTTCTCGCTTGGAGTGCATTATTTTAAATATCAACTAACCTTAAACTTGAAGTGTTCCGTCACTTGTCTGCTATGGTAATTCATGTGCAGACACTGGAGACAGGCTGTGGTTTGGAAGGAGAGGTGTGCAAAGATGCACATTATCTTAATAACATTCAAATGCCGGGTGAGATGTTTTTCAGAACTAATACAATTCAGGTAGCAGTACAGTAATTCCATCAACGCCCTTGATTGAAGCAAAAATGGTAATATGCAAATACCAAAAGAGATGTACAGCTACGAGCAAAACTCCGAAATCATTTAGATTTAAAGAAATAATATTGCACAGAGGGGGGAAAACATTAATCACACGGAAAAGTGTCTCCTTTAAGATTGCACTGGTGTATTACCCGGAGGCATGGAATGTAAATGGAAAATCAACATTGTACCCTGTGATAAGGCTAACAAATTAATAAAAGTATTTTCTTTCCTCCTCCCGTACTGATGCCTGTATGAAAAGTCTGGAAAGGAACTTCTTTTTTTTTCCTCATCTCCCTCCGTCTGTGTGAGGTTTTGTTTTGCAGGTAGGGGGATTAAAATCAACGCTAACCTTGGCTGCGCGTCAGCTTGTTTTTCAGAAAGCGCACCATTTCAAAGGGCTTTTTCAATAGCTATAATGGAAGAACCTTTGTGAAATATTATGGGACAATAATATGTTTTATTGACATGGCCTTGTTTTACATCTGATCACGGAGCGTATAGACAGTACAGTGCTGCACTTTTAGTTACATCTGTGTGTGTAGCATCTCAACAAAAGAAACAAAGAACCAGAGAAGTTTTTTTTCTTTTTTCAGAGAGCCTGGAGGATGTGATGAAACTGCTGAACATCTCCCTTGTGTGTCTGTGTGTGTGTATGTGTATGTGTGCGGGTGTTTCCCTCAGGTCCTCTGGAGGATGGCCTGGAGGAAGAGGAGGAGGAGTGCGTCTCCGAGGAGAACGAGCTCTTGGCCAAAGACGAGTTCTCGGTGGAGGAGAACTTCTCCGCCGAGTTCGAGACGGAGAACATGAGCTGCGAAGACATGGAGTACTTCTGCAACAAGGGTGAGGACCGCCTACTTATTCCGAACCCGAAAAAAAAAACTTTAAAAGCTGTTCTCTATGCGCAGAGCACAGCTCTTTTTTTAATACCTAATCTGAGACAATATGTTAAGCCACCCCTGTGCCAAGCATCAAAAATAAGTTAAAACTCCTGCCAATGGCGTCTAATAAAATTCCTCAACATGTTCGAATCAGACCTGGCAGAACTTGTGTCCATATCAGAATTTCTCCCGCATCACTGCCTACAGTTGAAACTATCCATTTTGATATTTGATCCCCGGCCATCCACCCAAGAGCAGTGGTTTGATCTGAGAGAGAGATGGCATCGGCAACACTGGCTCTCCCTCTGTGATAGTGCTGTGAAGGTGTGCTACGGTACACCAATGCACTGGAGAGCGTAGCACTTCCCTTTGAGCCGCCGCTAAAGCTCTGTGAACACTCAGCAGCACCTGCTACTGCTCGGAGGTCCAGCACTATAAAGCGCCTTAGCATCGCCAAATGCGCCCGAGTCCTCTTTGAACTCCAATTCAATTAGATTGCTTCTTTGTATGTTTGTTTCATTTCGGTCACACCTTGCCATCACAGGAGCTAATTTGTGGTCTGCTCCAGGTTACAGTGTGAAGATGACAGACTTGTCCCGCCTTCCCTCCCCCCCCCTTCACGCCCCCACCCCCACCCCCACCTCTTCCTACCCCCCGGTCGCGTGGCATTCACTACCCCAGGTGTCCCCACTCCTACTGGCGCACGGATGCCGTAAATTTGACTTTTTAATGAAGAACCAGTGCTTTGAATGTCTGCCTCTTCCTTCCTCCTTTCAAAGGGAAAATTGTTTAGAATTATTTCTTCACACTTCTAAACTGATGTGCCTCGTGGGATTACATTATTGAAGAAAAATAAATCTTTCATGTTCCAGGTAGGCTATGCCCCAGTAATCGTATCAATAATGTTTTCCTTTTGTTCTCGGGGAAGAGTTGAACGGCACAATTGTTCGGAAATTGCAATTACCAACGACGCCTCGTTTGCTTTACCCTTTGTCTCCTCCGTAATGTGTCCTTGCGCAAACTTCAAAGTAGAATGTATGGTCTTGTAATAACCCAGTAGCTATGAAATAGATGGTGCGGCACGCACTGGTGGGTACAGCTTGAAAAAAAAAATGAAAAAAAAGTACAACTTCTGAACATCTTCAAAGAACCTTGTCAGAGCTGTTTGATACTTCCATTGTTTTGGATAAAACCATGCGAGGAACTGGGCCTCAAATCTCCTTTCCATGTTTATGAATAAAGTCAACACTAAATAGCAAATGTCAAATACTACTTTTTGGCGACACTGGTAATCTGTTCCTTGTCATACACAAGCCTTACTAGTCAGATTTTTTGTATTACTCTGCTATCTAAGCTTACAGTAGCTAAGTCTCCCTTTGCCTCCTAAGACCCGAATGATGTACTATCCAAATTTCTTTTTTTCCTCGTGGCAAGTTGTGCGCAATCATCAGGTGTAGCCATTTTCCCCATGATCCCTTCCTCAATTAGATCTATTTAAAACTAATGTCGGCGTGGCTTAAATTTACCCCACTTATGTGAAACTGCCGTGAATTAAACAGGACGCAATCCTGGCGGCATTAAATGGTTTAAGTGTGTTATTCCTCGACTATAGGAGGAAAAAGAGAGCCCCCTTGATTAACTAAACCCTCTCAAATGTGATGGCGTGCTGTAATTAGCCCTGTGCGGACTTGAACGTGGGTTTTAAAGCAGCCACTCATCCCATGGCCTTTATCTTCTGCTGCTTCCCGGAGAATAAGGTCTCCCGTGTAAGGTTCCTCCACTGAGCAGTGACTCTCTGGTCTTAGCTTAGCCTTGTATCTGTGTAGTCACTCTCTGAAATGGGCTTGTCAGGGGGACCTAAAACCTCCATTAAAAGTTTCAGTCTATAATAGGTATTAAAAAGCTGTAGGAACACAAAGAGGAGTACCAATTTTCATTAACATATGAAGCACTTATTAACTTTGATCAGAGTGCGGTGAAGTAGCAAAGCCGCTTAAAGGCGCAAAGGTCAAGAAGTTGAATGCCACCAAAGACTCAGTCATTTGCCTTACCCTTGCAGAAAAGGGACTCCCCAGATAAGTGCATGGAGCACCTTGACGTCCCATCATGGTCTGAGGCTCGGGAACCTCTAAATTGGGTGATGGTTGACTCCATAACCTGTTTAGTTAATGGTGTCAAAGCTCTCCGTGGTTTTTGGTGCTTTCATTGTTGTGGTTTGGAGAATGCCGGTGGTATCACACACAGAGGCCTGCTGGCCCTCACAGTTTAAATGTGAAATCTCACTGGTGCTCAACTGTGAGTACAATGCATTTTCAGACAAAAAGGAGAAGTGAAATATTCCATATTATTTTTTCCAAAGCCTCAGCTGTAATATCTGTATCAGTGATCCCTAACCTTATAGCCTTGTGAGACAAAATATTATCTGCTGGCCACATCACTACTTGCTATGTGCTATGTCTGCAGGGTGTGACCATTCAGCAACAACATTGTTGTCATTTTTCTTGTTCTATATGAAACATATCTGAAGGCCTAAAAGGTACACATGTCTAGAAATTCCTCAAAAAGCAATTAGATGTATTTATATAAATACAAGTTATTGAACAGACCATTTGAATTTTCAACAACTTCAGTCTTTCCAAATATGTTGTGCAATAACAAGTATTCCCGACTCCAATCATTTGTGATGACCCTGCATGCTTTCTTCATGTGACCACAATAAACAAATGCAAAAACAAACCATACCAAAAAAAAGATAAAGATAGAACAATATTTGTTGACATTGCCAGCTGGGTTGCATTATTTGTACACTGACATTTGGTTTTGATGACAAATAAATGCCACGGATAAATGAGAGTGGAAATGATGTCCTTCTTCAAAGTAATTTAAATGCAAGAAGAACTTTTAAAGATCAAGTGGCGACTGTATTGTTATTAAATTGAGTTTGTTATTCTGGTCACATGAAGAAAAGCATGTGTGACAACTGGGTTATCAATACATGTGTGAAGTAGGGAATATTGGTTTGTGGACAACGTATTTCGAAAGACTGAAGTTGCTGAAAATTCAGATGGCGCCCATAGTAACTGATGACATTATCTTTGTTTTAATTCATGAAACGCTGTTTAGAAATGTTTCAGCATGTTGTGTATTAGGCACTGATCTATGAATAATTGGTATGTCAGGATTTTTGCCGTAAAGTCATGAGAATAAAATAGCAGAACAATGTTTATTTCCTCTCTGTTAGTCATCTTGTGGCTCCGGTAGTAATACCCAAGTCTTGCAAAATTTTGGGGTACTGGTACGACACTCTACTTGAGTTTTTCCATTTCATATTACTTTAAATTTAAGCTCCATTACATTTCAGAGAGAAAAACTGTGCTGTTAACTGTAACACATATGATCATAACATAATACATGATGCATTCCTAGAGATTAAACTACCCCACTGCACACAGAGTAATTACAGTTAGCCCCATGTAGACGGACTGCAGCATTAAAACGATGCTTACACGTCAATGCATCAACAATGACAATTAATGATATAATATACACAAGAATAGAGCACTTTTAGCAATGAGTGCTTTTACTTGTTACCTTAATGATACTTCACATTGATACCATAGCAGCAGTATTTTTACGTGCGGTTATACTACTTCAGCTTAAGTGAAGGATCCAGCCCCTGTGAAGAGTCCCTTGTCAGTGGTGCTCAACATATTGTAACTGAAACAACATGCAGCAGCTACACGGGTGTGAAATCTGGTGGAATAGTAGAGCCCCAGAGAGAAGGTGCACTGTTTTAATAAACATGGAATTAGAGGGGGTCTGCCAACCTATTGAGAGTTGTGTGAGGAAAAACAGCACATATCTAAAGAAATAACCTTGGCTTTCCCTGCGATTAAAACAGAATCTTACCTCAAACAACTTCTCCTGCTCGGTCAATTTCACATTTATGGAGCTGTGCCTGTGAAGCGCCCACAGCCGAACACCACACTCCACAGCAAAGATTTATACTCTATTGACACACCTGGCTCCATAATTGTAAGAAAGATACCTCTTTTATATACACCGTGTGGCATCTTTTTTACTGAAATTGTGAAATTTCACCTTGCTGTTTTACCCCCTCTTTTATTGTTGGCTATCTGTGAAGTTCAGCACAGGGTGTTGCCACAAGCTGTTCCCTTTGTGCGCTCCAAGTGTTGTCTGATGACGAATGGCTTCCTTAGTTAACTCTGACAGTAAATTTACATGTCATTTCATGTGTCTCATTTCCTCAGTGTGAAACACTGTTTTGTCTAGTCATATTACATGATTTTTTTTTTCCCCAGCTAAAACTGAGTGTTTCCATGTCAGGATACATCAACTACATGTGAACATTTAGCACTCGTCCGCAGCTTATTCAAATAACAAAAAATCATAATGTGGGCAGAAACATCTTCTCAGAAGAGTGAAAGCTCAGGACTACATAGGCAGGACTTCACATGGCAAATAACAAACCAACCTTGACCCTCCGAGTAACGTCTCACTGAGTAATTTGACTCAGTCAGAAATGTATAGTAAAAAACAGAAAGTGGCAGAATTAATTATGCCGCTCTTTGTGTAACACAGAAGTAATCAGAATCTCCAGCAACACAGGAGGAAGATCTCCTTGGCACTTTCGCCACAGCTGCCAGTGCCCAGAATGGTAAATGTGGAATTTTAATGCACAGTTGATGCTGGAGAATATGGGGAAATGCTAATTTGTGGTGCGATAAGATGAATCGAGTCATCCCTTTAGCCCCATTTGACTCAGTGGAGGAAATTAATCATTAATGTTTGTTAAGTATGACAATCTAACTGGGCCAGATCTACATGCTCAGAGACTGAGGCAGAGCGAGATAAAGACCCAGGCTGCAGACAGGGAGGAAAACTGCCAGATTCTGTAATGATGGGAATTTATTGGCATTTAAAGAGACAGTGGCAAGGCATTTCACTAATAGCCTTCCTCCATTGGAGTGCTCTGCCTGCCACAAATTGCATGCAATTCAAACCTATTTTTCAGATAGCAGAGAAGTCTTACAGCTATGCTTGACTTTGGTGAAAGAGGTTGCTTCCTGGAATTGACTTTATCTGTTGCTGCATAATCTGCATCAACAACCAAATGTGCAATATCAACTGACTAGCACCGCTACTGCTGGGAGAGAGCGGGGGTCCCCCCTAATATTACATTTTGAAAATCATTGCCAGGCTCCAATACTAGTGAGATTGTGATGGGTTTAGAAAAGTGGCTGTGGGTTAAAGTCATTGAGCCTAGAATTCCGTAGCCTATAGAACTGTGCAATCCCATATGAAGACTTAAAAATACTTATACTCCATTTTGCAGAAATTGCGACCTGTCTCTAGACTCAGTGGTCAGGATTAGAGTGCTCTGAGCTCCTTAAAGTCACACACGAGAGATTGACATTTTCAAGGGCTTCCTTGGTCGAGACAATGCTAAAAGGGAGAGAAAAAGCCAATATGACTTTGTTGCTACCTTGCTCCAGGAATTGTGTGTGTAAATCGCCTATAAGCTTATTGACCTGAATGCATAGCACGCTGCGTGTGACTGCGATTTGGCGAGAGAGCTGTCCTTTGATAGAGCAGCGATAGGGCTGATTTTAACAGCTCACTGGCTCCTCTTGCATGCCCGCCAACCCTGCACCCAGCAGGCCGCCTCGCCTCCCCACCCCTCCCCAGCCCTCCCCGTCCCTTCTGTTCTGTTCAGCCTTCCCTCACTCACCCTTAAGTATCTCCATTCGATTGCGCAGTGAACGGAACCTAAGCCAGATGTAAATTATGATCTGGGCGATAATGTAGAGGATGATCATTGACAATCTGTCTCCCTTGATAAGACAGCAGAGGGTTTCAATTCAAATGATGAAACAAGGCAGAGTCTCTATTACTTTTAGTGGACCTCTGTGAATGGAGTGGAACACCGCGATCAATCTATTTCCGTATCAGAAAGGTCAAAAATCCTATCTGGTTTAAAACCATAAAAATGAGTCTCTACATTCGTCTGTATTCAAGGTTTTATCAAGCCGCACTGTAAGCAACGGAGTGCTGCTCCAGCACTTCTTCCCCTGCTCTGCTTTTTACTTGTGACATTTGTGCAGGAAACTTCATCAAAGCCCTGTGACATTGTTCCCTGTGAGGTTGCCTGGGCGATTGTGTTTAAAATGCATTGCAAACTGTGTTAGATAGAAGGCAGAAAATCCTTAATCACTGCTTAATTAAGGAATCATCTTGTAGCTTCATTTCCCGGGCTGTAATTAAACACTTCCAATACGTTTCGTTACAGGGCTTAACATGTTCGCCTGAGATCAAGGTAGTGCCTTTAATGTTATCTCGCCAGCTTTTTTTTTTAAACTCCGCTCCATTGGAAGGAACTGTTGATACATGCCTTTGTTATCCTCGTCATAATACGAGCCTCGTATGCTAAAGAGGATCTCCAAGCCCAACAATAAATAGTGGGGGAATTTAGTTGAGTGGGCTCCCTGATAATATACTGGGAGCTAGGGGAGGAGTGGGGGGAGAAATCGCCGGCCCAAGCAGACACTTGCATAAGCAAAACTGGGTCATAATGACCTCATGTGCTGAAAGTAGGACATTTCTGCAGACTTCCCATCGGTATCACTTTTTTCTTCATATACGTCTCCTCTTTTAGCACAAGGCAGAACGCTGACATCCTTTTGGCGATGTTTGCTACCTTCTTTGAAGTGAGCCATGTCAAAAAAAAAGCTAAACAAGCATGGTGTGTGTGCTTGATCTGGAGATTAACCTAACTGAGGACGGACGGCGGTGGAGTGAAGTAGTGTGTGTCCTGTGGCAGTTGTCACTGGAGGTGTGATAACTAACACTCTGAAAATGCTTTTTGGGAGCTGTGGGGGGAGAAATCAGATACAGATGTGGTAAACAACCATGCGACAACACGCGTGTGTGCGTGTGTGTCCTGTCATATTTGGCGATGGATTTTTATTACATGCTCTGCGAGCCACATCTTAACGATATATTGTCTTTGTCATCTTAATGTATTCACATGTAAATCTACACGTCCATCTTTCTTCTTTTTTTTGCCTTGTCGAGCGTATGAAGTGTAGTAATCCATTGTAGTAATCCAGGCCTGTCCTTGACCGTCCACTATTGGGTTTAAAACATCAAAGGGATGAAGACGATATGGTGACAAAAAGTGAGAGAAATGTTCCTCCACAAACTATCAACTAGCACTACATGCCCCGAGCAGGTTTGCTCTTACTTGCCTGAGTTTGAAGAGACACAGTGCAACCACTGTGTCAGCCACATTGGATTTATTCAGAGCAGCGCACTCAGGGCACCTACTGAGCACTGATTTATGTGCCTATAAACTTTGAGTACAAACTGTGCTTACTGTAGACTTGCAAAAAATTGATTTCTTTTACTGTAAGTGCATCTAGAAGCGCTCAACAAGAGAGCTCTCGTCACTGTTACCGCAGCGCGCTCGGAGGCGGAGTCTGTTTAACAAGGTCTTTAAGCACTTACACCTTGGAGAGAGATACCCAAATATCCCTTAGCATGGTCTGTGCGAGCGCCGAGACTGTAAATCAGCCCTACATCCTATAACACACATTCTAGCTCGCTCCACAATAGATCAAACGGTAATAAATAGCCACCTCTCTCCCACACATTGCTTTCCTTCCTGTTCCACGGGGCTTCCTCCTGTTCCTGCAAGCACTCACGGGAACTCCTTTCACATAAAAGCATGCAGCTGGACCTGGTGAGCTAACAGTACATGCACATATACAAAACTATATATACACTCAAACACAGCAAGACAATGGCTCACATGACGTCCGATTGTGAAGGCAATTATTACAGGAAAGAGTTCTAAAACTATTTGATTTTATTCTGGGATAATATCCAAAAGTCCTAAAAATCCACTCTTTGGAAGGGCAGCACAGTCCATAATGCAGTGTTTAATTCAATTAGGTGTCCGAGCATTAAATGTGGATTGAGTGCTGCTCACTTTGTGTCTTGTGTGCTTTATAGGACTTAATCTTTTACTGCCTTGCAGGAGAGGAAGATGGCAACCGAGAAGCCGGCGAGTCGGAGATGGACGGGCAGGGCGAGGGCAAGACCAGGCATACCGCTGTGGGGCCAGACGAATGGGATGGTCCAAGTAAGAAAAGTCTTCATATCCCTTTCCTAGATAGACTTTTAGTGCCATCTGGCAAAGTTGTTGGAACTAAACTGCAATGCATGCTGCATGGTTTGAGGTAAGGTATTGATTTTGGAACTGAACAGAAAAGGAGCAACAGGGTGCTGGGGTAGACAGAGTATCAAAGCAGCGTTGTGTTGGACGTATTAGTCAGACGTCTGCATGAAATATAACAAGCTACTTTAATGGCACCATTCAGTTAACAGTACATTAAATTATCAACAATTGCTGGCACGGAAAAGCACATTTATCATTTATTTTTCAGACAAACCCCCAATGCAATGCAGATGTAGCTTTTTTAGAAAGGTTCGCAGCACATTTTCTTTTTATCTTGTTTTACCCTTTTACCAAAAGTAACTTCATCAAAGTGATGGATAATACATTGAACAAGATAGTTGCCCAGCAATCACTGCTCAGCAATAGCCTGCACCCACCCTGCTGAACACACAAAATATGATTCCTTTTAATGCATGAAATGACCTCAAGAATTTATTGCAGGTACATGCGTTTGTAAAAAAAAAAAAAAGAAAAAAAAAGAAAAAGAAAAAGATAAAGAAAAAAGAGGAGAGAGAGAGAGAGGGAGAGGGAGAAAAAAGTGGATTTGGGCAAGTTGTGCTTGCTAGCTCGAAGCCCCCCGGGGTGTGTATTTTATACTGACAGTGAATCAGTGTTATCGCACCTATCAGATAATGCATTTATCATTAAATTTCACATTTGCATTTAAATCTGGGGAAGGAAATGAGCATTGCTGGCTAAAGATAAGAACGCTGGGACGACAGTAATAAACCATCACTGTGATCAGTCAGGAGACAGGGCTGAGGGGGTCAGCTCAGAACTATGGGGGCCATGACAAAAAGAAGGCATCACACGCAGGAAAAGGCCCTTTTGGGGGAGAAAATGCTGAGCTTAAAAATACTGCTTTGAAAAGGAGGGATGGATGTAGCATGACTAGATGTATGACTGACTGTAATTATCCTTCCCCCTTCTACTTAGCCATCAGAATGAGAATTAGAGGCTCAGAAACACACTGCTGGACAGGCGAGCGGAGGGAGAGGAGGGAGACTCGAGTTTTTTTAACGGGAGTAAAGTGTCTCTTGCATACAGTGAGGATGGCTGAACTGCAGAGGAGGTGATGTGAGACATGATGCCCATTTCATGTTTTACTAAACCACAGCCTGAGTGGTTCCGAGTTATCAAGCGGCATCCAGTTTGAAGACTTCAGCAGTGTGTCCTAATCTCTGCTGTATTACAAACTGAAAAACGGCACTTAGCACATGACTGCACCCAAGAAACATGCTTTATATATATATATATCTATCTATATATATAGATAGATATATATACAGTATATTGTGTACATTCAAGCCAGGTTTATAAAAGGAAACACAACATTCCATAATCAACATGTCACCACAAATATAACTTCCTTGACATCTCTATGATAAACCCACCAATTAGTGAGTGGCTCGCGCTGAGGCAGTCGTGCCCCTCTGTTTTCTCAATGGGCAGCATAGAGTGGGCAGAAATTAATCTTGCCGCATAATAATGCCATTCACTCTCCCATCATGGCTGCCATGAAAGGTCATTTCCCTTTTTAATTTTTCCCATTGTGCTGGAAAAGTCAGATGGGCATGTTATAATTTGAATAAAGAGGGGAATCAGACAATCAGATAGGAACATTCGAAAATGACATGACTTCCTGTTCGAAGCGATTAAAAGCAAATTTATTTAGTTGGAGACTGTCTACCCTTTAATCTCTTTGTAAATGTTCAGATAGTTGAGCATTCAAAAGTTCTTTGTTATTCTTTGGCTTAAGTTTAAGCAGGTGTGATTATGATCACCAACAGATAATTTTTAATCACCGAGCGTGTGCATCTGAATAGGATGTGTAATGGCCGTTACATAAAAAGAGAGTGAAGCCTTTTAATGAGGTGGGCTAACTCGGAACATGCCCACCTGCTTTGGTGATTCTATTGAAGCACCTCCATACCGTTTTCCCTTTTGCTGAGTAACAACAAAAGCCTTTACAATCTACATCCCTTAATTGAACTTTTTTTCTGTGCCTGCATTTCATCTCCACTTTAGTAACTCGTGTCAAGTGCTGTCCACGATTTGCCCCCCTGTTCTCTGATTGTCTTTCTGTCTGGAGCAGCGGAGAACCGCACAGAATGACTCACTATTAATCTGATAGCTGCCGCTTCTGTGCCGTTCAGAGTGTTGAGTCTCTGATGTGGAACACCCAGCGAGTTCCCTTTCTCTCCCCTCGTCTCTACAAGTATGTCCTTAAGCAAATCTGCACACTGATCTTCTGTCTCGTGTTCATTTCCCGTCACGGATGTTTCGCAATCAGCTGCTGATTCGGGAGATAGCGTGTCATGCTATTCTATTCATTTTCATGGACTAGCGGTGATAGGAATCTGACTCCGTCTCTCTCATTCTCTCCCACTCGCGCTCCTCTAGGCTAATTGGGAGTGGTGTGTGTTAGCTAGCTAACTCTGCTAATGAACTTGTTCTCAGCCTTATCTAAAGGCTTGCTCCTGTAAACTACACCCCCTTATGAAAGCCATGAAAATCCAGGGTTCGTTAGGAGCGCTGTAATTGTGATCACTGTCATTTTGTGCTGAAAGTGCCAAGCCTGTGAAATAGCATTTATTTCAGCGTGCTATTCAGTCAAACGTGTTATAACTACTTTTTATAAAAACTCCTATGAACTAATGAGTATCTGAAGCAGAGGTTTACTGGTCTTTAACAAGAGAACCCGCATATATTCCAGTCCGTGTTGTCCACCGCTGATATGATTACATATATAACTGGTGAACTCTACACTGATTGTATGGCCCTAACCTGGATTTATTGCAATACGCATACTGTACTCTGCATGTCTTTGTTAATAATGTCCAGGGTTTTAAGATAATCAATTCTTCAGTAGTTAATCTCACAGTAGGAACAGAGAGCCAGACAATTTTCCCTGTCCACCAAATTGGAAATTCATACAAAAGTAAAACTAAAGAAAAAGATCAATTTAAAATGTACTTAAGTACTGTACTTGAGTAACTTGAAAGAGTTATTTTCCACCACTGAATATGAATAATAATAAAAGCGCAGGTAATTTATTGCAAACCTTTGTAGAGTGACTGCCGCAGCTGTCGGTTCCTTTCTTTGTAAATCCCTCACTGAATCAAGTGCTCGCTTTAACTTGTAATGCCAAGTAGGCCAATTGTGCCTTTGCATCGGACAAAGTGGTGGCATCGGGATCTGAGATATTGTGGCAAATACAGGTAACATAAGGCACACAGCAAAGGAGGTGATACAGAAGGAGGAGATGAGTGTGACAGAGAGGTAACAGAAGCCATGTGATCACCTAGTCCACAAATCTCTTCTCTTGGCTGTGTGTGCCCGACGGCCGGCTTGCTCAGCTCCCGGTGCCAGCTGGGCACCGGCCAGGGCAAGGCAGGGGTCAGCTAAAGGAGTGGCCATCTGAGAAGCTACCTGACGGTCAGACACAGACGGAGCACAAGCAAAGACAAACCCCCCCACCCCCCCACCACCCCCATCTCCTTAAAAACGTTATCCATTTTCATCCCCCCTCCGTCCCCCTTTCAAGACATCAAACATGCACATGCTGAAAACGCAGCTTCACTCAGATGTAAAAACTCTCGAGTCTCATTTTTGACTCCAGCCAACCCAGAAGGGTCTGCGGCCGATCCGTCTTCTTCCGTACTCCAAAAGAAAAAAGAAAAAACAATAGCCATTTCAGGTTTAATGCACATATGTCATGCTAGGAGAATTGGAGGACCAGATGGCCACGATACTGTGGCAGGTGCCTCAACAAATGTTTGCAGTTGCCCGTGCTGCTATTTATATCATGGTGAAACACAGACACGCAAATATTTGCAAAAGGACAGTGGGCCCTTTTTGTTCAGAGTCAAAGTGATCAACAATATAAACAGATGGGATTAAACCTTTTGGGCATCGGTTACCTGAAGTTTGAAATTTCCTCAATTCATCTAAAGGAACTCCCTGTTATAGAGAAGAAACAGCTAAAGACAAAGATGGAAGGTCACGGGGTCTTTACAGAAAAGATTCAATTCACCTTCACATCCGTTTTGTTGTAATCAACAGTTCATAATGTTCATATTTTTTTGCATTTTATTTACAGAAGCTTATCAACATTCAGCCCCAGCCGAATAGAAAGTGAAGCGACCCACACTCCTGCACAAATACACCAGGGAAGTTTTCAATTCTCGCACAGCAACAGTCCATTTGAGCACAGTTCAGTCAGGTTGCTCTCAGTAAACAAGGCATTTTCTAACTCAGCACCCAAGTCCATTATAAAGTCAGGGTGTCGTCAAGGAAGGAGGGGCGAGCCGAAATGAGGGAGAGAGACAAACGGAGCACCCAGATGCAGATTAGGCTGCAGAAGATGAGGGTGTAAAAGGGATTTAATGGTAGGATGGATTAGAGAAATCCTTGTAACAATGTTAAATAATTATGGTTCCAGCCGAGATCAAAGCGCCATTGATTGAACCCCTCAAGCCTTCAGCACACAGAGTCTTGGAAAGCAAAGATTGGTAAACTAGTGCTCAGACCACTCCGGCTGCTCCAGTTAAATTGGATTGGAAATATTAGGATATAGATGAATCCTTCAGGAGGCTTTCGCAAAGCTTTTGTCACCGGAAATGTAGCTTGGGAACGGTATGAAAGGTTTGATAGTGTACTGTCTCGACAGAATCATAAGACGAGGGTGTCGCAGCTGTCTCCACTGATACCTAAGCGTTTTAAGTAGACTTATAGACACACTTGACTGTTATATCAGCAAACTGAAAACTTTCAGCGCGAGGCTTTCATTCAAGGTTTTATTTTTTTTTCTCCCCCCCTTCGTCTTGTAATCAAGAAATTTGGACGTGCATCATGGCAATTCTCTCGGAGGAGAAGGAAGGTTTTATCTCGCTCCTCCAGGGGTTTATTCAAAGTCTTCAGACAAGTCTCACAAAACATGAATGACACTGAGATTGCTGATACTGATGATGAAAGTCCATCATCAGCTTCTCTGTGAGTTCTGGGCCCCGAGTGATGTAAAATTAAATTGCAATCAAAGTGCTGCGTGTAAACATTGTCCGCTTTTTTTTTTTTCCAAATACATTTATTTCTTAAGAGATTGCTGATGATGGCTTTATACTATGTGCATCACCTGTGTGCAGAGACGCCGCCATCCCCCACTGCCACACGCACACACTCTCCCACAAACTCACAATGTGTGATTATAATGATGAAATATGCAACAAGAGATTAGACAAATCACTGTACTCCTATGCTGCATCGCCTTGATGCAAATTTAGTCACTGATCCGCTATACTAAGAGGCTTTATGGAGGAACTTCATGGTTGTTAGTTATATAATCTAAAATAGGGCAAAATGCAATCACTGTTCTTATCATCCGGGGAAGATGTCACTATATTCAGTTCTAGTTTTGTGTGGGTACGTGGGATGTGGCACGCGGAGAATGCCCTTAATAAGATAATTCACTTCCACTGCCATTTTGTCCGCATCTCAGCTGAATTTGTGTCCACTAACAATGCCATCTTTTTTTTTCTTTTTTTTTGTTCTTTTACTATGATTACTATTTCGCATTCAGGCGAACTCGGAAGAAAAAACGGGAGCTTGTTGCCAAATGGGAAGCTGACTTAAAGCGCGGCTGGTGGTGGTGTTTCTACCCCCGGGGACTTGACACCCATCGCGTCTTTCTTTAGCTCTCTGAATATGTTTGTTCTGCAATGCTTACCCTCCCAGGCGCTGTAGCTGCACACGTTTTTCTAAGAGGTATCATTGTAATTGGTTGAATATTTGATGTGTGTATTTAGCATTAACATGGAGACACTCGTGCGAGCGGTGCTAGGGGATATATAACGCTGGGTAAACTCTGGGTTGCTCAAGTGAAACTTACGCGCATGTGGGAATGTTCATTTCTTTTGGCCTTTTTTTTTTTTTTATAATAAAGCTACAGAGTGTATTTGAGGGACTTTGGTTTGTGGTTCTTTTTCACGCACAATCTGGATGCAAGGGCTCCAGATAGCGCTTAGTTACATATGCATGACTGTTTTACTTTCATTCAGTTTGGTCCTCGCATTATTATTTGGCCATAGGAATGTACTCAGTCCCATCCGAGCCATATCTCACCCCCCAAAACCCTAACCCCCTGCTCCGTCTCTCTCGAACACACACTCATGCACAGCCTTCACACTATAGGTATTGATATCAGAACAGTGCCCCTGCCTCTGAAGGCCTCTCACTGGTGATGAACAGCTGGGCCCAGCTTGGCCCCGCTGGTCACGCCAATTCCACCTCCTTCTTCTTTTTTTTTTTTTCTGTTCAGGGGTGGCGGGGGGTGGGGCCCGCTTGTCAAGTGAATTAAAATACCAAATAATAGTAATAATAATGATAATAAAAAGTTAATAAAAAATGGCATGTTCCTCCCTGATTGTGCGGGTGTTGTGGTATTCAATTATGCAATTTTCATTGGCATATTAATCATCTTTTCAACAAACAAGCCGCCGTTAATTAAAGCAAAGCATGGATAAAGACGTGTTGCCGGATCATCACTCCGTTTATCACCGCGCACAGACCCGCAGTTAAGTAAATTCAGGCTGTGAGATGAATTTCAATGGTCTCCCTGTTTCTTCCTCTCTGTGTTTGTGTGTGTGTGTGTGTGTGTGTGTGTAGTTAGCCACACTTTTATGCACACTGTGTTTGGAGGCGTGGTTTGTGACGTTTCATGTCAGTCTGTGTGAGAAATTGAAATCACACGTTACCAGCAGTTGAGAAATACTTTCATTGTTTAACACAGATCTCCAATTCATGTGGGAGGTTTCTTTTTTTATCATCCCTTCACAGATTTGAATGCTAAATGCTCTTTGATTATGACTACCACCGTTCAGATGAGTCAGACTGACTCCGGTTGAATAAATTTAGATTTTTTTTTTTTTTTCCTTCGCCTCTCTGCGGCCACACAGACTGTGTAGAGGAGGCCGGTGGAACTATATGACATCTCTGTACACACAGGACAGCTCTGCCCATTCTCCTCTCTCGTTTTCTCCGCATGGCTTTTTTTTTTTTTGTGCCGCCTCTGTGCCTTGCTCATTGGTGGGAGGGGGATGGAGATTATTCAGGATCTGGTAAGATATGGGCCTCTCTAATCATAGCTCACTGCCTCTACTGTCATTCAGTGGCTAAATAGAAGTGGGGGGGAAAATGTCTTGGTGACGGGAGCAGCCAGACAGCCATGCGAGTGCTTGAGTTCCACCAGGAGAAAAAAGAACTCGAGGCATCTGTAGACATGTCGCTTGTCCCTGTCCCTCATTGTGGAGCAACTTTATCAGCACCAGCCGCTCACCCACTTGCTAAACTGGAGGGCCGGTCGCCTCTTAACTTAAACATAAGATCTTTGTGGTTTGAAGCACTCGGCTGCTCTGCGCCCAACGTGGATCTGAAAGGCAAACACGGCTCCAGTGTCGCCGTCGCCCATCACAAAATCGCACCTCATGGAAAACTTGTTTCTGCTGTGTTAGCTCGAATCTAAATGCACTCAAACAGACTGTTGCACTGGAGCAAGATCCCCCCCTCAGCCCACCCCACCCCAGCCCGCCTCTCAAAAGAAAGAAGAGAGAGGTGATGGAGGGAGAAAGAGAGAGGGAGGGAGAGAGGAAGAGGGAGAGTGGGAGAGAGATGGAGATGGAGGAAAGAGAAGGAGGAGTGAGAGAGGGGGAGAGAAAAGTCAAAAACCTCCACATAACAATGCCGGAGAAAAATCAGAACATTTTCCACCGAAAGATGGGCCATTTCCAAATCCTTGTGCCCTATCAGACAAATTAAAGTAAATCAAGCATGAAATGAAGCAGAAGAGCCCGGAGATAAGGCTCCTTTAAGTCGTTTACAGATTAGGACAGAGAGAGAGAGAGAGAGAGGGAGAGGTGCATCTGGTCTCTGGCAGTGAAGGAGGCTAGTTTCTCATTTCACAATAGCAGCCTGTGTATAGGATTACTCTCCCCTGTCACCGACATGAGGAGCAGTGGGGGAATAGACGGCCGCAAAAATGTGTCTAAATATGTCCCCTCAGAAATGTTCTGAACCAAAAACCTCGCGGTGTCGTGCCAGATGTGACATGCGATAAACAAACACGTTAACACGCAGCGTTTGACCCGGTGTATCATTCTGATTTGTTTGTTATTTCAGTCGCCTCTTCACCTTTTCTTATGCTCAAGTGGCTTCATCACAGCGCGGCTTAAAAATTCAAATGAATTCAGGATTGGCTGGTGCCGCGTCACGTGATTGTACGGCTGTCAGCTCCTATGCGCATGTTAAGCACGCCTCAGATCAGGTTTTGGGGGGAGGTGGGAAAGGGGAGGTGGCGGAGGTGAGGGGGTGTACAAATTATATTCTCAAAATGTGATTTTGTTTCAATGTTCATCGCTCTGTAAACTGGGTTGTTTAATATGTACGTCGTTCTTCTATTTTCTGTCTTACATCAACAGATTAATTGCTGTTTTATTTTAGCACTCGCAAATAATCAAAACATCATTACGGAGCTAGTTGCTCATGGAGGAGCGATATTTTACAGTGCGCACGCAGACACGCGGCAAGGCACACAAACACACACACACACACACTCTCCCATCTCATTCATGCATGCACGCGAATGCAAGCAGGAACTTAACCCCCCCCCCCCCACCCCCTCTCCCTTCACATACCCCATCCTCACATACACACACACACAGGCACCCACACAAGGCAAGGGTGCGCTGCTCTTTGATGCCGCCCGTCGAGCTCTCGCTGGATTTTGTTTCACTCCGTTCGTGTATCTTTTCTGGGAGTGATGAGAGGTGGGCTCGGCTGCGGCGCTCAGCTCGCTCTGAGAGAGACGAGATCTGGCCCGCGTCGCCGGGTAGCTGCTCTCTAAAGCCGCGACCTTGACCTTCGCGGCCCAAGTCTTAGGTTTAGCTCCTTTATCGCACTATCTCCAGGCATTTAAAAATACTCCTGAAACTCAATGATTTAACCCGCTTTTACGCTGTTCACATCAAAACTGGATGAAAAAAAAGCTTAATCCATCTTATCTGTTGACTGTCAAACTGCTCCGGCTAAAACCTACTCACAAAAGACAACTAGGTCACCCAGGAAAAAACAGAATTCCCCGTTACCCAGGGGAAGTTGCAGCCTGGTAATTGACTTGGGAGGAGATTCAGGAGTACTTTAAAAATAGTCGAGAATTAACTGCAGAATATAAAGACTTGGAGGTAGCAATGTTTACTTGTGTTCCGTGCTAAAAAGTTGTTTGTTTAGATATTTCACAGTGCAGTCATGTAAGGATTTTTCCAAACCAATCTCCACCTATACCTCCTTCCAAATATAACTATTTGTCATGCTGTGTTTTCCACACTTTATTTATGACGAGACTGAACAGACGCAATGGCAACTTCCTTTTCCCAGTGTTATCCATCCCTCTCCTATACATGCATTGCTAGTGCACACACCATCAATTACTCATTCTTCGTGACACCCTCAGGTGGAGTAATGTCCTTTTGATGGTTCTGAAATTTTAAGAAAAGCGTTTAAAATAATCAGATTCCAGCTGGAGTGGTGTGTGTCCTCTAGATGTTGTCGGCGATACGGCCATATCTCTCTGTGAGGACAGTCATTCTTTAAGTTTTGCTGTCTCCCTTTACATGCTATCAATAGAAATTGCAGTGCTTCTCTAAAGATGGATGTCTCAGAGATTGTTGTCAGCGAGCCTGCTGCTGACTTCGCTAGGCTTCTGATGAAACGGAGTGCTCGACAACTGGCATATTTCAATTGTTCAATGACACCAAACAACAGTCTCCATGTTGGTAATGTACTGCAGGACCTAGCTCTTGTGTGTGTGTGTGTGTGTGTGTGTGTGTGTGTGTGTTTGCACCTGTACTGGTATAAACTTTCTTTCATGCGTTTTCATCTTTATTACTTTAATTAATGCACTCTAGATTCAAAGAGGGTCATGGGCATGGAAGGATTCTAAATTCTATTTTGATCCCCACATAAATCCTGAGTATGCCTAGAAATGATGTCCATATTGGACGATTCCACACCTCGCAATTTACGCCCACTGCCAACGTTCAATGCCAGCGCAGGAAGTAGCGTTCCATTTATGTGGCGAGGCAGAGAGTAAGTGGGTTGAGGTCGGGGTGGTTGGGGATGTAGTGCAGCTGACTGGTAGACTGTCTTAAATAAGGGTTTGCATTTACCTGAAAGGGGTTGTGTTAGCCGGCAGTCCAAGAGGTAGATCAGAAGATATTTAACACTCAGTATGCAATAATTAACATGCTATATTTGATTTGCTTAATCTGTATAAAAACTGACAAATTCTCCTTTTATTGGAAGTTATGTAGACTATGTCCGGCTGGGAGCTTCAGAGGTGATTCTAGGTACATTTTGTTACCTGACTAAGCCAGAGTAGCTGTTTCGTCTCGTTTACATTCATTATGCTAAGGCAAGTAAGCCAGATGCTAGCTGTAGATATGAATTTGCCCAAACTTTTTGCTCTTTTGTTGTCATGTTAAATATTGTAAAAGAAACTTGTGTAGGTTTTTTTGTTTGTTTTCACAAGCATCCAGTAAAGATTTGTTTTCATTTTTTTCTCCCTGTCCAGCCATGGGGCTAAAACATCTGTATCCCAAGCTTTTTTTTAAAAAAAATATATTTTGAAGGCATTGTTGGGTCTGTCCCCAACCAGATGATGGGAGTTCTCCATCCGAGGGACCCATACATCCACCCCCAACCGCCCCCAACCGCCTCCCAACCCCCTGCTCAGTCCATGTGGAGTGTCACAGCTAAAATGACCTAATCCCTTTGGCTTGTTTAACTCTTTCCCCCCCAAGCCTGAAAACAAGCCTGACCTGAAGGGGCGAATCCCCCTCACCCCCCCACATCAAATCACCCCTCCCTCCTCCCTCATCCTCCTCATGTGGACAAACTCCTGTGGTTGCCTGGAAACTTGCAGCAAACGGTCCACTTTCTCCCCGCTGCTCAGGGCCAGAAGCAGCCACATCTAGGCAGGTTAAGGGTGGGCATTGGGGGAGTAGAAGGTGGGTGAGGAGGAGACGAGGTTGCGCTGCTGGTGGTGGGGGTCCTCTACTGCTTTAAAACAAGCACCTTTCTCAGAGATAATGGTGTGGGCTGTAGGTTATAAATGATGCGTTTTGCTCACTGGGACCTGATAATAGCGGTTTGGGTAAGGGGGGAGAAAGTTCATCGCTCTCTTATCAAAGCTCTGCGACATTTCTCCTTCAGCTGTAAAATTTCATATCACATATCTGCTTTAAAGATGTGGCACCTTTTGTTGAACCGATACAGTGCATTCCATTTCACCCCATATGCCTCTCTCATGGTATATTAATTTATAGCCCATTTGCTGGCTCCATAACACCGCCTGTCAGTGGAGATGACTGGGATTCAGTTAAGACATCTGTGAATTGCCACGCACAGGTTATTGAACTTTGAACAGCAGTCATTTATTTGCTTTGATTCAAAGGTACGGCTTTATATCAAGGGGGATCATCTGCCGTGTGAAGCTCAAGCCTATTTTCCCACTTGTCTCTTCTCTTGTCGGTCTTTGTTTCCACACAACATCCACCCTTACTATTAATGTGCTCAAGATAACCGGAAAAGGTAAACCACAAGCTCAGTCAATAATCAGGGTGTTTTTTTCTTTTTTCGCTGCGGGCAATTTCTTTTCATTGAAGTTGGTTCTTTGAACTAGTTAGAGAAGTCAAATTCATGTTGAAAATAGCTTGAGCAGACCATTTGCCTTAGCAAATGTTAAGCTGCTGTAGCCAGTTGATGATGTCATTTGTCATCCCTGACCACGAGCCGAGACCTTACTCCGGGCCAGAAATTATATTAAGAAAATTCAGGCTTACACTTCATGTGCATTAATAGAAACATTCACAGTGAAATGTGAATCTATCATTTAATTCCAATGAGTTACGGGAAAGAATATTTCAGCCGCTGGTTACCCCAAACCTGTTTGGACTTTGTAGCATTTTTCTAAAAACATAAAGGGAACTTTTAACTGGTTGAGAAGATTGTCTTTTTCAAGATAGTTACTGTAGTTAGTCTTAATGCCTGTCACTGGGTCGGATTCTGACTTATTGGATCAGATTATTCAGGTTATTAAATTAAAAACATTTTTCATGGTGGAGTACTGAGGATGAATTGAGATGAATAGTGTAGTGGTAAAGTACAATAATACAACAACGTTTGCTTTGTTTCACTTTTGCCCACAGGGGGCACCAGAATCAACAACAAATGAATCTCCATTGTAGCAGCTTTAAAAAAGGGGCATTGTTACCTCAAACAATATGTGATGCAGCAACAGATTGGCTATGAACTCAGTCACTTATATGAACGACTAAAATCAAAACCTTAAACCACTTAAGCATCATTACAGACATAATGATTAAACATATCAATCAGTTTAAACATCATACCTTCAATGAAGACCAAGTACAAGCTGATACATAACATGCATGTGATGCTGTGAAGGAGTGTGGAATAATTCTTTAGGTTTAATTAGAGCTGGGCAATATGGCCTTCAAATGATACTGTGACATTTATTTGCTGTATCGGAATACACGATATGTATCTCGATATTTTGAAATCTCACTTCATAAATGACCAAATACCTCGATATGATGAAATATTACACAGTGACAGTTTTGATAAATAATTTTCAGTAATATGTTTATAAGGATTAAGTGGGTAACTATCGGAACAATCTGGTAAGTTCAGAACATTATTTAAAAAATTGCAAATAACTTTACATTACATATTACAATGCAACAATATCCAAAATCGAAGATGATTTATGGTCTCATATATGATAACGATATAATATCAATATATTGTCCAGCCCTATGGTTAATTATATCTGATAGTGTTATTTAAAAGTAGAATGTGGTCTTTCACCTCTTTTAGGGTCTCTATCTGTCAGTAGTCCACCCATACCCACCCACACCCATTACCCTTTAAATCATACCAGGCTGGCACCCTGCCACTGAGAAACTCATTAGTATTCAGTTGTATGCAATTGAAGGGAGCGATGAGGTTCCCTATTCCTCTGCACCATAACAGAAAAGAAAGACAGGACACACATACACACATTAAAAACACAAAACAAAAAAAACAAAAAACAAACAGATGCCAGCGTGGAGCATCTTGGGTGCTATCTGAGGAGGATCTCTCCACACAAAGGGACATTCATTGGTCTGCCAAGTATCTGTGGAGTGCAGGAACAGACCCTAGAGTCTAGCGACAGATGATGATCTTATCAAGGGAGGGGTGGGGGAAGGGGGGTGGGTGGTGGTTTGAGGGGGTGTTGAGGGTGAAGGTGGCGGAGTGGGGTTGGTCGGGATCCCGAGGAGGGGGTACCGCTCTTGAGCCACATCGCGAGCCCTGTTTTGCCAAGTGTGTGGCATTTGAGACTTGGATGATGAGGAACGTTGACGGGAGAACACAGGCACTGGGTTTGTTAAACCTCCTAATAGGCCATTATGAGCTCTCCTCTTGGTTTAGTCTGTCGTCTGCAGTTTGACAGGTTAAACACTTCAGCGTTTGTACAAAACGTATTTGTGTTTAGGTAATAGAATTGGGATTTGGGGCCTTGTAAGAAATTGAGTTATCACTGTGACATCAAGAGTTCTTGCAGCCATAATTACAAAGAAATGTCAGTCACCCAGTTGAAAACAGAACACATCTGTCAGTTTATTTTTGCTGTGTGACTAAACCTGTAAATGCTCATAGAGAGTGCATGAAGGGAACTCATTATTCATCCATGGGTGTTTTTGTGGAGATCTTCCACTAGTATCTGCAACAGATGTGACAAGCCATCTGTGAGCCAAGGTCCTGAGGCAACATTTGGTGTGAGATGCACACAACTGGCACCTAAACATGGTGGACCGCAAACTGCACAAATTGAATCGTACCCCCCCTTTTCCCCCCTTCTTGCACCTACGCTACCCATTACCCCCTTTTTACTCTGAGCATCCCACCCAAAAAAGAGAAAGAAAAGGGTGAAGGAAAGGAATCAGAATTGTTGGCTGGGGATGGCTTGAGCTGTTTGTCAAGCGGGGCTAAACAGGAACTTGCATCCAAGCGGTTAAAGGCCGTGGGTCTTATCTGAGGACAAACAGAATGCATCAAGCGGTGGCTGTTGCTCTCAGTGATGACGACCAGCTGTGCACCAATGTTTAATTATTTCTCTGTAATGAGCTTACCCACCTTCCACTGCAGCACCAGGAAGACAGCATGCAGCAGCAGGAACATGGGAGGGGAGGCAGAGTGAAAGAAAGAATGAGATAACGCTGTCCAGATTATCTCATTTTTAGGACTATTCTGAAATCGCGCATATATTTTTTCTTAAATATATATTAATGTTTAGACCAGATTTGGTCAAAACAAGTGATTTTTTTTTTTTATTTAGCTGACATTTAGCTTTTTATTGTTACCAGAGTGACCACCACTGATGAGTATATGATCATAACACACGCCTGATGTTTCAATCATGTTTATGCATGCAAAGGAGCACATAAGCACACATTTCCATACCAGCACAACAGACGGACACAATAGCGTGCGGCAGATACACGGCTGATATTTACACAGTAGAGCAGGGCTGAATAGGTCATTATACCACATACACATCAGAAAGCGCCGTGATCACTTCAGCCAATTCTGCATGAACCAAATGCCCCCAAACAATTATTAGCCACATGAGCAAACAGGTTAAAAGACACAATGTTAACAACTCATGTAGAGTTTGTTTGAATAATAATACATTATGATTATTTGCCTGGCTAGGTGAAATGTAAGTGGCAGGTTGGTTTCCTGGCAGCCGGAGTAAAAGGACATTTACCCCTAGAAAAATTGAAAGTGAAAATTACAGTTTGAGAAATATACAAAGGTTAAAGTAAAAAAAAGAAAAGTATCAGGTTATTAAATGACTCAAAGTACAAGTTACTTTTATATTTCATATTGAATATTTTTTTATTAATTCCAATTGTGAAAATGTTTAATTGGCAAATAAAGCGTAAGTAAAAGTAGATTACTGACTCACAACATATGAGAGTACAGTGTATAAGTGCAATATAAAAGCACAAACATAAAAAGTACACTACCTTACAGTTACTACTCAGCCCTGGTCCCGGAACAGTGATGGTGTTCTGCAGCTGAATCCAATCTCTGACTGCAAAAAGATCAGTGCAATGATCAGACATTCACATAGAAAGAAAGCCTGAGATGACTCAGTCCTGATAAAAATGGCCTTTGTTTGAGTTTGTGGAACTTCTTGTGACCAGAAAGTTTCCAGAATCAGTAAGAACTTGTAGCTACAGACGTCTGAATCATCGCACTTCCTCTAACAAGACTTCTCAGGGTTGTCAAGGCAACCACTCGGAAATGTACAGTTGAGAGCCGCATACCTTCCTTTAAGAGACACACACACATACACACACTTACAGCGGGAAACATCATCTACAGTAAACTATGTCACGGCCTGCCATGGGGTTTATCAAAACTATTTGATTAATCACCATCCGGAAAAAAGTACACCGAATCTAAGAGATAAGATAGTGGGGGGTGTCAGGGAGGCGAGCACTGGTACTTCTAACAGTGCTATCCGGTTTCACTGTTAATTAACTGGAGCTCTGCACAGCACTAACAAGGGCCCAGCCTTCCTGGAACAACAGAAATAGGCCTGCCACTAGCTGCTCTCGCCAGCCAGCGAGCCTGCACTGTCTCACAGAGATTATCTCAACACAAGACACCTTTCAAGTAAGGTTAGCGCACCATGTGTCTGAGGAACACCATCAGATGGATGCTTGCTCGATTTGCTTATCCATTTTGAAACTGCTTGGCTTCAACCTTCGCTGCTTACTGCAGGGCTCTGAGGCAATAGTGTGATCGCACATGTAGCTTTGAGGGGAAAGGACAATGAATGAATGTCACTGTGATTTGATGTGGAACTTGTATGCTATATAGAGCACTATGGTTGACTGCTTTGGGTTCTGCTGTGTTTTTAGGGGAGCTGGACGCGTTCCTCAAAGAAGGCGAGCGTCGGATCCACAGCCGGCAGCAGCTCCCAGTGGGGACAACATGGGGACCCTTTGAGGGGAAGATCGAGATGAACACTGAGAACACTGCACTGGTATGTCCTGTTTTGGTCAACTACCATATCATTTTGAATATATGGGCACCACTGTGTGACTTGTGTGAAATTAAATACAAAAGAAAACCAGCTAGGCTTAAAACACAGCAGATAGAAATTAACTAAATAAGAAGGAGCAGGGTAAGCTATGCAATTACAATGAGTTTGAGAAATTATTTACGGTAGGAGGACCCAGATTCAGCTAAACAAATCTTTTTCGCACGATGAACATCCCAGTCTTTAGCTTTAACTCTGGGATGGCTAGCAGAGGCTCACCGCTGAAAGAAGCGTTACAATAATCAACATGAGTCTAAACGAAGGCATGGATGGTAGTTTTAGTTATTTTAAAAGTAAGCATTGTTTGAATATTTGCAAACAATACTAAACCAGTTAAATTAAGCTGGGATAAAATGTTACACCAAGATTTTCAGTCACAGTTTTAATGTTGCATTAAAAAAATGTGCAAAAGGCATCTTTGATTTGGCAGTACGTGACCGTGATCGGGAATATGTTGCGTGCCTAGAAAATATCCATGTTGTCTGGATTTAGCTGAGGAATATTGTTTGCCATCCAGTATTTGATGTCAGCTCGTCCTGTATTGAGTAACAGCCAGCGTACCAAAGTCAGTGTTCTTTATTGTAAGATATACAGTATAATGAGGAACATTTTTAGAAGGCGTTATATTTGCTGAAACTACCTTTTAATAAATTGTTTTTTTGCTCTGGATGCTGAAACACTTTTTCAGTAGGTAAGTGATCCAACAGTGCATTGGTTGGGTAGACATGGTAACAAAAAATACAAAGAAAACAATCATGCTTTCTAGAAGGGATATTAAGCCATATATTAAGATATTAAGAGTTTAACTCAGTGCAGTTACTCACGTACTGTACTTAAGTACAAGAGTATTTCCATTTTCTGCTACTTCATACTTCCACTCCACCACATTTTAGAGGCTAACATTGTTATGTTATTACATTTAGCTGACCCAACGGTGGGTCAATGACCCACAAGTGTCCCTAACGACTCTGCAACTCAGACTGCTCTGTAAGGACACTCCCACACAGAGTTTAAAAGCCTGCAAGTAGTAATATTCAAGCATCATATTGTAACTTTTACTCAAGTACAATTTTTGAGTATTTTTTAAAACCGCTGCTGAAAGCGCATATGATGCCTTTATTAGCATTTACTTGCTCCAGATAGATATGAAACATCAACATTTGGTTATTAAACAATTATTCACGACTTATGACCCCTTTGTAAAGTATGCCTTTTTAAGAAGTGTTTGTTGTTTCGAGTAAAGGGATTATTAATAAAACATGCAGTGAAATCACTTTATTTGGTCAAACTCTCGCAGCCATGGAAACATGATTACCAGAAAGTCCTACATCTAAAAACCATATTAATGGCAATTCCCATGACATTCAAACCTATTGAGGTGACTCTTCTGGGATCCAACTGGCCCCCAACAAAAGCCTTTGAAGTGCATCCATTTTAACCATTTAATCTGCATATTTTATGACAAAACACTTTAATTGGTGGATTTTGAGCTCCGTCCAGGCTTCAATTGAATGAAGTCACAATCCATTATTTTTGATGTTACCCTGCACACAGCAGCTTTACATCTCTTGTTTCAAAGATCCCAGCAGAGGCTCGTGTTGACCTGCTGCTCTGGTGGAGTGACAAGTCCTCCAAGGGTTTGATATTCCATTCTGCATTTGGATTAATTAAGAAATTCCTATTAAAATTGTAACCATGCTCCCATTCATCCTGTTAAGAAACATAAGGAAAAGTCCATTAAGATTTTTGGCCCTCCCCCTCCGTTTTCCTAGATTTACTTAAACGCATAACTTTATTAAATCATTTTCGGCGCAGTTTGGACTGTTTTCTAAGCCCCCCTCATGGTTTTGAAGTCATCAGTGGCTTTAAATAACTCAGGCCGTATTATAGCCATGAAATATGGCTTCTCTCAGGGTAAAGCCAGTTATCCTTGGGCGGAAAAGTGATTTGACAGAGCAACACCTCAAGTTGCCTTCCAAAGTAACACACTCCATATATTTCTCCCGCTATCTCTGCATGAATTTCCCTGAAAGGCATCCAAAACCAACCTTCAACTGTCCCTCAAATGACCCTCAGACTCTCCAAGTGATGTCATATAAAACATATTTTCCAAGTGTTTGTTGCTTGGGTGCTTTCAGTAGATACAAACTTTACAGATTCATCACTCTACCTGCTGAACTTGATGCATAAACTGATTGTTGCTCTTGGCGAGAGTGATGAGTTCTTAACTAACTGCCCTCTGTGGAATTTCGTAGCTACTTTCCAGATCCTCCTCCTCCGATCTTTTTTTTTTTTTTTTTGCTTTATTCGTCAGCGAGCAGGTGGTGGTCATCACCTGTAATGGGCTGCGGAGGGGTTACAGAATATGCCAAACCTCCCTCGCAATTAAAAGCAGTAGAAAAGGCTTTGGGATATTGCCTTTAAGGATCTCATGTGTGTCCATTCCCCTGGGGGCCCTCTCAATGCTTTGCTGCTTGCCACCCCTCCTCGTCTCTCAAATAGGGTAGTGGCTGTTAGCAGCTTCTCACTATCTCTCATTAAAGGCTAGGTCAACCCAACTGGCATGTTTTGTTTTACTGAGCCTCCCTTTAAGGTTCACTGTAACTTTTTCCTTTGTTTCTCAGATGCAGAATAAGCCAGAAACTCTTGTTTTTGCACATCACCAGGGAATCATCTAATTTACAGTAGCACAGTTGTCTGTCTTTTTTTTAATCAAACTCCTAGTTATTGAGCTGTTGCCTAGTTAAACATGCAGCCGCTGGCAACATCCCTAATATGGTGCTGCATTTATCTCAGTCGTTTCAGCGGGAGGCGAGGGAGTTGTGCAAATCTTCAAACACTGACACATCAAGACAGGAACAAACCCTGATGCCTCACCTGGAGAGGCAAGGAGGAAAAAGTTGAAATAACAAATGCGAGCGTGAGGAGAGAAGGAAGAGGGGGAAAAAGGCTCGGCTAGTTTTGATGCATGTCAGGGCGGCTCGTGCCGCAGAGCAGGGTCAGAAGGCGGCAGAAAGCGTTTGAGGTAGAAATAAAGGCTCATTGCTTCATGGGTCTGTACCTCAGCTAGGAGGCACTCTCAGTCATTCTTATGAAGTGTGACCTCCGCAGACTATTAAATCTCCTTTTACCCTCTCGGATTTTTTTGAAACCATGGAGGTGAATGAATTACCCGAAGGCAGCCAGGTATATGGCAGGAGTGACACCTCTCTCGTGCCTGAAACACATGACCCGCTGGTGAGATATTGATGTGCCCTCTCTGAAATCAAACATATATTATCCCTCCATCCAGACACGTCATTTAAGATATGACTTTTTAGAGGTCAAGCTATTTTTGTCGAGCCGCCACGTACGGCGCGTGGCTCCATTTCTCGATCCCTGGCATCACGCCCAGGGAGGGACTAAAGTGTAATGACTCCTTAAAGTGGCTTACAGTAAATAATGAAAATACAGTGCATTTAAGCAGATTTCGCATTAAACCGGACAGGAGCGGCACTTTGGCACATGAAGAGTCGTTTAGGAGCGGAGTATGTAAGGTCCGGCTGGTGTCTGGGGAGCACTCCTGTGGATCCTGACGGAGGGGTGGGTAAGGATGGGAGGAGGGGAGGGTTACTGGTCCCTAGAGGTAGCAAAATGGGAGCAGAAGCTGGAGCTGGCCTAGCTATATGCGCTGTGGCGTGGGAGCTGATGTGGGCTGGCTGCCGGCGGACGACAGGCCTCAGTTGCTGACCGCAGTGATGGATGATGCTGAGAAAGAACGGCGAGTGGAGCGTTACACACAGTTGTCCAGGCAGGCCTGGAAAGAGAGGTATAAAAGCTTGAAAAAAGAAAGAATGAAAAGAGAGAGAGCGGGGGGGGGGAGAGAGAGAGGAAGCAGGAAAAAACAGAGGGGAAAAAGCATGACAGGAAATCTGGGCATCTGCAGGACAGAGATAGGGTCACATCTCGACCGTTTATCAAAGAGGAAAGCAGATTTCACAGCTGATGGGTCGGCCGTGGCAGGTCTGTAGACCCCAGGGGCTCAGCTTGGCATGAGGGACTGGAGTTATGGTTATTGCTGTAGCAGACCTGTTAACACAATCACATTGCGCTGTATTGGACAGCTCGTATGCCTGGCCATACTGTGGTATTTTTATACATTCGTTATCATTCTTTGATCACACAGAGACTTCAGAGTGAGTTTCAACATGTAATATTTAGTAGAGTCGAGGTCAGAGCAAGATGTAACGAAGGTAGAGAACTTTGCCTAAATAGGAGGAACAGAAAGCTTTTCCATCCAGATTAAAAGGCCAGCGTGTGAACTGACAACTGAGTGACTGGCCCAGGTCACAGCGCTGTGTAGAGTCAGGCAAAGGTGAGGATCCTCAAAGCACGTAATAGACAGCAAGACAAATAATAAGAGAGAAACGAATTCAGAAAGAATAAAACGCCCGAGAGTTGGCCTTGTGCTGCTGTTGTCAGCCCGCGCTCCCCTGCTCTGTTCCTCTTCCTCCTCATCTCCTCTCCTCTCTCCTCTCGGTCTGACTGATGGAGCTGCCAGAGCACCGTCTCATCCCTCACTTCTCTCACTGATCAATCAGACCATTAGACTCCAATTACAGCCGCAGCCCCGGCGCAGGTGAGCGACGAGCACATTCAGCCGGCTGCCGACAACGCCTCCGCCCGGCTTCCTCACACTCTCCAAATTAACGCAAATTAATAGTGACACTCAGACATAAATGTCTGCAATCGAGGGGCTAAATTAACAGTCTGGGTCGAAGCTATTGAGTAGCAGGTGTCTTTAAAAGCGGTAATTACCTATGCTGGACAGAACCGGGAGGAGAGGGTGGCCCACGGTTTGCCTGGAGTAAGAGGCCTGGCCCCGGTGAGCCTGGCTTCCATTGTAGGTGTTAATAATTGATTGGGAGGCAAGCTATTAATGAGCAGCAGATTTAGAGCTCTGTTGTAAATGTGTGTTGATGAGGGTGTTGCCGCCTCTTGTACAATGCCTTACCAATGCTAATTACTGGGGCTTAGTCAAGGTGCACTGTAATGAGTCTGGATTCAATAGAATTCTGGTCTTTATGTGTTTTGAGGGCCTTTTACTGCAAATTACATGGTAATTATAATGCATATGACTTGCTTAATTCCAGATTAAGATCTAGCCAGCATTTTCTTTTTATCTTGTCTTTATCTTCTGTCTTGCTATACTTGTATACTAGCTAAAATTGCTGTGAGCATAGGTTTATGATAAAACAAATCTATTACTGCAATCTCTCTGTCATACAAGGGTCCTTACACCAGGGCGATGATTTGGAAGGTCAGAAGGACACAGTAGAAGTCAATAAGTGCTATAGGCCAATTAAATGAATTATAACCAATTAACTCTCGACAGAATATTACAATGTTACCCCTGAATCATAAGTCATCATAACCATAATGATAAGTGTATAACATTTTGTAAGTATTTAAAGCTAAGTGGAATAATTTAGTGTGTTTCAGCTGTTGAGAAATAACCCGAAGTATAAGGAGGACTTCGTACGTCACGTGTTTGTGCAGTTCTCTCATTTGGAATTTGGAATTAAGATACAAAACGACCCTTCAATTTTGAAGTCTCACACTGGGTTGAGACCGGAGCATTAAATGCTCCTATGCTCGCAAATGTGCCAAGCGCGTTCGTTTATTGAGCGTACGTGCGCTTCCATGTGTGTTTCGGGTCACACTGTGGCGTGTGTGTACGTGTGGGAGGGCATGTGTAAGCGCCTCGGCGTGCGGGTGCAGACTGTGTGCTGCTTTTAGCTGCGAACAGAGAGCTTTAGCTTGTAGACTACAGAAGAGCGAAAATGTCAAGATACTGTCCTAATTTTCACCTGGGACAGAGAGAGAGGCAGAGGCTGTCAACCGATGGAGTGTGATTATTGTGTAATTTAGTACAAGGGTAGGAATATGGGCCTGTGCAACCAAAAAATGCTCCAGAAATTATTCAGCCCATCACTCAAGCCATTTATCTCACCCCTTTTGCCCACCCTCTCCCTCCAATATGTTTATTGTTAGCTACCCCTAAACTTTAACAAGTGGTGGCGGATTTTTCTGTTTCAGAAATTATATTTTTCTTCTTGTCATTGCTTCATTAATCAAGAGGAGGCATTCTGAAAAATGTTTTGTTTTGGAGGCTGCAATCTATTTTGTGTGTGTGTGTGTTGTAGTTAATCTGCGCCCGTGGCAGGTTTCCCCTCCGAAACGCAGCGCTAAGCAGCGGTATCGCAGGCCTATTGTTGTAGCCTCTGTCATAGCAAGGAGAGCCTGATGCAGGCCTGGGCTCGCCTGATAAGGAAAAGAGGATTCAACATGGCTGGAAAGGAGAATCAGTGGGACTTGAGAGTGGAGTACGGATGGGGCAGATGCGCTCGCACACACACATACACACACACACACACATACGTACAGACTCACACAGACATACAGAATGATACACACGTGTTTCTACACACATACAGTCACACATGAGCCGACACACACACAAATCATCACCATCATCACACTGGCACATGCCCAGGCAATTATTTACAGTAACATCCAATTACATATGCAAGAAGGCACCCCAGGATAGGACCTCTCTGTAGCATAGCTGCTAAATGACACACACACACACACACACACACACACACACACACACACACATACACACACACATATACACACACGCTCGGCTCTCTCTGGAATATGCATGCGCATGCACATAAACAAACAAACAAACCATTAAACTAAAAAAGAAAAAAATTAAAAATCAACAATTTCAATTCCAAACAGTTTGATTTATGTTTGCATTTTAAAGGTGGCCTGTTCTCTCTATCTGTAAGTCACACTGTCTTGGATATGGTTTGAAAAACGCCAGACATTATCAGGACTAACAGGATTTGAATTTCTGTGTTGGACACACAAATAATTTTGGCACAAAGAATGTGGCTTCATCTAATGAAATAATGGGCCCAAATTTTAGGCGGAGAACCAATTTGTGATTGCATGCATCAATTATTTCTTGGGTTTAAACCAATATCAGGGCTGGGGTCTCTTCAGATGGGTAAAATGGTAATTATCTGGCCCGCTTTCCCTCGCTCAATGTCATCCATATATTTATCGATGGTATTATCGATGGCTTTCATGTTCCCACATTAAAGGGGGGAAAAGTCCAAACAAATTCTATCCAAGTAGCCTTTTAAATGTGCGCTCTTTAGCACAACACCAACGTGACATGGATGTCTGTTTGTGAGTCAGATGGAGAGGTGGATTGCAGGCTGTGGCAAAAGAAAACCACAACCATTGTTGTTTCCTTTTTTTTTATTATTACTGCTATTTACATGTATTCCCCCAGTAGCCTCCACTCTCAAAGTTTTTTTCTGTGAGCATGGCTGGAACTCATTGCCGCCCACAGCTCCGTGTATTAGCCGTGAAGCACTCCGTCAGTCAGCTAGTCAGAGCTATTATGGCCACAGTCGAGCTCCACTGTTTGAGAGATTGTGCATGGTTGACTTGATCTACAAGTGAACCTGACATTTTGCTGTCCTTACATCACAACACAACTACCCCAAACTGATATGGCAGGTCCCCTGATAAGCAGAGCAGGACTCACTGATTTGCTTTGTGCTCACTGTAATGGCTGCATGGTTTCCTCAAAACGTGCCAAGGATGCGATGACGAGATCAAAACACAAATATGCAATTCAGTGCATTTCTGCTTGAGATGTTTTGCTACAGATATATCAGACGGTTGGTTTTGAAAAATGGCGATTGAATAGTAGGTTTAGCGTTTGTATCACTTTCTTGTTATAATTACAGCAAACGGTGCTGAATCTTAAACTACGGCCGGGCGTAAGAGCGGCAGTATTTTCTCAAAATTAATACCATATTTCTCATAAATCCTGTCACTCATATCCCGAAGGATCAAAGCTTTTATTTCTTTATCTCCTCAAAAAGGATAAACAAATTAAACACTGACTGTGTTTTTTTTCTTCTTCTGTATCCTTCAACTCCCTCAATCATCAACCAAGTCTGCTTTCATCAAATGACAGCAAAAACATTTTTATGCCACTTCATACTTTTTACACTTCAGAGGGAAATATTGCACTTTCTACTCCTCTGGGCACAGAGATGAGAAAAAAAATGCATCTAAATAAATGATGTACTTTTGAAATGCACAGTAATTATAGATTAGATGAAACTTCCCAAGGGTAGAAAAACAGTTGAAATGACCTCCACCTTGACCACTTGCAATCTATTCATTAGTATTAACAATCTTATAATGTGATATACAGTGATATAACATTTAGAGGGATGCTTTTCTGCAAATGGAATCCTTTTGCTTTCATATTATAAGTGTATTTAGCTGATTCAGCAATTCTAAAGGTTAATACACGCGAGTTGCAACTTAATGTTTATAGATGAACTACGCAGTATTCATTATAAACATGAGTTCCTTATTAAATTGTTTATTAAGCACTTAATTGTTTGTTAACAGTGATAAAACTATTTCCTAAAACTTTCCTAACCCTACCTATAGATTATTTATTTATTAAAGATAGTTATCATAAAGTGTTACCTTATTTGAGTTTTTTTCTTAAGTAAAGGATACAAAAATGTATTTATTTATTCATTTATTTACTTATTCTCAGCCAGTTTAATCTGCAGCAGATCAATTTAGATAAGCAGAATGTGTGATATCCTCTCTGTAATGACATAGCTCCGTCCTCACACACAATGAAATTGCAGCGATTCTACTGTAATAGACAGGCAGCTGTCGTCCTGCATCAGTGTGCTCAGCCATCGCTCAGCAGCGGCAGCAGCAGAGCAGGACCAGTGATGGCTGAAAGCCCCAGTCAGGCTCCAGGTCCTGGGGGGCCACTCTTCACACCCGCAGGGCCTGAGGGTGAGCTGGGTGTCCCTGACTGTCCCCCCCCCATCACAACTCTCTGGGTGTTTGCTGTCAGCGGCCCATCAGGGTTGCAAACTGTCACACTCGAAGAGATGAAGTATCTGCACTCTTATGTTCCCTGTACGTCGTAAACATACACAAGCAGCGCGTTATGAACATTAACATTCATGAACAACTGTTCCATTTTGGATGGCGTAACGCTTAAACAAGGCACACACTATCACTTACACACTTATCTCAAGAGTTTAGTGAATTTGAGTGACTGCTTGGCTTGTAGCAGATTTGGGGAGATGCTTCTTTAGCTGTGATGTACCGTACAAACAAATCAGCAAAGCTAGGTTTCAGTCTTTACAAAATGTTTGTCAGACAGGCAAGAATAGTCAAGCTCAGAATTCCCTGGCTTCACACATCTCGGCTTGTTTTACAGTACGCAATATGTCTTCCCAAATGAGTGATTATCCAACACTTCAATACACAACAGACCTCTATTGCAGCAAAGGCGTATGAGGGAGAAGGAGAAGAAGAAGCGAAAAGAAAGAAAAAGTGAAGCAAAGTTGAGTGGTGCCAGCTGCTTTGCCATCTGTCACTGTCATGGCTGCACTTGTGATATGTTGAAACAACTTTCTTGAAAAGTGGTGGAGATAATCCTCGATTGTTTCCATTTGCTAGGCCCCGATAGCCGTCTTAGTATTGCCAGCGCAGAGTGAGTTCAGAGTGGGGTTTGTGGTCGTCATAGATGGCTGACCGATCCCTCGGCTCGCTCTGATTGTAGCCGCGCTCCTTTGAGCAAAGTGGCAACATTTGAAGTTTGAGTTCTACATGTTTTTTTTGACCTCGTAGAAAGTGCCAAGATGAGACATCTCGAAATCATATTTTATTAACAGCAAAGAGCTCTCTACATAAGCGTCGTCACTCTCAGAAATTCAGCAATTTTTCCTTCCCTTTTTCCCTCTTGGACACGTTGGCGAGGGAAGTGGGGAAGCACAGAGGCTTTGCTTGCTTCACCTCCTTCAGAGAAAGAAGGACGGCCACCCTACAGGGAGGCAAACCCCTGCTGGTAGACCTTGATAAGTCCTCGCTGTCCCCTGTCCTGGCCTTAGCCCTCTGATCCTCAGCCTAGTTGGCTCGGGGCCTACCAAAGACAAAGCCTTGTAAGGACGACTGTGGACGGATGAACAACCGAGCAGAAAAATTCAAGTCTTCTG
>CAEMYA010000014.1:3176605-3187813 GCA_903131615.1 Diplodus sargus | reverse complement strand
AAAAAAAAAGACCCTTGCAACCCATCCATCCTTGAGGCTAAGAAAATATTAATACGCAGAGCGATAACGAGGGCTAGAGGAAAATCTCCCTTAATGAAATTTCCAGTTGACCACATGCAATTTGTTTCATCGCAGTGAACAACTAATTGCAAAGGACGTTATCAAGGTGTGAGTGTGCTGTCTGCTGTAAACTGACTGGTAAAACAGGTACAAATCCTTTATCCTCACTCCCATGTTAGAAACAGAGAACATATAAACTTGACATAAGCTTGTTTTTTTGTTATATTTATACCGCTGGTATTACCTGAAAAGAACATCGCGCTTTAAAATTATTTGGGATGGGTTTGCCGGGGTGTTAAAACAAATGTAAGGTACGGGAGGTGAAGTCGAACATATCAGTAATTCAACTGAAAATAAAACAAGAGTCCAAAACGTGTTTTTTATGAGGTGGGGGGAGAGATAACATATGTAAGATGCAAATGTTGTTATTTAACTGTAGTATTCCAACGGGCGCTTTTGTTTAAAATGGCACTACTTCACACCGAGTGGGTGTTGAAAGCGGGATGTATAAAGCCAATGAATGTCTTGAGATATTCAGACGCAGTGGTTTTGATCTCTCAGTTGTCTAAATCCTGCAGCTGTGGGATCAAGACGGATACAGTGCCAGTCAGTGACCTTGGTGAAGGGAGGGGGGGGGGGAAAAAAAAAAATGCGATGAGGAAAATAATCATTCCCACCAAGGTTTGTATCGATTTCACCTGCCCTGACCATGAAGCGGGTTAAGAGTAGCCAGTGGTGGTGAAATGGTCAGCGGCGATATCATTAGCTTGTTGTTTACACAGGGAAGCAGGGAGTTAGAAGAAGGCTGAGTGTCACAAGCCACTTTCTTCTTCACCTCCTTCAGCTGATCAGAGGATCATGGTATCAAGGAGGGATTAGTAGCGACTTGGGATTTGTGTGATTGGTTAATTTATTGCGGTGATGGCAGGTCTTTCATCTATGGCAACATTTAATCAGCGCAGCCACAGAGGCTATTACAGGTTAGCTCCTTTCTGGAGTCAGTCCGGCTGTGCCATCAGCTCTATCACAATTCCCCTGAAATTTCCAAATTATCTGGAACAGGCTTTAGCTTCTCAGTAATAAAAATTAGAACAGATTCCTGATAGAAGCTTTTGCTCACACAGGGCCAATTATAAATAGTACAGCCCTGCCTTGGAAGAGGGAAAGGGGAAGGGGGGAAAAAAATCCAACTCTGAGAGATGTGCACGGAACTTATCGTTCAGCCCTGCTCAGCTCTGATCCAAATCCGCGCGGCTGAAAATTTATATTAGATTTTATCACAGAGGCCTAAGTCTAGAAAAATCAATGAAGGTTATCTTTTATGTTGCAGCAACTTGTGAAAATATTGATTTTCATTTTATAGCGAATTTGGAGCATCAGTTTGTAATCACTTCCTCGCTGACTACACTGTTTTGGTCACTGTATCTCTTACACGAAGGAACGGTAACAGAGCTCAGAGGGAAGAAAAAAAAAATAGAAAAATACGGGGAGAGTATTGAAACCACTGGAGTGAAGGCAGAGGGTGGATAAACCATAACACACTACATAGACAGGAAGGCCAGAGGGGCTTTTACAGGCTCTGACAGGGATGATAGTCTGTAAACTGATATTAAACACTATATCTCTATAAACCAAACACATATTTACTTGTGGTTTTAATATCTGTTTATTTGAATATCTATTCAAAAAAAATACACCCAATAAACAGGATAATAGAAAATAGGAATATGTTCAGTTTATTTGATTCTTTTTTCTTTTGCATTTTTAGCATCACAAAGATTAAATTAAAGACACAGAATTAATGACGATTAGAGCCTTGTGTGCAGCATATGCACATATATTTATTTTGCAACCGACTATCCGATAGGGGTCAGCATATTTTACTACCTCCCCTCAGTATTCTCTTTTGGACAGGAAAGCGCTTCGGTGCGTCACATCCCGTGGCTGCATGATTGTTAGTTTTGTTTCTATAATACCAGTGAATCATGTGCTCCCTCGCTGCGGGGACGTTCTGAATGTTCTGCCTGTCAATCTGCATTTCTCCTGGCCTCAGCCGCTCAGACCACCTGATCCGGGCTGTGCAAACGTTTTCATTTGCATTTTGCAGCCGCTCCTCCCCGCAGTGACGCCACTGTGTCTTAATCCTAAATATGTCGTGTGCAGTCGCTCCTCTGCATTTCTTTGTCTAGGTGACGGCTGGTACATGCAGCATGCTTACAAAGCACATGGGCCACTATTGTCGCGATAGATGCATTATGTAAATCTGCACTGGGAAACTGTCATGGGGTTGTTGCTGCTCTGTTGCCAACATGAACGAAGCGAAGACAAACTGCAGAAATGAACGGTAAAAGCACATCAAAATAATGCATTGTGCTCTGTAGGGTAAAAGTTTTCTTTCGAACAATTTTACCATGATTTCAAACGGTGGAAAGACGTCTAGTTAATGCAGTATTTTGTCCCTGTTGGCTGCATTAAGAGCAGCTGGAATATCATGAATTCCCAGAGGCTCAGAGGGACGGCAGAGAGGCCTCACGCTGCTGAATAAGAGATGGCTCCAGTCTGGAGATCTAAGGAAGGGTTAATCTGATTCCCATTTCAGATAGTCGTCCTAGCAACAATCGGCCGGTCTGCTCTGCTCCTTTGACAGGGGTGTGAGATTTTCAGGTTAGCCAGATAGAAGACTTTATTGTGAGGCTAATTTGAAATGTGAAATCGAGGATGACTTAAATTACAGAGGTCCTCTCTGTCTCATCTGCTGCCAGGACGGGATAAGGAGATGCCAGGAGAAGGAATAAGAATATCAGCAGACACAATTTACTGTTTGTGTTTGATCAGTTTAGCTGGGTGGTTTGCCAAAGTGCGCATCCATATATATATTTATATATGCAGTATATAAATATGTGCAAGGACAATTTATAAATCTGTCTTTATTTGGTGTCTGCATTTGTTTTCTTAATTTGCAGTCAAAATCCAAACAGATTGCTATCATCTCTCTGAGATTTATTTGCTATTTGTAAATAATGCTCCCTAAAAAAAAAAAATAAAAAAAAAAAATCAGTTTGTCCTCTAGCCTCCGACTAGATAGAGTTCATGGAAAGAGAAATGGGCGGGTGGTGGAGGAGGAGGAGGAGGAGGAGGAAGAAGAGGAGGAGGAGGAGGAGGGGGCATGCAGGCGCACTGCCGGAGCACAGTGCTCATCTCTTGTGCATATCTGTGCCAATTCAGACCTTTAACATGCTCAAGTGACATTTGCATTTATCCTTGAAGGTTGTTGCCTTTTGCGGGGGAAGAAATAAGTGAAAAGCACGAGAGAGAACCAGTATTTTTCTTTTGCATTAGGCAGATGGACAGTGTCCTGTCGCCGGCTGCCTCAGATGGAAAAAGAAATGAAGTGTCGAGATTGCACCCCAACCCATTTTCTCTTAGCTAAACTATTTCTGTAACATCCTAATGAAGGAGGGCCCCGAGGTTCAAAAGTAATGGCCTTGAAATACTGACATTTTGCCTTTGAGTAATAGGCTACTGTACCCAGCTGCCTGAGATGTTGCCACCAGCCCCCCCAACACACGCTCAACACCACCAACACAGTGTTTTGTAAGAAGCACCAGAAAAAGAGCACCGAAATGAAATAAAGCAGCACAGAAAATCGCGTGAGGATAAACAGAGCAAGCAGATCTAGTGACACTGCAGCGTGTGAATCTATTACGGTGGACATTGCACTCTATCTCCCTGTTTTATTTCCTCTTTCCCAGAAATAAAAGTCCACGTTTGACCTCTGACCAAGAAGAAAAACGACCTTACGCATTCAGAATAATTTTTTCCGGCATATTATAAAAACTCTAACCTCAATCGCCCTTTGAAATGGATACTGATTCTTTAAATTCTTCCCTGCTTGTTTCAGGAAATAGTGAGATCCTGGCGATAGCGAGGCACAATGTGCCCAAAGTTCACCGCCGAACACTCGCTTCCTTCTCTCTGAAAGTCACCAGCCTTTTTTTTTTTTTTTCCCCCTCCTTTCTTTCTTTCTTTTTTCATAATTCCCAGACACCTTAGATGGTTCTCCTTAATCTAAGCGATCTGATGCTGAATCACAGGGTTCAATCCTGGATGGTTATTCCTCCTTTTTGATACAATGCAGGCTCTTACACCCATTTGTCACCACTCCAGCCACTGTACAGCCTTTGTCTGCAGGCCACCGCACACACACGCACACACACACAAAACCTGCCCTCATTCTCACATCTTCTCAGCAATGTAAAAAAAAAAAAATTGGATTGGATTGGGATGGACTTGCATGCTGTATAGTTTCTGAAATTGTCTGTTTATGGCCATTCAGAGCAGCAGAAGAGCGTAACTCAGTGGTTATTAATGTTTCTTTAATCACCAAAATAAGCAAATGATTAGTGTTTGTTATCTGTCCCCGTCCAGAAGACGAAGAGCACGGTCCCGGTGGTGCTGAGCGCCGGCCCCAGGTGGCTGCTGGATGTGACTTGGCAGGGAGCGGAAGACAACAAAAACAACTGTGTGGTGTACAGCAAAGGTAAGCAAGCAGCGCCGGCATCCTGTTATCTCTCCGCGGCGCAACACACCACGCCACAGCACCGCCGCAAAGACAATCCTCCATCCACTCCACTCCACTCCCGCCTGTCTCTCTCTCTCTCTCTTTTTCTCTCTCTTTCTCTCTCAGTCTGTCTCTCTGGCTTTCTTTTTACTTTTTTCTCCCCCTCTTTCTTGCTCCCCCCCGCTTCTCAAAGTCACAAACACACGCAAATAATTGCATGTGGGCAGCCACAAGGACACACACAAAAAGGCGTGCGTACGCACCCCCTCCCACACCATATCTGTTTTACTCCAAAGAGTCATTTATATCACTAAAACTCTGATTAGGAACTGAGAAACATCACTTGACACACAAAGTAAATGGTCTTTAGATCTCACAAGGTAATTAATGCCCCTTTTTTTTCTCTTTTATACTAAGTGAATCCCTATCTCAGGGCAGATAGCGAGAGTGGAGATGCCATTTTGCTTCATTTGTTCTCCCACTAATTCAGCAAAGCTTCAGCTGTATATCTTTAATAAGTCGGACGCATTCATACAAAACCCCGGCAGAAATGGATTTATGTAAATATGTGCGAAAGGGAAACGCAACATATCTGTCAGAAAATCCATGTTGCTCGTTCAGCTTTGACCCTAAAGCACAAAAACACCGAGTGAAGCACTGTCATCAAGATAAACTCCTCAATCTGCCGCATTGTGTCCGGCGGAACCCTCATTAAAAACAGCCCAACGTGGATCTGTGGAGAGCCTGGTTGGTTTGTAGATTCCACGAGAAGATGCTCAGACTGTACACAGCCCTGACACTACAGTCTGTAGCTTCACTTCTCATGAAAGCACAAGGCTTCTGCTGCTATAATTGGGTCTTGACGGGTGTTAACCAGAGAGACACAGCAAAAATAAATACGTAAATAAAAAATGTGTTTTGGATTCCAAAGGGTGAAGGGAAGGGGCTCCATTTATCACTTTTCAAAAATGATTACCCCGTGACAATACCCCCAAAGCTGAAATGGAGCTTCTTCTCCCCTCAAAGTGAATAAGTGGCAGGAGTGGGATTTGCAACCCCGGATTTTCAGTCTCCCAATTCTCATCTACTAATCACTAGACTGCACTGGGGAGTTATCCTCTTAACCGGCTACTTAACTTTGTGCTCTTTATCACCAAATCATTAAAGTTTTGATAAGCTGTTAAAGGAGATTATGCACTTCTTTAAAATCTTCTAATCTTTTTGCTCAGAGACTGACTGTATGAAACAAAAAAAGGGCAATAACAGGATTTCTCACTTTTTGTGAGTGTGTGTGTGTGTGTGTGTTAAGTCTGGAGAATTTCCTCTGCCACTCTTCATACATGTATCCTCCAGATAGCATCACGCGCAGCATCGTCACCTCGGCCTGTGTATCGCTGACAGCTCCTTTGTTTGTCACTTCCAGTTTGACCTTATTAAATTAAACACAATAACATCTGCAGACGTCCCCTTGTGAGACTTGTTCTGTGTTGTGCCGTGTAAGTTCATTACAGTAAATCCTCCGCCAGAATCTTCACACGCTTGCCAACTGATGATAGGCGATAACAGAGAGGATGCCGAACAAAAAGAATTAATTTTAAAACCTCGGAGTGCAAGTTGAACGTCTCTCGTCACCTCGTAGTTGGTGCGTCTGAGACGCGCAAATTAAGCAGAAAAAAACTGCGCGAAATACGTCAGGTATAATTTCGCATTAAGTTTTAGCATGTTTAGCGATGGAAGTGTTCGATATCTTATCAGACGAATGGCTATATTCGTTAAATGTCGCAGTAAACTAGCTTGATTCTGAAAGCTTCACCACTTTGCTACACTGAATAAGAAAAAACTCGATACTACTATGATAACACAATGTACCAAAAATTCAGGCTGTGCAATTCCATACTAGCTTTGTGGCAAAGTTGCTACAAAGCTTCGGATAAATTGGTTGGGTGTCCGCATTTCTCGGCTCTCTGCCCAAAATTGTTCCACATTTTGCTCCCGGCGACTTTTTTTTTTTTTTTTTCCAGGAGGACTGGGAGTAAGTTCAGAAAGTGGTGGAAGTGTTTGATGCCGTTCAGCCGTTGGACACTTGCGTCTAGACTCGATTTATGCCGTTCATTCTTCTTCATCGCCCTCTTTTAAATATTCCAATCTGCATGTGTGGGCACCCTCTGGAGGTGACATTGAAATTGAATGTCAGCGTGCTGAAAATATCAAATCTTTGTCAAATTCAATTTTGAATTCGGCCTTGGTTTTGAAGCAGCGCCGGAGTGGCGTTTATCGTGTCGACACGAGCGTGGGTCGACTAAAAGGAAGAGGCTCCAGCAGGAACTTTCTTCCCACCTTGGAAAGCTGAGGCCCAGATTGTTTATATCTTCACCCTTGTGCTATTTCTCCTCTGTAGGCTGCTTCATTGCTCCCTGAGATGCGTTACTTATGGAAAACAGTGAATATCTCAATACACAGTATGCTTGCAAAATATGTTTTGGCTCACGTTTCAGTGGTCTCGGCTTTCTTTATGGCTGCCTGCAAAGATAGTAGCAGTTCACTTTGGATGCTTGCCAGTGTGAATCTATGGGGGAGTATCTCTAAGTAAGGACTGGTGATTGGTTTGAGTGGCTGTAGCTTACTGTTGGGTGTTCTGTCCTATGATTTCTGCATTACATTTTGTACAACTGCTCATCCCCTGTCCCCGAAACTTGTCATTCAAGAAGCCGGGCAAATATGTGGAGAGGGAGAGAGGACAGGATTCAGCAAAATGATTCCTCTGAGAGTTGTATTCCAGCAGTGTGTTATGTATAATACATGCACCAGAGTGTGTAACAAGCAGCGGGGCAGTGTAGTCAGGTTCCCCACGGGGCGCCCCTGGTCATCAGCACCAAGACAAGCTCACCTTATACTGTCAAATATAGATTGCTGTTTTGTTTTGTTTTTTTGTTGCCTATTTATTGCAGTTCTACAGTTCCAGTGTTTTCCTGTCCGTGTCATTTTACCCTGATGAACAGAAAGACGGGAACATTTTATCAATTTAAAGGAATTAGAGGACCATCAGTAACCATTTGGCGCATTCAAATGTCTCAAATATGAAAGATATTTTCATGAATATAAATTCCTCTTTGAATCCCTGCTCTTAAAATGAGGAGCAGGATGAGCCCCGAAGTAGAAGTGGAGAAAACTGCAATATCTGTTTTTCCCAGGCTGTCAGCATGGCCCTGTTTGTTTTACATTAAACTCCCAGGAAGAGCCTTAGCAGCCAGCCATTACTAAAACTCTCAAGTCTACTACTGCGCTAACTCATTATCGAGAAATCCACCTGGAACTCCCACAATGCTCTCCTCCACACTCCGACAGTTTCTTTGAACCGCTGAAGTTATAGAAACAGGCAGCAAGTCTGCAGAGTAATTATATGTTACAGTAACGCTGGAGACTGAGGGGGGAGAGAGAGAGAGAGAGAGAGAGAGGGAGAGAGAGAGAGAGAGAGAAACAGGCGGAGGGAGAATGACAGACAAGGACCCAGAGAGAGAGAGAGCGAGCGATAGAATCCAGTGGAGAATTTTCTCTACAGATAAACAACAGATTGATAAACAATACATCTGGAAAGTAGGATAGATGTGACAAAGGGAGAAAAAAAAATCAGCCCCATTTTGATTTTTTTTTTCTTTCTTTCAACATCTCCCAGTTGAATATATTACAAATGAAGGTTCTGCTCAAATGCTGCAAGCCTGCTTCACTGGAAGAATTTTAGCAACTGTTTGGAGAGAAAATCTGGCCGAGCCCAACTGGGATGCATCTGATGCAGTCAGACAGTTTTTTTTATGAAGGGTGAGTCTGGCCCTGTTCTATATTGCAGCCCATTCTTTCCTACTGAAGACGTAAATCTTTAAAAAGCAGGTCGTAAATACGTTGTTGTATGCTGTAAATATGCTTAACAGTTTCCTTCGACAGCTGGGCACTGCAGCTTTTAACAAATGCTCCTCAAGCAGGAGGAAATAATGATTTTGTTCAGGACTATTTTCAGCAGCGGAGTGATACACATTTAAAACATAGAGCGAGAGGATGCTGTGTGTGGGGCTGAAAGAAAAACTACAGGGCCCGTGTTAGCTACGATAAAGACAAATGATACCAAGTGCAATCGCGTGGCTGAATAATGTGTTTTTAAGAGTTTTTTTTAGAACAGTGGAGCTCAGTAGCACAGAGGATGAAGATAAGTCTCACTTTGGCTACACGTGTGTTTAATTAACTGTTTGTATTGGCCTTTATTTAAAAGGGAATGCACTGATGGTAACAACAATCTAGAAAACCTCCAGCATTTTTTGATGTGAATTTTTTTGAAAATGCTAGCTTACTTATGTTTGATCAAACTTCACATTCCTGTAGTACACCACAGTCCCCTTGAATAAAAACCTCTCTGCGGCGTACATTTGCGGAGTTTAAACACAGTCAGGTCTGAGGGTGCCGTTAAAGACAAGTTTCGTTTTGAGGTCTAAAATACAATTTATGACTTCATTCATTCTCAGTGTGAGCCCTCATTGTGCTTACGCCATTGTTACCTGATATCTGAGCCCATTGAAACTATACACACTCCCTGTGACCACATTATGTGGCATTATTCAGAGGTCACCTAAACTTTTCAACTATAAGCCTCTTAAGCCAGACCACATTCAGATACAGCATGTCCAATAAGTCTCCAGAGCAACTTAGCCCATTGTTCGTGCAGAAATTGACCAATGTAACTAGGCCGTTTTACATAAGCCCGGACAGTGCCGAATTAGCCAACTCGCTGTGTCTTTGTATTATTTCATATTCTCTAAGTCTTCACAATCAGATCCTTTTTTATGCCTTCATTTGCTCTTTCCACTGCTCCAGAGCTGTAGACCTCTGAGGCATAAGATGAACTAATGTGACCTGCCTGGACAGATGTAGTATCTATTTGACTCTTCTTTTTTTTTTAATAAAACGAGCCTTACAATGTCCCTGCAATAGAGACATTTCCAGTTTTTCATCATCCCAGAAATGAAAGCGTAAAAGCTGAACTGTTTCCTTGCGCTGCGCCCCGGCAGCGTGCAGCATTAGACGTCGCGAGGAGAGGACTCTTACAGTTCAAAATGTAATTGTTCATTTCAACCCTCCTCTTTTAAAATGACTGCGGCGAATAGGAGGTGCGAGGGGTTATTATCTGTTATCTGGGAACATAGCGAAATAGTGTGACTGAATAATAACTAAACAACTGACACAATGTAAAAATTTCATTATCAGTGTATTAAAACAAAATTGTACCCTAAAGGAGTCCCCACCACAGCTCCGAGCAGCCGACTAATTATGTTTAATTAAAAGACAACAGATCAACAGAATCGTTTTCATTAGGAAATTATTAATGATTCCACTGCAACAATAATTGATTGCACTGAGCCACGCGATAACTCGGTACGGTCAGGCTGGAGTGAGCCGGGTGGAGAGGAGCGGCTGGTTTAGGCATTTGGCAGCTGTTGAGTAGCGTGTCTTGTAGCTGAAGCTTGCACATTAGCAATTGAGGAGAAGTTGTAAAGCTGGCTTTATGGAGAGGAGAGGAGAGGAGAGAAGGAGGAGGAGAGTGTGCGGTGGGTTAAGGACAGCAAAATCCAAATCATACGGCGATCTCAGAGGACTTAAGCATCCCACACATGTATTTAGGAGCACATAAAATCACACACATTTCAGTACACATGACTGAGAAAGGGAACACACTCCCCTTATTATTTTCTCTCCCTACAAACATATTCAAGAGGGCGTTTTCTCTCCCTTTTTTTTTTCTCTCTGTCTCACTCGCAAGCATATAAACTACATGCACACACACACACACACACACACACAAACACACACACACACTTCCATTCAGAGCCATGTGAAAGACGTCAGCTCCAGACGCTTCCTCCGACAGCCTTTTATGTGCATTGTTCTCCCGCCGCGCAGGCAGGCAGCTTCCCTGTGCTAGACACTATACCCACAGCCACCAGACACCACATTCTGCCACAGCACCCACATTCGCTGCAAACACGCTCGCGCGCAGACCAAACGCCATTACCCAACATTTGCATAATGGCTGCTGACACATATATGTCCATCTGCATTCAGCTTAGACTAAGCCGCGAGACAAAAACAACAATACCCCGAGAAAATGTAAAAGAAGTGATGGGCACTGATGAGGGACGAGATTTTCATACATCACCGTGCAACTTTGGAAATGTAGCTGTGGTCTGCGTGTACATTTTTTTTGGAAGTATGTGCTTGTAATTTGTGTTGTGTGTGTGTGTGTGTGTGCCAGTCGTCCTTGTATCAATGCCACGGAAGGTGTCGGGCTAATGAGCGTGGGCTGTCCTTAGAGCAGGAGGGTTTGGGCTGTGCCATTCACTCTGCATATTTAAATGCCTTGTAGAGCTTAAGCAGGCCCACTTTTCCATGTCAGGGCAGCGTTCAATCCTGCTGCGACCATTAATTATGATACCATTGTGCTCCAGTGTGGCTAATAAGAGTGATGTATTGCACCCTCGTGGCATTATAATCATCTGAGTGAAGTACCTGGACTACACTGAGCTCGCTTTAAGCACCACGTTTCA
>CAEMYA010000014.1:3162154-3175696 GCA_903131615.1 Diplodus sargus | reverse complement strand
AAGATCCAGGAGCAGGTTGAGAAGAAGAGTGTGTGTGTGTGTGTGTGTGTGTGTGTGTGTACTGGAGAGGATGTAGGGGGTCGTGGAGGGTTGTGTGTCTCTGTGCATGTGTGTGTGCAGGGATAATCAGAGACAAAAGCTGAGGGCTGGAGAGAGGGGCCTTTCTGCACATCCGCACAGCTTCTTTTTTTTTGGAGGGGGGTGGAGGTTGGTGCCTTTTTATCGGGCTTGAGGGGGGTCACAGTGTGTGTGTGTGTGTGTGTGTGTGTGTGTCGGAGAGAGTGAGCGAAAGAGATGGAGGGAGAGAGATAGAGGAATCACTGGGGTGGAGGGGTGTTTAGATCGTCAGTCAGCGTGATGGAAAACCACACGGTTAAAGTCTCTCTGAGGGTTGACACAGGACTGCAGCGAGTGGAACTAAACAAGTGAAACTGAGTCGAGGTGAAACTCTGATGCGCTGAGGGGGAGAGGAGATGATCATACTGATCATGTATGAAAGAAAAAGCCCAGAGAGCAGAGGGGGGGGGGAGAAAGTACATGACAGTGGAAGAAAAACACTGATGCAGCCCTGAAAAAAAAGAAAAAAAACACACAACACTGACTGTTAGGATGATATCGCTAGCTTAGAGAATAGAGTTAGAGCGATTCCATTCAGGCCTCCCAGCAGCTGGTGGGGCAGGATCCATTTCTCTTTTGATAATGTACACCCCTGAAATCAATTTTTAGGTCGGGCAAAACATAATCAGATTCTCTCTGTAGAAATAGCTCGGCACATTACAAAATTGTTTTGTGGGGTCGCCACTGTGTTCATGCAGGAGAACCCAGTGATAACCTTTATACATACCTTTGCAGCTAATCCATTTTATTGATTGTACATCCACCTGCGTGGGGGGAAAAAAAAACACATAGCCCCATAGTCTTTAGAGCGCCGTATCAGTGTGATATCACAGTTTTTCTTCTCCCATTGCAACGCACGGAGGAGCACAACTGTGAGCAACCTCTAGCATTAGTACCTTATCTGTGGGTTGTTTTACCATGATATCTGGTCAAGAGATCTTAGTCGCCTTACCCTTCTTAAAGTCAAATGCCAGAGGTAAGGACACATCGGGATGCATGAGGAGGCTTCATCGGTGAGCTTCACAGGTCGAGCTGAAGACAATTTGGAATGAGATACATGGTAAACATGCGAATAATGTTTGTCTGCAACATGTTGCATCCCACACAGATATTTTAGAAAAGATGCAATCAAGTTTAGTGTTTTGAAATGAAGTTTGGTTCTGGATGTCAATTTTTTTTATGTCACGCAAGGTTTCCCAGCTAAACCTAGAGACAGAGGTTCCCAGCCTGTCCTCTTCCAACAGTCAACAATGGTTTTCCTTAGCCATGGCCACTTTCTCTGAGCTTAATCAAGATGCTTTAGTTGCCTAAACTTACTCAAACCTTCACCGCTGCGGAAGAATGAGAAAACATTGAGATGAAGACAATGAAGACAAGAACTTGATATTAAATGATTTCAAACAGCCCACATTATGGTCAATGTTTTAATAATTCTAGTATTGGATCCATGATCGATATCGGCAGATAGCCTGAGGTGAGATATTGGAATTAGTCGGACCGTCTGATGATGGTTAGGGTAAGGGTGAGGCAACTAAAAGCTTTGGTCGGGGGCAAGAAAGGAAACATTTGGTCAAGGTCAGGGAGGGTTATGCTTGGGGTTAGCTGAGAGGCAAATGTTAATTGCTTGTCTGGGACGGACTCACACTCTGATCTCCTTCATGAAAGTCTGATGCATTACATGACCACCAACCCGACCCCCTTCTGCCCGACCACATACAGGGCACACTGATTCCTGCAGTTGCACTGAAAGTTGGGAATGGACGTAAACTGTGAGGCGAGGAATCATCCAATGCAGATGTAATTCGTAGGGATCCAGATCAGAAAATACCCTCAGAAGGTCAATGACAACCTACCTCTTCTGTCATTTAAGAATGAGGACTCCTTTTCTGATTTAAATTATGGTAAGTGGCAGTTATACTTATGTAACAACACTGATTTTACATGTGTACGGTTGTCGAAACCTGTGTCTGTCTTCGCCATGACAGTGATATTAGCTGCTTATGAGCCTGAAAGTATGAAACCCTACCTCCTCTAGGTTGCTTTAGTGCCTGAGCTCTGCTGACCTCTGCCTGTCGGCACTGGGTGACAGAGATGGGTGCCCCGGTTCCTTGTGTGTGTGCTGGGGAGAGAGAGAGAGAGAGAGAGTGGACGGAGCGGCGGGCGAGCAGACAGGCGTGCTGTAGGTACAGTAGTGTGGAGGACTAGACATCAGTGTCGTCCAGGTCAGACAGGGCCATCCATTCTCTAAGCCCCAGGGAAGGGAGAGAGAGAACAAGAAGGAATAGGAGAGAGAGAGTGGAAGAGAGAAGTGTGTGTGTGTGTGCGTGCGTACAGAAAAAGAGAGATGGGGGTGGGGTGGGGGGGCACTGATGCACTGTTTCTCTTAACTCTGTCAAAGCCACTCCATTGTGCTCCCCCGTGCAGTGAGTGGAAACCAATCTGTCATCGCTCCACTAGCCAGCATACTAGAAGACGGCTAGACTGCTGGAAACACAAGTCTATTCAATGTGAAATGTAACTGGAATCTGAGCCCTTGGATAGCTGGATTGTAAAAAAAAAAAAAAAAAAAAAAATTGATGTAAGATTTTTGAACCCCGCTCTCCCACAGACTGTGAAATGGAAGCCGTGAGTACAGTATTTGGGTCTGCGCGAGATAGGTTTCACCCTCGTATCTCTCCCTTTTTCACGGAGAGGTGATTGACATGTTTTGTTGATGGAACTCTATCCAAGCCATGTGAGGTTTGCATAGGCATGAAGGGCTCGGTTAGAACCTCACACAGACAGTCCTCGCTCGACATTACCCGGCAGAGTTGGCCTCCTTTGTTTAAGATTTGATTCTGTTTTTCTTTCTGGCGTTGACAATATTTAGACAGTCGCAGTCGCGGGGGAGGGGGGGTGACTGAGCAATGTCTTTAAGTGAAGGTTTCAGCGCTTTTTTTCCCACTTCATATCCGTGCTTCCTTCACACCTGCCACCTATAGAAACCCAGCATCACCTGACCAGCGTAGAAAAACATGGCCACCTCTCCTGATGCCCTGAGCTCGCTAAGCCTGCATACTGTTGAATAGTGGCTACTAATGCTATGTTCCGATGCCATTTGGAGTCACTTCTTCCCCTCTCCTTCGCAGGAATCCCCCTTGCGCCATTTTCCCTGTAATCTCCCCACTCCTCTCTCTTATGGGGTGGCTCACCCGCTGCTCCCGCCACTATTTCGCAGCCCCTCTCCTTCTTAGAACCAGCACCTCCACCATTTTAATCCCTTTGACCCAAACCCTGTGTGTTTCCCTGTATCAACAGCTCCTGGAGATTACATCCTGCCTGCCTCCTCACCGCTGTGTGCTTCAGTCACTGTGGCTGTAGCTGGCTAGTGCATGCTAGGGTCTTAGTCAGACACTGCTGGGCGTGATAGCCACTGTGGCTAGTTAGCTTGGTCGGGGGTTTGAAGGCAGAGTGCAGGCTGCTGGCAGAAGAGTGAAGGGGGAAGAGGCTGCACTGGGTACAAAATCAGAGCAGCATCAGAGGTTTGGGCCCTCGGGGGACACTTCAGAAGAGCTGTCGCCTCATGTAAAAGTTTGGAGGGGGGAAGATAGCCGATTGTCGAGTCTCACGCAGGTCGTCAAATACCAACACTTTCGAGTTGGTGGCCGCGACCTTGCAGATCACAAGCACCTGATTACGCCTCACCTCACCCGCCCCTACAGTGGCTGCCAAAACCACAAAAAAACAAAGGACTACTCTAGAGAAAGGGTTTGGTCCCTCTGTTGATATAAACAACTCACCCCAAGGTTACAAAAACTCGATTCTTAGTTTAAAAAATCATGAATTATGAATTACATTACATTTTCCTCCCCTCAAAGCCCTCAATTCCTACACACTGGACCTTTAGATATAATTCATATTAAAAACACATTCTAATGATATTAACATTTCAGGCAGATCTATGGTGAAATGTGCATTAAGTAACGCACAAGTTCTATAGAGTGTAACGGTACAGGCGTCAAACCACTGCGCTAATCTTAGTATTTCACTCAGTGTGGGCATCATGTTACTTCAAAGAGGCGTTATAGCAGATACGGAGCACGCGTGTGATATCAGCATTCAGTTCACAAATGTTGTTTTCCTCAAGTTTAAGCTACTTTAGAGGGAAATTAAGAGGAAATCAGGGTTCAAGAGGTCAGAGGAGTTATCTTGAAACAGCCTGTCAGGATCCGTCGTTTTTCTTTGCATCGCTTGTCAGAAAAGTGAAGCAGCCGTCAGGAGAGTTGGAGCCGGTTCTGTCGCTGTGCCGAGGAGCAGCCCCGCGCTCACAGAGGGCCCCTCCTCTTTCATGTAGTGTTTCTGGTAATGGGCTAGGGCTTTATTGATGTGAACTTATGTGATCATTGCATAAAGAACGACCATTTCTCTCTCTCTCCCCTCTCTCCTTCCTGCTCAGTTTTCCTGTGGGCCACATTAAATCAAGCCTCCGACCTAGACTCTAGTTAAATTAAACCCTATCAGCGTGTTGCCCTCTCATATCGGAGGACGGGCCTTTATATAGACGGCCTGTAAATGGTGATTAGTGAGTGTTTTGATTAAAATTCAACCACATGTGTGATACTCTGGTGGAAGCCAATCACCTCCCTCTCTCCCTCCCTCCCCCCCCTGCCTCTGCCTCTCTGTGCACAAACATGCATTGAGACATACATGCACACAAACATCCACACAGACCCTCCCTCTCTCCCGGCCTCCCTGTCTCTGTCTGGCCTGTTCTCATGGCTCAGCAGAGTACAGGGCTGATTTAAGGGGTCCTTACAAATGGGAAGGTTGCAAGTGAAGACAAAAACCAGAGACAAATCACAGCACAGCCGTCTCAAGGTTTCTACTAAACCTATTCAACTGGAGGGAAGCGGCAGAACAGTGAAAAATATACACACACTCTATCCTGTCAGAACGCTTTTGGCTTATCTTGAGTGACTGTCAAGGCTGGGAATATCAGGGAATGGACAGAAATATATAAAATTAATAAGCCGCTGGATGTTGTCGGGAGTTATGATGCTTCATAAATCCTGGTTTGATCACTGCGGACAAGGCTTAAACCCACAGCTTCCTAATGCGCACAGCAGTGTTTTGGACTGGATTTTATTCTGTTTGGGAGATAGAAGCCCTTAGCTGGCAAAAGTAAGATTTATCATCTCCCTATCCCCCCTCTTTCTTTCATGAGTGACAAATATTAAAAAGAAGGCCTGAGGGAAGTTGGCAGCCATTACCACCTTTAATAGAAGGGCACAGGCGTAGCAAGGTGAAACTGGGGCCAAAGGCAGAGAAATGCTATTCAAAGAGGAGAGAGAGGAGCGGTAGAGGAGAAGGGGGAGAAATTGGTACTAACTTATCAGTTGTACTTCCTTTGTCGGGTCAGGGGTCCTGGAGCTTTTGTTTGTTTGTTTGTTTCTCATACTGAAAGGATGGATGCTATCTCTCCCGCCATCCAAGCAGGTCGCCTCTGTCGAGTGCTGCAGGTAATATTTCATGTCAGGAATTAAGCAAGCTTACCCACCGACTCCTTTCTACAGTTACATGGCCACCGCATCCATCATCGTCCCCTCGCTCTCTTCACAGGGCTGGCTTCACCGGCGGAATGTAACTAAGTACGTTTACTCAAACGCTGTACTCAGATACAGAAATACAGATTTTAGGTCTTAACTTCAGTTTTCTATTTTATGACAGATATGTTACAGGAAAAAAATATATACTTTTTTTTTATGTGAAAATCTATATCTAACCAGCATATAATTTACATTAAATGTTGATTTTGAGCTCAAACATTCAGTAGATTAATGAATTGGCTGATTAGTCAGTCAACAAAAAAATAATTAAACGCTGTTTTAATTCACCGTTTTCATGCAAAAATGACAAACACTATGGTTTCATTTCTTCTCAAATGCAATGATTTGTAGCCTTTCTTTGTCTTAAATACTCAACTGAATCAGTTTGAGATTTGAAACGGCGGTCACACAAAGCAAGATGAAGGTAAAGGTGAAGGTGTCTCTGTGAATTCTCATGATTTTTAGATATTTTACAAACCAATCAATGAATGTAGAAAGAAAATAACCAGCAGATTAATCCATAATCAAAAGTTTCATTAGTTGTAGATCTATGTACAATAATAAAGAATTAGCCCCATTTCAAGAATTAGAGTAGAACACTACTTAAACATCATTGCATGAGTGGGAACAATATAACAGTATATACTGTATATCACTAGATATCGTCTAATTTCTCATTTCTAATTACATCTATGTACAATTAACTGTTAACTGTCTTTTATTGGTGACTTTGGTGGCCACTGTAGAGAAAATCAGAATGAGGTATGGTGGTATTAGTATTTTTACTGATGTAAAGGATTTGAATACTCGTTCCACAACTGGTTGGCTTTGTCTTGATCACTTTTCCTTTGAGGGGCTTTCGGGTGTGTAAATACGGCGGTGGGGAAAGAGACTAATTAGACCACCATGTCTAATCTCCGGGGCTTTACCTGTCAATAAAAATGTTGTCAGTGAAGATGAAGTCTCTTTAAATGAAAGGCTTGGCAGTTTTGATATGTAAAACACATGTCACAGTGTTTCAGTCAGTAACATCCCGATGAGACAAGTTGTCAACAGAAGTAAAATGACAACAAAAACATCTTTGCTGGACCAAATCAGAATAATGACATTCTAAATTAAGACTTGTTGTTTTTTTCCCTCCCCCTTGTTCTGTGTGGGAGAGGTCATGCTTTTTGAACACAAGTTGTTCTAAGTAAATTTATTCCACTTATTTCTTGTAACTGCACGAAAAAGTAATGAGGTGTTGGAGATAAATATATGAAGACAATAAGCCATGCAATCCTTTTTTCTGTAGCTGCTTTTGAGTCAATTAGCACATTTCAGAGACTCTGAAGAACGCTGCCGCCTTATGTAGCTCCTCAATATGCAGCATCTGACTTTTATCCAATTACATTATGTGAGGTCTGTGGGCACGCCGGGCACAGCGCACATAATGGAGGATGCCATCTTTGGTGTGATATTCTCCAACACTTTTTCCATTGCATATGCCTATGGCTCTCACTATGAATTATTCAAAGGCTTCATCCACACAGAAGAGAGTGAGGAACTCGGCTCCATAGTAAACAGATTTTCTGCTCGCCATCCTCACAAATCTGAAGTGTAGGACATTGTAAGTGCCAAATAATTACACGGTGCCCCCTTTTCCCTCCTGTCTGAGTTCACCTGGCCTCAGAAATGCATTTGGACTGTATAATAGTCTGACATTGGAGAGTTAATTGAAGTTTGGTTGCTCAGGACCTCCAACTACAGATGCATGAAACTGATGCATGAAGATACATGATGATTCATCTTTCCATGTAATTCCATGTAAAATAATCCTCTATTTAAATATTTATTATCCCATTTTTTTATCTCATCAAACATATTTGGCTCAGGGAACGGCTCCAACGTGGTTACAGAATATTTGTGCACCCTGCTCTCCCTCTGTTGATTTATTAAACTATAATAGATAACGGCCCAAGAGTTTGACTCTGGCTATGTATAATCACTTTAGTTCCTCGCTGGCTATTGTGCTGTGAAATAGAAAATATGAATATTACATGGGTTTTAAATCCCTGCAATTTTTTTATTTTTTTTTATTTTTTCCAGAACAAGAAAATTGACATATCCATTGCATTACTGCAGCGCCCATCATTGGCTAATGGAGATTTCACATTATAGCGCTCACATTATAGCACCATGAAATATGCTAAGCATTTAAGAAAAATGAACTTTTTAAATAGTCCGTCAGTGTAAAAAATAATAAAATGGGGGTCTATGAGATTTTTCCCTCTCTCTTCCCTGCTTTGGGGATTTGCCCTGACCTTCAACTGGTCATATCTTCCAGAGCAGATCTGTGGCAGTGACACATGTCATGTGTTGGAGAGGATTGAGGAGGAAGCAGAGGAGACAAGAGGGAGTGATCTTGGTCTGTAGCCCAGTCAGAGTCAGAGTCCGCCCTCATGTCAAAGGATGGGCATGTTTGGCCCAAAACACAGACTGCACCTCATCCACTAATCTCAGCACAAAAACACCTTTGGGTGGCTGACGGGGAGGCGAGTGCGCACACATTTCACAATGTCGAAGAACACTGAGAGGGTTCAAAGCTGCCCTTAAATTCTTGGGCTGTGGGGAGGGATGGCTATACGGGGGAGAACAAGAGAAAGAGTGAAGGGGAGGGGAAGAGGAGCGTATCTCCAGATTCTCCTCTTGTAAAGCCGACCTGGCTGAAGCCAAGCCAAGCCTCCCTTTCTCCTTCTTATTCCGCTTTGTAGGAAACCCTCCACCTTATTCTGCCGCGCTTGTTCTCTCCCACTCAGTAGGCAAACACAAACTACAAAAGGAGTCGACGCTCTCCATAAAGAGACGACATCTTAAGGAACCTCCCCCCCTCCCCCGCCTGAATCTCAGGTTCGCGATCGTGTAGTTGAAAGCACATTATCACGTGTGAATGAAGTTTAACACACACATCGACCTGCGATGTTTCTTTGCGTCAGTGCAATGCTTGACTGCACACTCCCTTTTCACCCAGACAGATTGTATGAAGGCGGTGGAATAATTTGTTATCGACTCACCGAGGCTCTGAAATTGAGATCAAAAATCAGCAAAACCCCCCCGAAGATTAACATCTGTATCTTAGAAAGATGGCTAATGTCACACAGTTGACAACTATCGTTATGTCCTGCGTACTTTTGAGAGTATTTACCTTTAATCATCACAAGGCAGCGTTTTACCTTTTGTTAGGAGCTAATTGATAGACCGGGACCTTGATGTTTGTATGCGGCGCATCAAGCAGACACTGTGACTTTCAGCGTGTCTGTAAATAAATAAATCATAAAGTTTGTTTTTCCTCCCGAGTCAAAAGAAACCTTTTCTTTGTCTTTGTGTTTAGCGCCTTTTGCGCCGACATGAGGCTAAAACCCCGAAGACTACAACGTTTAGGAAAGCTCCTAAATAGCGGCTCTGAAGCTAGGTTTGAGCTTTGTCATCACGCTTGAAGAATTTTCCTTTTAATGTACTGTAATGTGAAATTCAGTGGGGACAAGTTTAATTGAGTTTTACACAAACCAGTTGGGAGTAGCGCTGGAAGGTAGGTGATGTTGAGGTTTTTAATCTCTGGCTCCGGAGAGGCTTGTTGACGGAGTGGTTCTTTCTCTTTGTGGAGAAAAAAAGAGGAAGCCTAAGAAATGATACATCCATGGATAAAACCAATTGGCAACCCTCAAAGGGACGGGGGGTGATAAGGCAAATCCAGCACTTGTAGAGAAATAAAAGAATCCAACTGTTCATTAAAACGGGAAACAAAACAGGCGATTGAGAAGGAAGGCAGACTGCTCAGTGGAGGAGTGAGTGAAACAGACAAACAGAGCCAGAGATATCAGAGGAAAGGATTGGAAAATAATCAAGGATTTGTGAGGAGAATTAATAAGGAAGATAGGCACAAATAAGCATTTTTTTTCTGACTCTGTGCAAAATTAGGAGGGATGGACTACAATTATCAAACAGGGGAAATGGCATAAGCTACATAGACACCTAATTATAAAGGATAACCTAGATATGAAGGTTGCTGTCTTTTTATTTTACACACTTTGACTGTGAGGCGGTGGGGTCTTTTGTGCTCAGTAAACCAGATATTCATTGGATAGAGAATATTCAGGGACCGTTTAATAAAGTGGTTTGCTCTCATTCTTTGCCAGCGGTCTATCTAGCATACAATCCATTGAGGGAAGGAATGATTTTAACTTCAAATAAAAGCTTTTTTTCAACCACTGGAACAGTATTTAAACACAGATTTTTTGGAGTCTAAGATAAGGCAAGCAAACAATTAAATGAAAAAGCAGAGATATAATTATGGTTATTATTTAGAAAGTCTAACAACACTGGTTTGTTCCCAGTGTTGTTCAAAAGTCACCGGGGGAACCTTTGTGAGGAATAATTAAATGATTTTTAAAGGTTCGAATTAGCCACAAATTGACTGTAGCTTGGCGTAGTGCTGCAGAATCATACCATTGTTGACACAGATTATAACATTTGACATGTTTTGAAATGTCTGTTTCTGCTTCCCTTTATCCCGAAGTCCCTTTACAGACAATGCGCTGGGTATCTCTCTGCAGGACAGGAGGATGTTTGTGTGATGTTGCGGTTGGACTGTTTATTTCTGACAGTAATTCACCTCCTGGAGGTTAGTTGACTCTATCACCTGATCCGGCTCTCTGTAATGAGGTTTGGAGTCAGGGACTTAAGGTGATACAAACAAAGGGGTAATGAAAGACTCAAAAGGAGAGGTTGAAGGAAAGGCGAGATGGGAGTGGGCTCAGGGGGTGAAGGAAACTGGCAATGAAATAATCAGCACTTGTATGATCGGCCACTGAGACATTCCATAGGTGTTTTGTGTGAAAGAGAGCCATTCATCAACATATCAATAAAAATATGGAGCTGATTATTGTTGTGTTTGCTTACCACGGGCCTCCATCGTAAATAATGGGTCCGCCGCTGCTGCCTGTATTAATTATAATTAGAATGCTGATAATGTGTATGCTCTTTTATTACGGGAGCTGAATCAATTTTACAGTCTCATTCAGCCACACAAGGTCACACAAAGTTGCCAGGGTGAGAGATGGCTCCTTGTAAAGCCTTTCTGTGATCAGGGCTGAGGGAGGTCGGTTAAAGAAAGACCCAAACTGGGCAGATGGATGTCTCAGCACCTTCACATAGCAACCGCCATGAACTTGTACTCCGAGTGGGAGGCAGAAGGAGCCTTTGAAAAAATTAACCGCATTCATCGATATCTAATGAGTTTGACTTATTTTTTCAAAGCTTCATTAATTGATTTTCATTTTATTTTATTTCACTCACTCAAGCTGAATAATTTGTCAGGGCTAACCTGTCGGCAAACAATTGCCCACTAACGGCAGACACAGAATAACATTGGTATTCATTTTTAGCGTCTAGCCACCCTAATGAATGTAGGTCTAATATCTGCTCTCCTTTTAGCTCTGTTTTGGTATGAAAGCAAACAACACTCCCCGCGTACAGCCAGCAATCAGGTGTTGGTCAGTTGCAGGAACACAAGGTGAGGGACACCTGAAGAAGCTACCGGCAAAACATGTAGTCATTTCAGCGTGTGGTGGTTCATTTTGATCTTCTTCGTTTCAGCGTAGCTGGTGCTAGCTGCTCCATTATGCTAGTCGCTAGTCATTTTGGAATTGTTGGCTTAAATGGTTCTATCGGAGCTTTGTTGCTGAAAACAAGCTGCTGCTACTTAAAAATTGAGATTTGCAACCAGAATTTATGGGAAACCAAAACACTAAGCTAAAATAGGCTAAAAAGTTCTACGTTGCTGAGGGGTATAACAGAATTGGGGGACTATCTCTTTGAGTGACCACTTTGGCACATTGGGCACAATCTGATATCTCCATGGTGGTGTTGTTGATCGGGACCAACATGTAACTTACAAATCGTGTTTGTATCATTGTAGCTTTGTGATTCAACGAAGGAGGAGTTAGCATTTATAACTGGTGGTTAACATGAAAGGATCTTTTTTTAAACCATCAAAGTAGTGTTGTTGCCTAAACCTGACCAAACTGCAACAGAAAACAAAAAACAAATACATATTAATAAGTCAACAATATGTTTCAAACGGAACACAAACCCATGCTCACCCATTCAGCCACAATGGCTTGCTGCAAATGTGGACTGTTTTTGCTCAGTGGCCCTCCAGAAACATTACATTACACATCGTTGTAGAAACAACACCAACATGTTGATATCAGACAAACCTCTATTAGAGTTCCATTGTCAACAAAAAAAAAAATGGAATTGCAGCTTTAAAGCAATTTGATGTGATATTTGCAAGGACTTATAACACATATTTTTATCATTATATATTTTTTCTGCACATTCTAACATTCATTAATCTCAGATAAGCGATTCTGGCATGTATTGTCAAAGTGGCCCCCATGTAAAACCACATGACAGATTACAAAGAGGCACTGGCCAAATAATTTTCCACCGATGGGCTTCTTGGTGGTTTTGGTTTGCATTTGTTGACAGTTCACAGGAGAGAATGTGTTTTGGCCAAATGTTGAATCTCAACTTAGTCTAAATTCATAAGGCACCCCACTGGCTTGTTCCTCTGTTTCCCCCTTCCTCACGAGTTAGACTGTCAGATGGCCCAACAACAATGGATCTCCCCGGCCTATCAGACGGCTCCTACCTTTAGAGCTCGCTGCGTGGCTTTAAAGACTGGATTTAGCATGGCTTGGCAAGGTTCAAACCAACAGTGCCACAGATTTTTAAAAAATCTACATATCTGTTTGTCCCATTTCCACATTTGAAATGCATTGCGTTCAAGTTGCTGCACATTAAACTGGTCTCCTCCCACTATGAGTCCAAGACCGCGGTGATTTGTTTCTCATGTGTCTTGTCAGTGAGTCACCTGTTAGAACAAATAAGCTCATAATCTTTACAATAAACATGATCATCCTAATTAATGTTATGCATACACAGGGATTTGTCCAATTAGAGACGCATATTTATATCCATAGGATGCCGTGTTTCTAAATAGATACATAGATATGTTATTAAAAGCAACATGCGTATTTGTATGTAACGGTACATTTGCATTTTATGAATTCGCTGCACTCAGTGAACACACATTTCACATATTTTATTTGCTATTGCCTCCTTTTACACGTTAATAATTGGGTGTGCATTTCCTTTCTGGGGTGAGTTGTTGTATTTTTTTGCCTGTGAATGTTAAAATGACCTTGTGTTCCCCCGATGAATGCGTGCATCTGTCATGAAATTATACATTCCATCAGCCCTCATTGAACTGGGCATTGACTCTGTGCCGCAGACTCCGGCTCTGGCAGTGAATCTTGATTATGGATTCTGTGATATTGTAAATGACTTGAGATTCCTCTGAATGTTTCGGATTAATCGGTTTGTGCAGATGTGGTTCCCTTTTTTGGTGGGCGCCATCTTGAACAGTTGCTCATTTCCATTCTGCCATCACATTCTGCATACAAAGCAGATTTCCAGATAGGTAATCCTTGTAAGGTTTTTAGAAGACAGGTTATTAGAGGATTGAGGGGCTGTGTGTGTCTGCCTCTGTGTGTGTGTGTGTGTGTGTGTGTGTGTGTGTGTGTGTGTGTGTGTGTGTGTGTGTGTGTGTGTGTGTGTGTGTGTGAGTGTGTGTGCGCGTCTGCACGGAGGGAAATTATGTACATTTTTTAAGTTGGTGACAATGAGCTGTGTCTCAAGGCAGGAGACATGGTAACTGTCTCTTTTCACTTCTCACCTAACAACATCCCACCCCCTTAAAAATGAGCACACTCCAGGTACCCAGACGAACACACAC
>CAEMYA010000014.1:3120734-3133366 GCA_903131615.1 Diplodus sargus | reverse complement strand
GTAGCTTATATTAACAGCCTTTTCCTCACAAACTGTGCGACCTGTCAAAAGGCTGAGTTTACAATATAGCAGGCTTCAGCAGATACAGTGCAATTGCAGCATCATGTCAGCTCCAGGAAAAGGGTTCAATTTTCATTTATTTCAAAATGACGTCTGGTGTCATATCATGCCAAATTCACAGTCTCTGACAATATGAAGACAAACGCTCCCGCAATCATCGTCCACTCGTATCTCTGCTGAGGAGGAGACGTGATTATTCTCACACTAGCACCATCCTGTGGCAGTACAGCAAAGATGGGAGGAGGACGGTTAAAATCGTTTTTTTCCTCCATATTTCTAATTAGGTTAACAAAAGCGATATTTTCTGAGCAGAGGAATAGAGCCAAAGTCTTGTATTTAGAATAGGTAAACTTCAAATTCAAATGATATGACAGCACCTTCTTACCCTGATGAATTCTTATATTCTAGGGATAATTCCTGAAATTACCCCTAGATGTGCCCTGACCTGCTGTGTCAACTGAAGCATGACACAACATTAACAGAAAGATTTTCTGCTGTTTATTTTTCAACTACCAATGTCACAACGGTTGGGTTACTCATCACTTTTATGTGGGTGTGGGTGTGTTTGCTCATCAGTCTGACCTGGCGCTGGACGACCTCCTCTGAGACATTTTCGCCTTTAATAGTCGGTTCAATCGCCCCGAGGATGATCAGCATGCGGCTCAGCCCTGTAGCTGCTGAAAACTGCTTGGCTTGGAGTGAGGGCAACAGCTTACCATACCTGAAGAAGCACACACAAGACACACGCCCATAAAACTTAACATGGAGACAAACTGCAAATTCTTAAGTCTAATTAAACGAAACATTGCTGTACTGGTTTTTAAAGCTAAATTAATCGATTTTTTAGTCAACCAACTGCTAAAGGAGAATGTTTAGCTCTTCAGCTTACTAAAGTCTCTAGTTACAATATGTTTGTTTGTGGCACATTAATGTTGTCAGTTTATTAGCGCTGCCGCTGATGATTATTTTCAATACAGATAATTCTGCAGATTATTTTCACGATTGATCAATTATTTGGTTAGCTTTTAAAATGTCTAGAAACTTTATAAATTGCTTTTCTGAATTTCCCAGAGCCCAAAGTGACATCTTCAAATTGCTTCTTTTGTCAAACCAAGAGGCCAAGACCCAAACACTCTTCATTTAGTGTCATAAATTCCAAACACGCTGATGAAGGTTCTTGATGAAGTCATCAAGGTCATTGAAAAACTCTTCAAGAAACTGAAACAACTGAAATTCCAGTCCTTTCCTACGATACAACACTTAAAGACATCACAAAGAAAAGCAGCAAATCCGTTACATTTGATCAATGGTTGATGAGTGAAAAAGATTGGTGCAGCATTCATTCAACTTTTATTTAACTCTCAAAAAACCACTGAGGGCAAGCCCTCGCTTTCAATTATGTCGAGAGCACAGATAAAAAAACAGAACAAGTGCAAAAATGTGATAAACAGAAACCACAAACATAATCACAGAGCGGATAAGAGAATTGGTACATATATATGATAACAGATAAACAGCAATGAGACAGAATACAAATTAAATGGAAAAAAAGTGCTGAAAATATGACACTGGGAACAAACGAACATTACAAAACACAAATAAAACTGATGTTCATAAAAGATATATGACAGACAATTAATTAAGGACAGCACGCAGCTAAAACAGGGACATTCAAATGCTGAGTAGTAATCAAAGTCTTAAACTGACCTAAAGGTATAACTGTATCAAGCTTAAATGTACGTTGTAAAATATTCCAAGTGTATGGAGCAGTGAAACCGAAAGAGGTTTTCCAAATGTAGTGTTTACCTGGGAACTTGGAGCATGTGTTTAATAGTGACTCTGTGACCAGTTTAATAAAGAGCTGATATTTGGTGGCATGTTGCCCTTCAAGGCTTTAAACTGTTTTACTGTTAAAGGTGCCCACCCAACTTTTTCATATAAAATACAATGATGAGCCACAAGTAATGAATTTAAGGGGGAGTAATAAACAGAGTCTAGTGGAGTTAGAGTGGAGACAGAAGCATGTCTATTAAAAAAGACAGCTTTAATGATCAGCTCCCTACAGAACAACATGGGGTTCTGTTTCTGTATAAATAACCATTTCTTTGTTTGTTAATATGAAATTTAAATGAGAGTTTATGATCCAACCAGATACCCAAATATTTGTATTAAGAAACCCTCATAGACGTTAAAGTGTAACCATCAGGTCGATTGTTTTCCATCGTTTTCTTTAAAGCTGTTAATGGTTAGTCTTCTTTTGTGCTGCTCAACAACATGATACAGTCCTAAATGGCTGCATTACAACAAGGGGTGATTTTTTTGATCACAGGAACAGTGACTCAAGTGAAGTCATACATAATATTTGCCGTCCTCCGTTCTTTTTCAACCCAAAATCTCAAAGTTTCTCTTCGAAAACATTTGCCTGGGGAATGAGAAATGCACTTTTTTTGGCAGATGAGAGAAGAAGAGCTGTGGGATTTTGTAACTCAGGAGGCCCAATCGGTCTCGGCTCACTGGTGCTCTGAATTGGCTGGTCTCAGCCTGTGGAGCCCAATCAATAGTGCCGTGCGCCTGCTGCCGCCATCACCGCACCGCGCAGCCTGCTTCTACACGCAGCCAACAGCAGCACCAGGAAACACTCGTGCTTTTCTTAGTCTTACTCCTGATCTTGGCCAGACATACAGCCCTGTGCCCCTGTGTCCTATCACTGTCTCTCTGCTACGCTGCAGCCTACAGTTAAATTCAATATCTGACAAAGAACTATCTCATCAAGGGAATCTTAATAAGGATGTGACGAATGCTATTTTCACTATTGGTTAAAATATTGATTAACTGTCCAGTCTATAAAATGAAGAGTGAAAAATAACCAGAATCATTTCCCAGAGGCAGAAGTGATGTCTTCATATTGCCTGTCCAGGCCAAAAGCCCAGAAAACTCCATTTACAAGCATAATAAAACAGAGAAAATAGCAAAATCCTGACGCAACACCAATGTTTAACCTGTTTAAAACCAAACTTATTGATAGCAATGTCAGTCGGCTGGTCGGTCTGTTGATCGTTCCACCATTTAGGTCCAATCTGAAACATCTCAACTTCATGCAGACTTTCATGGTGTCCAGAGGGTAAATCCCCATGACTTTCCTTTAACACAGGATGGTCCATTATTAGTGTAAAAAAGAAAAAAGCACAATATAAATCAAAAGGTATGCTTTTTTTTTATCTGAGATAAAAATGCTCCTCAAATCATAGGATTTCTCATCATCAATATATAACAAACAATATATTAAGATTCGTTTTTTTATGTTTTTTGGGATATATGGCCTTTTATTTTGATAGCGTCAGTAAATATCAATCAATATCCTCTAGCTGGAAGTCAAACCCTCTGCATTGCAGTTTTGTGGTATGTCTGTTATAAACACGTTTCCATGCAAATGTTAGATTTCTGCAGCCTGACAGGGATGCTAGCATGGCTGTAGACACATCTTAAACAGCTGATCTATTAACAATATTGGTTTTCTTTTAAATGACTATTCAGCGAATTGATTCATCATTTCAACACTAAAACATAAATATACACAAGCTGTGACAACATCTCACATCACGGCAGAAGCCTGCAGTGCATGTTACAGCACGCTGCATTTTACTGTACAACTGGTGCTGCTTCACTGCCACGGTACTGATCCTATCAAACCTACATCATAAACATTTATGTTTCATGTATAAAATAAGCCATTTCTCCTGATGTTGATATGACTCGCTGCTATCCAAAGAACTGTGGCTTGAAATATCGGGCAAAGCATGTCAGCAATGATTGGTCAAATAAATCTGACACAAACAGCGGAGAATGGTTGCTCAGCTGCTACAAATGGCTCTCTAAAATATCCGCCACATTCATGGTAAAAGAGACGGTCCCTTCAGGTCAGTAATAGATACAGGAAGGAGGAGTTAAGGAACAAATGGACTGCTCTAATTTTCAGTCTTCAGTAGACAGAAAAAACTTTTCAAATCAGACCTCAGGAGAGTGACATTTTGACATTTTCATCTTCCTTGCCACCGTTTCCCCCCGAAGTCATTCTGGCACCACAATTTAGAACTGACTCTTCGACCTGGCTCTTAGGGGACTTCTCAGTCTCTGCACATTTTCCACCTGTCACCCTTTTCTTACCCCTTGATTCCAAAAATAAAGGGGCGAAAAACCCCTCTCTCCCTATCATCCCCCTGGTTCGAATCTGGTCAAATCATTCCTGGGTCTGGCATTGAACATTATTTCAAGGATTCTCCAGCCACCTGTCCTATTCCCTCCTCTTTTTTCCATTTTTAATTCTGCCCCGGAGTGAGGATTATGCGAAGCAAGGCATGCGTGTCAAAGGGAAATTTAGTGGGTAAAGACAGCCAAGATTGGCGGGATGAATTAAACAGATAACGGGAGGAGACGAAGTGGGGGAACCATGTAGAGCAAAACGCCTCACCGATGTTGGTCATTTCAGAGGGGCTCTTTTTTTTTCCCTCCCCACAGGAGCGAAGAGGCAATATCTAAATTAATAAAGTGATGAAATGAGTTTGTGCCGTGGACTTTCTGCTGTTTGACTTTCCCATCTGGATTAGTGCAGGCTGAATGGACGCTCTGTTACTTTTGTTACAACTGCGCAATTCACTGTCGGAATTTGGACCTGTAGTGATAAGGCTCCCCTCCTCCTCCTCCTCCTCATTACCATCTCATTTCATATGCAGGGCCTCTGTTACCTGAGAGCCTGCTCACACACAAAACACGAACTATTACACGAGCTTCTGCCAACTATTACAATGAGCAGAGAACATTTAAACACGGACTATTACATGAGGCTCAACTAACTATTACACCGAAGGAACGTCTTTTAAAAAGCGAGTTACTGCAAAGACTTTGAGAGACTATTACAGAAAGAAGGGCATATGGACGTGGACAGGTACACGATGAGGCCTCTGACTCTCACACAGACAAGACAAATTGACTAAATTTGGAATAAATTAACTCTGTAGTCAAATCTACATTTGTAGTGCATAGGTCTCAAGCAGAAATCAAGACAAAACGCATGGAGTGCAGTACTATACTTTGATGTAATGTAGTTATTGTGTTGGTTTGGCACCAGTATGATGTAGTCTAGTCGCCTGTCTTGTAATGTCAACTGAACTAAACTTCACCATGAAAACATGAATGTGACACAGTCACCATAGACCCAGTCACAGTGACATCAGGCTGACAACCCCAGTCACCCCGGGTAGAAAACCAGCGGTTGATTTGCAGTGTGGAGCGACAGTATACGAAATCGGCAAATGTGTGTATTTCCGTAGTCATTTTCAGCCATGACCGTAACGTGTACAGATATATAGTCGAACACAGTGATCCACCTATCTGACACTTCTGCTGTATGTATTTACTGTAACACAACACAACTGCTATTTTGGGGTAAACTCGAGATGTATTTTTTCGTTAACAGGTTAAGTGGGTCTCCAACGTTAGGTTAGTGAAAGCATCAAACATGCATTCTAGATGACTTTGATGTATTCACTTTGAAATAACATCATCAAAGAGGTTCAATTCTGTGCAAGATTATCTATGGTGCGGGGGTTTTCTACACACAAGTTATTGTATAGAAACACTGCAAGAGTAAAAAGGTTAATAATAGGTTCTTTATTCAAAATAATTTGTAACAATGCTAAAAACTAAACATCCAGCCTCAGAATGAAGCCTTACTCAACAAAAGGCTGGGTAGGAATAATAATCTAACCTCACAGCTCCGAATCAACATGGGAGACGAGAGGTCACAATTAGCTCAGACAGAATTAGCTGTTTGTAATAACAGCAGGATTGATCCCTGTAGAAGTGTGTGGATGGCTGAACCCTGAAGCCAATGAAAAACACATGCTTTCTGTATCACACAGATGGAAAGAGCTTGGTTTTAACAGTGTGAAAATATGTCCCTATAATATAAAATAAAAATGTAAGATTCTTCATTTAGGTAAAAAAAAAATGATGTAATTGTAATCAATTTGCTGACAGTAACCATTCTGCAACAACTATTAAAATGACTTGATGGTGCTGAGTGTCCTTCGGGTCTCTTGGATGTTCAGATCAAATTTCATCACAATCCATGCTGAAATTTAGCTCAGAGGGACAAACTTCAAAAATTCATCACTTAAAAGCAAACACAAGGTCCCATGAATTTGATCCAAGTTTTCACATGGTTTTCTTCAAGAAAATACACGATATTAGAGGGCCTTACTGAGATGGTATGGAATAACCCAGATGAAAAATAAACCACAGGAACATTTGCTATTTCTTCAGAAAGACTGGTGTAAGAAATGCTGATCAGGAGACCGCATTGAGTGACAGAAGCTTACCACTACAGACTAAACAGCCCGTAACCAGCAGCTCCGCATGACCTGAACCCGTAAGAACATGTAAGGTCTATGATAAGGATGCAAATTTTTACTAACTTAGATCGATAGCTGGCTTCCTTAACATTCTTCCATTAGAAAACCATCTGTTTTTTACCACTGACTTGATCCATGTTTGATGCAAATTCAGAGTATGCTTCATCTGGAGTTAAAAGAAAAGATAAAGTAAACATTAAGTTACATGAATGAGCTCCTCTCTGTCCCTGTCCAACAAAATCCAGCTCATATGAAGGCTGCTTAATGTGATAATAAATTTTGCATAGAACGTCTTTTTTGTATTATTTCAATTAAACATATTTTCTCATACTAGTGTTTTGTATTTTTGGGGGATACATTGGAAAAGCGAGCATCTGTAACCTGTTAATATAAGATACATTTGTGCCCATCTCAGATAAAACAATTTAAATCGATTCAATTCTTTGTGGCGATTAATTGACTAATGATTAATCATTTACATCCCTAGTCTAGGTAAGTCCTTGAATAGGCCACACTGTATACAGACACTGGAACCAGTTTTGTCGTTTTTTACACCACTGATTGCTTTGCAAATTGACAAATATATTGTATTTCTTACACCGACAAACCTTATAAAAGGTTAAAAAAGTTGGTCTATCTCAAATGTTCAACACTTTTCAGTCTGCCAAAAAGTTAACTTTTCAACCCAGATCTCAGATCTCAGTAGACTTAAAGTTTCATCATCCTTGCCACATTTCTGTGTGCAGAATTTATTGTGACATTGTTAAAAGTCAGATAAATCCTTACATTTTCATCTGACCTTTATGAAACAGACCAATTAGCACTACACTTAAGCCTATGCCAGAGTTACTGTATGAAGTACCATGCTGTTGTACTGTGCATTATGAAGCACCGTACTGTTCACACGCAAGCTGTTTTATAGTGCTTTAGGACACAGACATTACTGTATAGTATCACATTTAGGATAACGCATGGGTTCGGACTGTTGGCTGCACTTGTTTGTAAATCTTAAATATTTAAGTCTGCTTTTATGTTTGATTTTTATACCCTACTTTTGTAGCTTTGTGGTTTTAACACCCCACTTTGCCCATGGGGAGCTTTAAATGCATCATATTTTATGCCAAAGGGGTGCAAGAAAAATAGTTTTTGGAAACGAAGCCAAGCTGAAGAATGAACCTCTGCAGTTCCTCTATACAGTAAAATCATTCTGGTTACATTTTGTTTAATTGTCTGATTGGTATCTGATATAAACTATGCAGTTTCTGCTTTTGTGAATACTCAAGGATGTACTGTTACTACCATAATTATTGTACAATTAATTTTAGAAGCATATCTGCTTTATTACTGGCCTGATAATCAGACTTTACTGACATTTTGTTTCATTTCAAGAATTCACTATCTAAATAGATGAAAATATCTAACTGTGTGGTGATTCAGAGGTCTGTCGTTATTACACTTCATGCTGTCAAATGGAAGCGACAGCCCAAATATAAAACTGAAATATAGAGTGTAATACTCTGTATGAACACAAGGTGTCATTCTTGCATCACAGCCAGCCTCAGACTAACTCCAGCCTGCTCTCAGCCTTCCTCCCACCATCAATACTATATATTACACAGGGGTAAATACACAGGGGCCGCAGCAGCCCTGCTTCATTAGTGGAACGTAACAGCAATAGCTACGCTTACAGTGGTTCTAATTACAATTAATTGGCATTCCTGCCTCGTCTGGGAGTCTCTGGATGAGGGGGGAGGATCTGGGGAGGGGTTGGGCATGCTGCTGAGTCAGGAGAGGACTGAGGGAGGAGGCCAACACAACGGGAGCCATTACAGAAACACATTGTGAGGTGTAAGGAAGCACACACTGTTGGAGCCTGCGGCGTCAGATCTAGAAGAACCTGATCTACATTTCAAAGATATTCTCTTGAAAATTGTTTGACATTTTGTACCAAAAATGTTTTTCATGTTTCCTTTTTGTGTGCAAAAGTTGACAGGGTTGACCTACATGACAGATTTACCGTACGTGTTGTTTGTTTTCCCCATTTCTATCAGTCAGAGTCAATCAATTGTCCTTGCATCATACTTTTGTCAGACTGCAACTTCTCCTACTGCTTCATTTTATTTCCCACTGTCCGAACTTTCTCTCTTCTATCACTCCTTTATCTCCCTCTCTCCATCCATCGGCCCATGGCCGGGTGATTGCTGCCAATCTCAGCTGAGGATCCCTGGAGGGGTTTAGAGCAGGGCTGTGCTCCAGTGGGTTATTGAACGGTGAAAGCGAATGGGCTCTGAGGGGGAGGCTGGATATGTCATCACTGGCTGCTGCTGTTTACCAATGAAGGCAGAGGAGACAGAAAGCCAGAGTGCAACAAAACACTGAGAGATGATGCAACGCCACTTATGGTGATTAATGAACTAAGACAGCATCCAAGTATTAAAATGTTTTTAATCTCTCAACATAGGAAAATACGGGATTGGAAAAAGGAGAGAAATTCTGTTATGCCTGTAGATCTGTCTGCTAACAAAGTGCAGTGGGGAATGATAGAAACACTCTTCTTGTCCCTCATATTAAACCCTGCCTGGCTTATAAATCAAACCAAATGCAGCGGTTGTGAGACTGAACGGTCGTCAGTCAAAGTGACAGTCATACGCTGCCTGTCATACAGAGCAGGCTCCAGGTGAGCCGCAGTACATGTCTATCTGCTACACACTGCGGCAAGCTGTGTGTGTGTGTGTGTGTGTGTACTGTAATTGTAACTGTAAGTGTTTATGTGATTAAGGATGTGTGTGTTTCTGTGCCAGATTTGCTGAGCATATTAATGACAGGTAGGATGATGAATGGGAAAGAAAGTGTTGTTTTCATTTTGGGACGCATAACTCAATCAGGCTCCCATCCAGGCCTTCAGTCACAGCTGTTAGGCCAACACCGAGACACTCATCACCTCACACACGCCCCCAACAGACGCTCACATGCGTCATGTATGCAATATGAAGAGGAGACGCAGCCAATATACTGTGGATTTATACACCAAACATTCACATGCGGTAAGCTAAATCAATCTCACTTGAAATGATTCAGCCATGTACCTGAAAACGGAACCTAACTACAGACTTTGTAACTCAGCATCAAATTGAGATAATCCCCAAGTTTAAAAAAAGAACACTGATGACTAACACTTAGAAGAACTACGATGCAGAGTAAAGGGATGAGCTGACTTTCAAGTGGTGCTCCTGTGAGGACTGAGCTGCGCTAAACACAGTAATGGTACATTAAAACGCAGAGTTTGCCAATCAATCAGCATTCATTAAATTGTAAGGGCCATCCCATTAGACAAGAGCATTCCCCACTGTTTCTGCTCTCTGAGCAAATATATTCCCCATGGGGTAAATTAGTTTTGCACTCCACACACACACACGCACACACGTACACACACACGCACACACGTACACACACACACACACAAACACACACACACACACACAGACACACACACTGACAGAAAAAGAGGAGACACAAACACTCAGACATACACAAGTGTGTAAATGCACTGCTATATTTCTCATTTTAAACATAAGATGAAAGAATTATCAGTCTAATTCCTTTAGTAATGTTTGTCAAAACCTTTGATGGCAGTCCCTGATCAGTGATTATCACCTAAAGTCAAGATGTGTTGCACATGGATTGAGAATGGTAGATAATGCAGGGCTTAATTAAACTGTTTATTATATTTCTAGATTCACTTATTAATCACTTGATCTATAAAATGTCAGAAAATGGTGAAAAATCCCCCACACATTTTCCCTCCAGCCCAAGGTGACATCTTTAAATGTCTTGTTTTGTCCAACAGTCTGTTTACAATTATAGAACACAGAAAAAAACTCACATGGAGAAGAGGGAACTAGAGAATATTTTTCTTGGAAAAGACAAAGATTCAAAACGTTTTTTAATCAAAATAGTTGCAGACTCATTTTCTGGTGCCATAATGTTGTCAGAGAAACTCGCATCAGACTGATTTGAGAGCAGCAGCATCTATTCATGCACGATGCAAAATGGTTTTCCACAGGGCAGCACGCAAGGCAAAGAAGTTGTTTGCCTTGATGACGTGTTGCAGGTGTGCTTGTTCACATCAACCACAGCCTGATGTTGACGCTTTTTGCTATTTTTTTATGCCGCCATGTAATATTTAAAACTGACCTGCTCCTATTGTAGGAACACTTTAAACATGAAGCAGCAGCAGGAAATGTTTGGTTGGCATCAGCAGTGACTTAACGAAGCTCCAATACACCTGAAAGCTTTTAGTTAACAGTAATGAGGCTCCTATCTGAAAGATTTGAACAGGCATATAGAAGATCAAACACAACACAACACAGTCAGTTACAATATATAAAACTACTGGGAGCTGACCACTTCCTCTCTAATCACCCGCACAGACAAATGCATGTCTTGAGCCAAACGATCAGGTGAGACTAACAGCTTGTTTGAGGAGGGGGGAGGCTGTCACAGGTTGGCCCTGGTACCGAGCTGGACCATACCACTGTGGACCAGCATGACTACCCTACTGTGGGGACACAGTAGAAACCCATGTGCTCCAGCTCGGTGTGGCTCAGTGTGATTAAAGTGGACAGTCAGTAAAGTGAAAACATGACTTTCCCATTAAGGGAAGTCTTAAAAGTCACAGCATTCAATAACATCCTGGACAAAAGTGTGGTTTTATGTTTGTGGCAACAGTCTGGGAAAGATCTTTTCTTGTCTCAACAAAACAACCCTACTGTGCTCAAACCTGCCGGAGCTCTGACCTCAGCTCCATGCAACACCTAGAAAATTAACTGGAGCTCCCAATACCAAGGACCAACCTCACGCATGCTCTTGTGGCTGAAGGTGTGCTCCTACAACAGTATATTACTGGCAATATCTATAGAATAAGATGTCCTACTATCACAGATAGGTATATTGTTTATGTATCCTTTTGGTCATAGAATGCATATCGTATCCAAGTGAATCATGGGATTACCCATTGGTTTGTGAGTTTGGCACATAGGACCGAAAATAGCCCCTATTCAATCAAGTTGCTTTGATTGAATAACTGAATTGCTTGCATGACTCATGTGCCAAAAGAGGTTGTAGTTTCCATTATTGTTAAATAGCTTTTCTCAGCTCAAGGAAAGTTCATAATTAAAACCTTTGCTGATCATACACTAATAATAGTCAGAATTGACCTTGTTTGCAGCTTTAGGGGTCCTGCCAGTAGTCTTAGTAAAGTATTTTTCGGAAGGGCTGTCATGGGGAAAATACTTGTTGGACCACAGGGGAGGTTTTCACTGCAATGCTGCAAGTGGCCGCTGGGCAAAACTGGAAGCAAGGCTGCAAAGCACAGCCGTATCTAGACCTAACCAATACGTTCATAGTTTGGCAGTACGGCCATCGCTATCTTGTTCAGATCCAGATATGACCATATTTCGCAGGATGTGGGGATGATACTGATCTAAATGAGAACCGGAGGACACAATTTGTCAATCACTTGTCACTTTTCAATCAGGTAGCCACACCTCAAGGCACCCCCCGCCTTAAGCGATTGAGACTATAGACTCATTAGGAAACTGTTTACTGAGAGAATCAATCAAGTGCGCTGTAGGGTCATTTCCTCACTTCTTTTGCAACCAGTGGCGTTGCCCCATGCTGGCTATGAGAAATAATGCAGATTTTAGGCATTTTCAAATTGGCTTCACTTTTTAGACCCAGAGGTGCCACACACAGTCCGTGATTCCAACCCAGCAATGAGACAAAGCAACTAAACTGAAGCCATGCTGTACATACAAAGCAATTAGTTATACTGAAATGTAAGGAATATCCCTGCCTGTGTTGGAGTGGAGAGATACAAAGCTTCCATCGCTTGAGCTGGTGAAACAAAGACTGACAGCACTGAGCGACTCAAACCGATGGCTCTCGTCCAGAATGTAATTTGTCCAGACGTACACTGGGCTTCTCCTAATCTCTGCTAGATGCTAGACCCACTGCTTGAGTTTTCATCAGGAAGCATTATCTATGCCCAAAAGGAAATGAGACACATGCCGTAACGTCTGCAGAGGAAAATCCCAAATAAGAAGGTTGACCCCTTACAACAAGTGTGCGGGCGCACACACACACACACACACACACACACAC
>CAEMYA010000014.1:3096468-3120695 GCA_903131615.1 Diplodus sargus | reverse complement strand
TAATTTTGGAAGTGAGCCTCTGTTAATGAGCACGTCTTTGATGTATAAATCCTCTGGTCCCAGTGCAAAGCTGATACGGTCTCCCTACAATCCTACTCAGGTGCAGCACTGCTCCCTTCTGCATTGCTTATCTTGTGTACCAAATACTGTAAGACCTCCGACAGCTAATAAACCAGCGTCTAAGAGAGAAGAGTACACACCCACTGTACATGCAATCTTGCTGACGAAAAAAAAAAGAGGAAAATAAGGGAGAAGCAAGCTGAAGAATGCCAGAGACACCAGGATGCTGTGCTGCATCTTGTATCTTCACACTGTATATCCCATTCCCGTTTCTATTTTTACTCTCCCCTGGAAATCAGGCACCGATGATAAAATTACGTTTTATGAAGTAAATTTGAGTCCTTGGTTCATTTCATTTCTCTGTTGCTTCTCCACAGAATAATTGGATTGTGGCTACACTGTCATGTACTCAGTGAAATGAATGCCTATTAATCAGTGGATAATTGGACACATACCCCTGATAAATGGTGCTGCTCCATTTTGAGTCACGTACAAATTAGGCCATTTTCAGGGATCCATTTCTTATCTGGCTCGACTCATGCTTATATAAGCTGCGAGCTAATATGGGTGGACGGAACTACGGACACACTAAGTCGTGAGTCATGGTGAAAATGAGATTACTTGATTTTACCATGCGCCCGTGATAAGCACATATCAACTTCCCGTTGGTGTTTCTAGATGACATCGAAAAAATGGTTTTTAAACTTTTAGAACTTAGAGAACTTAGGAAGGAAATATCAACTGCAATAGAAGATGATGACTGTACAGTGGGGATACTTCTTGATCTTAAAAAAGTTGATATTGAGCATGACTTAAAAATCTTTAAATAAACATAAAACTAAATCATCAAAGGTTGCTTGTGTGAACAGTATTGCTGGCATTACACATTAATGCAAATGCAAAACACAGGAATTATCGTTTTTTGCAGATGATGAATTCATTTTATTTTGTTGTGGTAAAGATAATTGAAAACTAAAGTGAAATATTGAGTCTAAAAGAGTGTCTGAAATCAACCTTTTCTGGGAGAGATTTTGGATCATAAATTAGGCTGCAAACAATGCATACATTTAGTTAAAGACAATGCGTCACGGAAAAAAAGAAGAAAGAAATCAAGAAAGCATACTTGTTGGAAAGATTAATCTCTTAATCAATTAATTGATCAAAAGAAAATTAATTGCCAACTATTTTGAGAAAGGATTAATCAGTTGAGTAATTTTTAAGGCAAAAATGTCAAACACTTGCTGCTCCAGCTTCTTAAATGTGAGGATTTGCTGTTTTTCTTTGTTTTTGATGTAAGTAAATGAAGACTCTTTGGATTTTGGAGTGTTGGTTGGGTAAAACAGGCCATCTGAAGATATCGCTTTGGGCTCTAGGAAATTGTGATGAGCATTTTTCACAATTTTTTATTTGATTAATCGTGAAAATAATAGGCAGATTAATGGTAATGGTAATGAATAAATTGCTTACTTGCTGCCTCACTTTTTATATTATTCATTCATTCTTTGATACATTATTTACTGTTATCAAGTATAGAGAAATGTATAGAAAAAAATAATTAGAAAAAAATGTCGTACTCACCCTAACCCTGAAAAAAGCTGTTTGAACTGTAAACAAAAGTCCTGCACCTACTCACCCGCGTTATCAAAATTAAGGTTTTACATTTCAGATACTTTTAAAGCAGCATAAACTCTGTGTTTGATGAAACAAAAAATACTGCCTGAAAGCCGGAAAGTGTCATTTCTTCTGATGCTACCTTTCACATACTGTACATTAGGTAGTGTTTGGTTAAAAAGGATAAGCACAATAAGCTTTTTTTTTTTTTTTTAAACTGATTTCATTCGAAATTGTTTGTGTAATCACTTACAGACGAGGATAGATTTCAAAAGTGGATAGTGCTATGTTACAAACAAAAATATCTAATGTGATTTGGGAATAAAAAGCCTTTTGATCTGCTTTATATGTGACAAAAAAACAATACAGATGCACCCCAGAGATGTGTTTTATCATAAAACTATCGCTGCCAGGCTGTCAGCTACATCTAAAAGCTTAGCATGCTTTACCAAATTATATAACTGAATAATTATTGTCCCCTCCGCAGTGAAATACCTTTTAATGATTACACATGACATGTCTTACTTGTAAACAATCTGAGATTGCGTAAGTGTTGCATAATTGACACTTCTACCAACATTCCTCCTCTGCACTCTGGCTTATCATTAATAAAAAAGCCCTCCCCCCATATGATAATTAATGCATAATGAGATATATGCTGTGACAATGACTACCACTTGACATATATCTTGCCTGGAGGATTAAAGCAGTGTTATTACACTTGCTGTCACTCAGTCCCGACCACCTCCACAACTCTCGATCTCCCCTCATCTGTTTCATGCTGAAAAGTGCGTGATCGGCTAATGAGTTTCTCTGGCCTCCAATTAATCATGCTAATGAGCCCCACCCAGCTAAGAAAATCAACTATTCTCACCGGAAAAAGCCAATATGGGAAGAGTTTGGAGCTCGACTCTTGAAACATGCTTGCGTCTCTGCCTCCACTCTCCACATCCTAATCCCCTTTTCTTGATATATTTCCCTTTTCTGCGCTCCCCTTCCCTGCCTCTCGCGTTTTATCTGCTCCTCTGCCCCTCGGAGCTCCTTATCGTCCTCTTTGCTCCATTTCCATGCTCCTCTTTTCTCAATCTTCCTTTCCATTCCGCTTCTCTCACATCCCTACCCAGTCTCTGCTTCTTCAACATCACTTCATCTTCTCTCCTTCATCCGTTTTACTCCTCCTTTTTCTCCACTTCTGTCCTTCCTACGTCCCTGAAAGCAGCTAAGAACTCACCAATACTTTTTCCACTGGTCCTCCTCAAAAAGGTCCTCTGGGATGGGATCAATCAGCACCAGGTCTGACACTTGCCTGAGGACACAGATAGGACACACACACATACACTCAGATGAAGTAAGACTCATTGACTACCCTTGTCCACTTCACCCTCCCAGCTCAGGCCGTACAGTAATGTGCGTGCGATGGATGTCGCCATCTCGTCTGTCTTTCTGTAGATTGGTCGGTCCGCTGTCTCCACAGACAGATGACCACACAGATCCAGGGGCAATATTTCCATTTGGCAAGGTGTCATCCACTCACCACTACTTAATTTTCTCTCTTAATGGCAGCAACATCGTGCCTGATTAAAATAGTAAATCTTTCATCCCCGGTACGGGCCGCTTGTCACGTTAATCACTACGTTGTCTCCGAGATGTCTGAGTTATTGGGGATGAGGGGAGGGGACACTGGAATACATTTTGTTAAGTGTGAGTTTGGGGGGCACCTCATACTATATGCTATGAGGCAATTTTAGAAGACCTATTTTCAATTTTATCATAGATTCATTAACAAAAGCCATGCAAAGAGCCCCAGAGCTCCATTCTCGTTCAGAATCCATTAAAACAAATCAGTGGGGCACACTGTTGCATTGAGTTCCTTCATCACCATGAACACACTGTAGTGGGATTTGTTGACAACAAGAAAGCTACAGAATAAAAATAAGCCAACCTCATTTCTTTAAAAAAACGCATTTAAGGAAGCTTTTAGTCAGTATTGTTGTGGCTAGACAAGAATGGAATGAATATTCGAGAAGTGGGAAAATTAGTTTTTGCTTTTCCTGTGCCAGTGATTTATGTATTCCTTTATGTTCAGCTTTTAAATATGTGTCCTTGTACTACTGCTGCTTCTGATTTGCATGTTTCAATTTGTGCCTAATATTGAAGAACAATGTTGTCTTGTTTAGTGCATATTTCTGTCAACATTAATATTCAGCATCAAATCAGCATTCCCCCATTTTAATGTTGCACGTGCATCTGTGATGCAAGTCTTAATTAGTACTTGACGAAGTAGCATGTTAATATTTTTACAGACACTAAAATTCTCCTCTCTTTTAAACATTGCCATGCATTCGTATGAACTACATCAATAACTGATAGATATAGAGCAGATACAAAATAATATTTTTGGCAATTTTGGTGCATCGGTTGATTAACGTGTACTGTCAGGTTGGATACTATTTTCCGTGTTATTGCTCTGTACGCCAATCAGCACTTGCCAACTTTCCGACTGTGTCAGCAATCCTCCTCCTGAGCCACACGTAATATTCTATAACTAGCATCACTCATACTTAGATGTAATGTAAACTGGCCTTCATGTGTAAAATATGGTGGAGCTATTCCTGAAGTATCTCCATCATATAATACTTACACGTCATGAATGTGGCTGTAAAACCTGCCGTTAAGTGCACCGAGCTCAGAGCCCACAAGGATGAAGGGCTTGGCGATCCCAGCAGCCTGCAGGAGTCGGTGCAGATCATCCACCATCCTGCAAGACAACAACACTCATCTGTCTCTGCACGGAACCAGGACATGCCGCAAACTGGGCCAGGAGGTTTATTTATTCAGCTACCTGGGTCTAGGACTCCCAGTATGAAAGATGAATACAACAGGCCGCCATTAATCTCATTAATCTCTAACCTGCTCGTTAGCATGTTTACGAACCCACTGGAGAGTCATTATGAAAAAGCAAAAATAACCTGAGTAGGAGAAAAAACAAGAGTTACAAATTCCATCCAAAAATGAAGGATGGCGGCACCTGAATGAAAGTTAAGGTCAGGAGTATTTATAAGCTTTTTTTATTCATTCTCTTTCCAGACATGGCACCAAAATAAACATCAGTGCTGAAACCCATACTGACAACATACAGGAGGGGACAGTTCAGCTCCATTTACATTGCAACCAGCAGGAAAAAGCAGCAAAATTCTATCATCAGAGGCAGTGTCACCATTACATGAGATGAAGCAGCTCCTCTCAGAGAGCCACCTGCTGTGCTGGGTGTGTTGTGCTAATAAATCAAACCCGCAGAGTCACACTGAAATGAAAAGTTTCACCTCAAGGGTTAAGATTAGGTTCTCATCAAACTCCTCAAGATATTGAATTCTGGGAAATTGATTGCTTGCATCGCAAAATGAGCGGCCGCCTGTTTTCTGGGCCAGATGCCAAGGTAAACTAGACCGCAGACCGTTGGTGAACCACGCCTGCTCATCCGTTAGGCTGATTTAATGCTCGACAAATGTGCTACCATGTCAAAGGAAGGACGATTAAAGCCCAATCCCACAGCAGTGCGAGGCAGGGCAGGGCTGTGGTGTGTTCAGCACGGGAAGGCACAAGGTGTCAATCCACACATCAGTCTATGCTGGCTGGAACACTAATGAGAAGTCTCAGGCAGCCAATTTATCATGGAAATATTGATTCCCATTGAATAATTACTGTGCAGTGGTAAATAATACAAAACTGAATTTGATGCGTGTTACTGCGCTGCATTTAGTGTAGCAGGTTTGTTTTTTCTACTTTACGGAGCTGAAACAATTGGTCAACTAGTTGATGAGTAACAATTTTGACAATCGATTAATCATTTGAGGCAATTTCCAAGCAACCGGTCCAAAGATTCTCTGGTTACAGCTTTTCAAATGAGAAGATAGGCTCCGCATAGTCTTCCATTATGAAATGTATATCTTTGGGTTTTGGACTGTCAGTCTGACAACAAGCAATTTAAGAAACCTTGGCCTTTGAGAAATTGTAATGGGCATTCTTCCTTGTTCTATTTTTTTATAACAAAATTAACCAATATTGAAAGTAATCATCATTTGCAGCCCTTGTCATTTATCAAGCAACAAGAGCCTTTTATCAAAGACAGCATTGCATTGAGCTGAATGCTAACAAGCAAGTGTTTACTGTGTTCAGTCTAACATGTTCGCAAGCTAACATTTGATAAGAAGTTAATTTGAAGCTAATGGGAATGTCCTGAGTTTTGCAGAAATTTAGTTGAAATGCAAAATATTAATCAAATTAAAAATTTGACTTGGTAATGGTGTAAGGTGAAAATTATGCAATTGCTGAAGTTGCTGGAATGTATCTTCTATGAACAAAACATGTTGTAAAACCATCAGGCAGTAGTTTGTAATACATTATAAGTATAGGAACATTTTATGACCTGCTGGTGGCACTACACGAAAAGTCAGGGGATGACAAATGTCAGTTAGCTTCATCCACTGTGGATGTGTGTACAAAACTGTATTGCAATCCAACCAACAGTGGTTGCGATAATTCAGTCTGGACCAAAGGGGCGGACCGACTGATCAGCATCCCAAACGTGCATTCAGCTTCTCAGATGTACGGATTTGCTGATTTTCTCAGTTTGACATCTGTAAAATAAACATCTTTGAGCTTTGAACTGACTATTGCTGATTAATCTTTGAGTAATTTTCAGATTAATCAGTTATCAAATAACAATTGTTTGTCACAGCTCCAGACAGAGCCATTCTCAATCATCCACATAAAAATATTTTGGATTTTAAATGGACATCATGACAATCCTCTACAGCCTCTGTTGAGGATGGAAGGGAATTTAACTACACAAACTTTTGGCACAGTCTCAAATATGTTTTCCTCCACATGCCACCGTGTCCTGATACAGCAGCAGGCCTCCATCACATGAAGGGTGCTCCAAAATTCTGGCTTCCAACAATCAGCACTCGTTAGATCCAGATTCACCTGCACTGCACACTACACTTCAGTGCTATGCATTTAGCCAAAATAACATTTGAAATTTCTACAAATGAATTTTACAACTCAGCAACAGAAGATACATGGAATATGACAGTGCAGGAATAAAACAGCCCACTCCCTCATTCAGAAATCACTCATGGCAATAAAACAACTGATTTGAAAATGTAGCATTGTGTTTACAATGTAGACTTTTACAGCATATCGTGGGTGGCATTTTCTATGTCACGCGCAATCAAACAAGTTGAATACTAACCGTCCAGTTGTTGACACTCCCCAAACTCTCTCAGTCCCTGTGGTTTCATTCGGCATCAGCCGCTTGCTGAAGCCCAGTCCCATTCTGTCGTAGGTGCAGACCTAAGCAGGGTGACAAACAGGGACAGCACAGGTTTATAGGTATTTACAAATTACAGCGTGTTCTACAGACATACATGATGCTCTCAGCCAGGGCTCAGCCCCAACCCTATCCCGTGTCTGTGTTTAAAAAATTCATGATGGCTGAGTAACACTGAATAGTTAGATACAGATACAGGTGTAAACAGTGCACTGTGAGTTTGTTGTGTCACTGCCTGTGCGATGTAGTTGTTCAGATGTATCTAGGCCCCTTCACAACAAGCCAGTGACCTCATTTGGGTCATTACAGACAAACAACATGGGGCAGGCTGTCAGCCCCGACTTTCCCTACTGAGCGCTTGTTGAGCAGAGAGGATGTGGCAGAGTCACTGCAACGACTGTCCCTACATGCCCCGGACAACAAACAACATGCCCACATTAATAGTCACAGATTCTAGAGAAAGTTCAACACAGTGGAGTGGATGTCCTTGGTCAAGTCTGCTGACTCACCCTCAGTGGATCTGAAGAGTAATTCAAGTGCGAGTGTGAGCCCACTCACCTTTGTTAGTGTGGCCACACTTTCTTGGACATGCAACCAAACATCTGAAGACATTCCTGTTGGTGAATCCAGTATGACTAAAGAAAAACAAGGTCAGGGTGGGCTCAGTTAAAAGACACAAACAAGCCAAACAGCCATGGAGCCATGAGCCAGAGAGGATATTCATAACTCGGAAGGAAACCATTCACGGCAGATCATCAGATAACTTCATAGGATTTATTACCAACTGGTTGTCCGTGTCCTTTACATAAAAGATGCATCTTTTGACCCAAACCGACATCAACAATCTGGCCACCTGAATATCAGAAGGGAAGGAATAAAAAAGAAAGATTAGATATCTCATTTGGGTTTAAAAGATGAAGACAATTCTACTGACAGTCTCCCACTGGAAGCTAGCCGACACAAATAACAAACATATAAATAACCGTTTTGCAGGTTCGTGTAAAAATCAAACTGAAGGGAGCAACGACTTTGTTACAATAACAGAACCTGCAGGCAAGAGCATCTGTCCTTCTCTCTGCAGCGAAGCGTAGTTGAGGAATGGAGGGATGACGATGATTAACAGTAAACACTTTCCGATGTTCATGAGCACAGAGCCATAAGACACTCTGCGTTGAGATCCAGCTTGGCTGTGCGGTCTCTGATCCAGATCCTAGTTTATGTAAAGACAAGAAATGCTATGTTACCTCACAATCCGACCTGTATTCAGCATCATAGAGTTGAAAAAAAAAAACATATTCTATCGACATATACATTCATGCACACCTTTGACCGACTTTAGCTATTTCAGCGATAACTCCTGTATCAATATTTAATGGCTATTCAAAAAAACTTCAATTGTGGGTTTAACCAGGGTGAACCACAGTGTGTGTTAGTGGCTGATTGTTCATGTGATCACCTATAGAGCTCTGCATGGTCAGGTACCTGCCTACATCAGAGATCTACTGCATCTCTTCTTTGGGTCCTCTGAGTAGGAATTACTGCTTATAACTAAAGTAGATGATGCTCTTGAGGTTGAGGCCCCTTAAACTTTGGAACTCATTCCCACATGTCTTGTCCCCATGCAGACACTGTGGACACCTTTAGAAAAACAGCTCAAGACCAATTGGTTTAATTTTCTTTTCTCTACCAAGCTGCTTTCCTTATGTTTTATGTCTACATTATGTTTTATGTCTACATTGCCCTGTGCTTTGTATAAGGTTTCTTACTTAATAGCAAATATTGTTATTTAATTGTCCTGTGTGTATGTCGAAGTAGAGAGCTGTTGCTAATGATCTGTCCCCCAAAAAAGACCCAGTAAGTTAAGAAGTGAGTAAGTTGTACAAGCAAATAGTTATTAAAATAGCTGTTTCTGTCAAGAGGATTTGGCTCCACTTTCCTCTGCAGACACTCGTCTGTCGTATAACTTTAGTTACGTTAATGTAGGGTCAGTATGCAAGCAGGAACACGTCTAACACACTTTAATAACAGCATTTAACCTAAACGAACGTGCCTTTGACGCCAGTTCGCTAATATGAGCTACTTTAACAGATGTCTGCTGTCACATGTACAGCAGCTATTAGCAGCTAGCTTTCATTAACGTTGCAATACCTTTCTATCAGCACTGGCAGGTTCATTGTTTGAGGACTGAGCTTCGGTTCTTCGACGCATTTTGAAACCAAGTGTTGTAATATAACATGCATTAACAGCACAGCAGCGCTTGAGCACAACAGAATGAATTGAATTTTATCAACTTCCTGGTGGAGGCGGGTACCGAAGCCGATAAGGGACACACGTTCCCTTACGCGTGTTCAGACCAAACGCGAAGAAAATACTCGCGTCGCGTTTGGTCTGAACATGGCATCACCACAGCACGTCGAGTGTCTCCGAGTAATGTCCCATTTGTCAGTTTTATATTTGTTCATTTCAGTTATTTATGAAGCACAAGAAGATATGAATTTCATTTAATATAATTTCCACTATCACACTTAATTGTACTGCCCGCTGTTTAATTAGACATAATTTAATACAGTTCATTGAAAAATAACAACAATGTTATAAAAACCATAAAAACATTGAATCAGCCTTGAACACATACTATTTTAATATGAATAGAAATGTAATATTATTACCTAATGTTTTTTAATTTGTATAGAGCGCTTATTAGTTGGTTTGTTTGTTTTGGGGTGTTTTGTTGTTGTTGTTGTTGTTGTTGTTGTTGTTGTTGTTGTTGTTTGTTTTGTTTTGTTTTGTTTTGTTTTGTTTTGTTTTTATCCACAACATCTCTCACTTTCTATTTCTCTGTCTTTCCATCGGGTAAAGTTATGATAATAGCAGCACACCTGTAGGCCTGCAGGGGTCGCTGTATCCCACAGACCCATCCCATATGATTCTACATCATAATGTACTCAGAAGGATTAACTCATAATCACCATTTAATAAGACTTCGTTCAAACATCTCACACTCTCAAAATGAAACACGGCCCTAATTCAAACTGGAGGTCAATGACTAAACATATGACAAACTTAGACTGCATCTTAATATAACTAAATAGACGAGGATAATTAGAAATTTGTACAGTGATTGCATGTCCTCCACTCCTCTTAGAACAGCCAATCAAACCTTAATCGCGCACAGCAACACATTAATGATGTGCAAGACAGCTGCTCGTAGGACAAGTAATGTATGCAAAGTGCTGTTTTTATGCAGTCATACATGTGTGGCGCGCCAGAGAGGGCTGGTTTGCGTCATCCAGCGACTGTGACATCCGTGCTGATGGATCCTGCATCATTCATGTATGACGTGTACACATGGACCCTCACCACAGAGCTTGTTGTGAATTGTGTCTGCAGTTTGGCTGTGCTCCATGTCTGTAATCATCTTGCAAATTTCAGACACCAGGGAGAAATCAGATAATAACGTTTAATGGTTCTTGGAAAAGATTCAAGTTTTAGGCAATCCATGACATCAGAGGCAAAAACAAAGTACTGTGAGACTTTATTTGTATTCTCATTCATAATCCAGTGTCCAGCAGCTGTAAAGTTGTTAGCCTCGCACTTTGATGTTCACCAAAGAGAGAACAAAGCCAGACTTACCCTGACTACTTATCCATTAAATAGTGTCTAGACAAAGCAAAACCTTGACAATAAACCCTGTTTAGATAGCAGGTGACTGGTGACTGGGGCCATGTAGGGAATTCATTGTAGTAATTAAAAAGCCTGGCCGGACCAAAATGATGAATGTCAGGTATTGACTCACCGTCAGGCTGGCTGTGTGTGTGTATGCGTGTGTTTGCGCACATTGTTTTTGTTTCAGGGTATCCAGGGTTGATTAAAGCTAATGACGCCGGGCCTTCTCAGCCCTTCTGTTCCAGCTCCACATAATTAGGACGGAGAGAAGGATGGTCTAATCAGACAACTGTAGCGTCACTCTACAGTTTGTGAATGCCATTCAAGGCGGCAGCCGCTCGGCCCTTGACTCCAGTTCGGGCTGTCAGTCTGAACAGCGGTGAACAAAACACACAGGTCTTTTGCTGTCTGCCTCCTCTGGGAAATCAAAGACAACTCATTCCATCAAAGAACTGGTCCTAATAACACGATTTTCCACAGTAGCAGAAAAAAACTCTGATGATGCATGATGTCCTTCACTGCCAGACTAAAGGTTGGTATTTGCGGTTTGTCCCTTGGATTACCGGTGCAGCGTCCAAGGCTTTACACATCTGTGATTGTTGACAAAGCTCTAAATCAAAGCCACAGAATCCAGCGGTGATTGAACTGCGAGATGGTTAGATATGACCTGCAATGTTTTTATAGGATTGCTTTCTTTTGAAACGCACGTTCCCTCTTTTTTCTCTTGTAATAAATTCTGATGAAAAAAAAAAAATCTATAATGTTCCTACAGTATCCCTTTAGGGATTTAAAGTGCGCTTGCTGTCATGTTTTATTTACATCGACCTTTATATAATCAGTCACATAATTTAAACCATTTTTGTTACCAGTGTAATCCCGTAAACGCTGCTTCAGTATTCCCTTCACTGACATTTTTCTGTGGTGATGTTGTTAAGTAATCTGCTCTTAATAAAGAGCGTGTTCTCTGTTTGTTTGGGATTAACATGATGTTACCGTGTCCTTTAGCGCCCCGAGAACAAGAAGAAGATGTTCTTTACAGTGTTTCGCTTTGTACGCTCTGCTATTCTAATTAGATAGTTCTCATAAATAACATCTGCCCCTCAGCCACTAGCAACATCCTCACACTCCTGGCTCACAAAGATGAGCAGCCATTCCTTCAGAGCCAGGTCACCTTGACACCATCTTTGCCATTTGTGCCATGTCTGGAGGCAGTAGCCATTTTTAAGGTGTTGCTTCTTCCCCCTCAACCCTGACATTCAGAGTCTCACACAGTGCATTTCATGCCTGGTTACAGGGCACCTTTCCCAAACAACAGTTATAGGAGAAGACAGCCATTAAAAATGGAGAGCAGCGTGCGGGCTGAGTGCAAATAATAACCTATTATTTTGACATTCCTCACACGCCTCTGCTCCCATATTTTTCCCGGCCAGTTTCAGCTTTATCCCGAGCAATGCAACTCACTTTTACCCTCTTCTTGATCTCAAGCCCGGAAAATTCCTTTCAAAAAGAAATCACATCACACCGAGGCATCGACACACGCAGGGGAGTTTACTACATGTACATGGAATCAAACCGTAATTGAGATAGCATAGCAGGCGGATGAAAAGCCATTTCCTGTTTGTCTCATCTGTTTTGTCACACAGAGCGGGTTAACTGGGGGACATTTCCACTCTGGCCTATCTGTATCAGCAAAGGCCATCACCAAATTCTGCTGGGACATTCATATCTCACAACGTGTTGGCTCGCCTTTATTAAATCCACCTGATAGTGGTATGATGTTACAATGCACCAGCTCACGGGGAAATGATGTCTTAAACAGATTTTTAACCACTCTATCTGCATGGCTCTGGTAAGGCTGAGTTGGCAGTTCCCCTACTGTAGTCCAGACTGGACAGGAGTACAGAGATTATTTTTTTTCCTTTGTTTTCTCCTTCTCCTCTTGCCGCCGCGAGGTTGACGTTTGTCTTTTTTACTGCAGTGACTTGATATCAGTCGGATTACCATGTTTAGTTAAAATTCTACTACTTCGGTGATACAATTTCTTTTCATCTTAAGCCACCATCAGTTCAAGGTTTAATTTGTCCCATCAGTATCATCTGCGCTAGCACTTGCTGCTGATCAGCAAACGTTAACATGCTAACACTCTAAATGGTGTATGAGGTACGGAGTTCATTTGATTACAGCCTACAACACACGCAAATGCAAGCTGAGGATCATTTCTGCCACTCACAAAACAAAATATACTGTATGTACAAAGGGATGTATAAAAAATAAATCACAATTGTAAAATATACTATTATTGATAGTGCAGTGTGGATGATGAAACAAGGATTATCACAGCCTGAGGAGAGAAGCTGCTCTGTAGTCAGGTGGTACGGCAGCAGATATGTATCTTTTCCAGTCGGCAGCATGGTAAACAGACTGTGGCTGAGGTGGGTTTTGTCTTATAGTATCGTTTTGGGCTCTGTGCCAACATCTCACTTCACTGATATCACTGGTGCTCTGGAGACGGGTACGAATGATGTTCTGGGTGGTTTTAACCAACCACTGCAGAGTCTTGCCGTCACGGGCCCTGCATGAACCGTGCCTGCTTACAATGTTTCCAGTCAGGATGCTTTTAGTTTCTTCTCTGTACAGGACTTGGCACAGAAATCATTGACAGTAAGAGTGTGAGCACCTATTATTGTACCTGCTGATGCCACATGTTACATTTTAGACCATTATAACCAGTGATTAAGAAAATAAGTAAGTAAGTAAGGCAGCTGAAGTAGCTGACTGAGGTTCCCTCGTCAGTATTGACTGTTGTCCCATTCAGAGCTCATTTTGTCAGACCCAGCTTTGTCATTGTCATGATCCTATTCTTCTTTTAAATGACTCGATGCATATATACAAACACATTTGTCATCATCACTAGCTTTGGGACGATCTTTCTTTCCAGCACTGCTCTCATTAAAGTGCTCCAGTATCAAAGGAATTGCAGCTCTGCACTAAACCTGACACCCTGTGCTGCACTATCATGTTACTGCTACAGTAAACGTTTTCATCAGAGCATCTCCAAAGTCGGAAGAGCTGAAGGTTTTCCTTTTTCTTCCCATTCTGCAAATATTTCACAAATGCAGCATGAACATCAACTTGTTACTCTTGGCATGTTATCCCTGACATGTGTACGGATAATATATGAAGCAACATATCCTAATTGGTGATCATCAGCAATAAATGTTCTGCCAATGTTTTCTCACAGCGTCACTACAAATACACAATCTTGTAGGAGCAGTTTATGAAGAGTGAAGAATGAATGTCTTTAGCATGTTGCTGCAACCACATATGCCAAGTGATGTCTAATGTCCGTCCACTGTGTCCTACCATCCGATGAGTCATTTTAAGTTTACATTTTAACTATTCCACTGAGCTTTCTGTAACATTACGGACAATCTTGTGCAAGTAATTCCACTCAGGCTCATTCAAATGAGAAATTCATACTTACTGGCTCTCAATACGTCTCAAGCCAAATTAATTTGTGCAAGACTGTTTACAGTTTTACGATGGCCGTGAGAAAAATCACTCTTACACACACTCACACGCACACGCACACACACACACACACACAAACACACACACACACTAAATGTTATTGCTGCAATGAAGTGCCTCTTTAACTAATTTACTGATAAATGGATTCTCTGATCCATGGATAAAAAGAATATATTGTGTATCTGTGGAGCGAGGACTATCTAATATCTTAAAGGGCGCTTTTTTTTCTTTGGTTCTGTATGTGGTTCAATGTGAAAATGTATACGGATGCTTTTTCTCTGACAAAACAAGGTATTTCTCAGGAAACGGACTGTCTCCTTCATTTATTTATGAGTGAGCTCTGGGGTGTTCAGGAGGGTAGGCATCACAGGCATCACTCCTCGGCTCTCAGTCTCCAGACTCCATGTGGCGCTCATCGATTTTAGCCCCTCGCTGCTGAAGTGCACCATCAATCAATACAGTAACAAGTCTTCATTTATACTTGAGAAATGCAGTTTCCAACTCAGTGGGCACGAAGTCTTGGTGTTGTCAGTGTGGTCGGGAGAGAGGCGCTGGTCTGCACCTGGCCTTGGGCCTCATCTGCCCAACAACCGATACCTGACTGTAAATCACCATCGTGACACAACAAAACTGTACATGCAGTATAAATATTAAATGCAACCACGAACAGCAGTATTTCAGATGCATTGCTTTCAAATGTTAACGTGGATGCTTTTCTCCAACCTATGGTCTCAACACTCAAATAATTAGATGCCTATTATTGTGTTTCTCCCTTATAGCCACCATGACAACTTTATAGTGCATGAGGGCAGTCCCCAGGAGAGGAAGCCGCTTATATAAGGCTGTGTTCTCCCAAGGCCACTCGTTTAATGTAAAGCAACGGCCCAAGGTGTTTTCAATTCATCATAGCCAGGATTTGTATTCTGAAGGCCCATACAGACATGACACTGCGGAGTAAAACTGTTGTCGATGGTAATAACATTTTCAAAGATGTTACCTTGGTTGTTACAAAGCCGTTCCCTGAGCTGATAGTTTGCTATTTGACCAACTGAATATTAGTTTAGGTTCTAACTCTCGCCACTATTAACAAATCAGCATATGAGAACGGTAAATACACTGCAAAGATCCTTCTTGCTATTTAATTTATCACCTGTTGGTATGATATTCAAGATCTATCTTGATCTATATCTACTGCTGTCACATTAAATTCATATAGGGACTTATACTACGTCAGTGGTTACCTGCCATATCATTATAATATGACAATAAAGAATGGGCTTACTGCACACATATTGTGTGTTTAATAGGTTGACAGTTCCGTTTTACCCCGGAGAATGACATTTATTTCTGTAATCGTCCTGATGGGACTTACAGTTAAGCTCCTATTTATGAATCATCATGTAAACTTTACAAGCTTCAATATCTATCGATTAAACACTTTAGCCAGAGAGGAGACAAATGTCATGAGTAGGCAATCACGTTAGATCAAATGCATAAATGCAGACAGTGAAATAATTCAGTGTGACTAGTTTCTAAGAACAATAAGGTATAAATAAATTCTGAGGGCCAAGGTCCCACAACATATGATTTTAAAGGCTTACTCCACCGTTTTTACACATTTAAATTAATTTTTTTCAGGTCATGGTGAGTACTACAGTATATGTGGAAAAAGTACTATAAAGCCTTTTGTGGCTGTAGTGGAACCGTCAGCTTTGGCTCACTTTTCACCACATTTTTCTGGTGTGTGTCATGATATCCTGTGTGCTCGCTGCTACATGGGCACAATCCTGTAAACATTAACATTCTTGCAAAACGTTCAATAGCCAAGTTCGTATATCTGTTGGCTATGTGACAATATGATTACTTTTTTAAGCAGAACATAATGAAGAGAAGATGCTCTGGGTAAATCATTATTACTAATTTAAAGTTTAATGTTTCAGTGCACTGATGTAATTTTGGACAATAAAGTTTGTTGTTAAACTGTAAAATAACCTGCCTCCATTAAGTATGTGACTTTCACATAGTGAAGTGTTGGATAACGACATTTTTAAGGTCATTGCCAAAAGAAAAGTCTGTTTATTTTTCATATTTTACGTATATCTTGGAAAATTTGCCACTAAATCAATGTTGGAATTTGTCTTACTTCCTTACATCGGTCTCAGCATTGGCCCCAGAAATCCAGTATTTGTTGGGATGCAGAGGTGCCCTGGACTATATGTTGTTTTCAACTGTTTTAAATATTCAAGCTCTACCAGTTCTTATGTTCAAGTGCTATATGTTACTGCTGTACATTTTTTATGTGGATGTATAACTACTCATACTGCCAGATGGCCAGGTCCCTCTTGTAAAAGAGAAGATGCATCTCAAGAGACTTCCTGGTTAAATAGAAGTTACATAAAAATACACAAACATGTCCAGTTTGGTGATTCTTTTCTGAAAACTCAGATTGGAATAAATATGAAATATGTCGCTTATTTTTAAGCGTGAATCATGATGTACATTTACACGGCAACTCCACCAGTTTTACACATTAAAGTGGGTTTACAGGTCTTGGGGAGTACTACTTCAAACGTGAAGACAAGTAATAAAAAGCCTTCTGCGGCTTCAGAGGAAGCTGCACGTAATCTGACAAAATGCCTCCAGTGATGTTACTCAGTGGCGATATTGGATTGTGGGTAATGTAGGCACCAGGTTTTGAAAAGCAGTCCACTCGTCCAAATTGCACCCCTATAACACTGCTGGAGTCCTTATGGACATCTTAAAAACAAAATCAAAATCCATACAGCAGAACCAGAGATATCACTTTTATTATTCCATGCATTCTTCTTCCTTTTAAAACCTGCTGCCTTCATTACCCACAAGGCAATTTAGTCATTGAATTGCATCACTGGAGCCAATTTATCGGATTACATATGTATGTATGTACATATGTGTTCACTATAGTACACTTTGGTGTACACAATTGGTGGGGTTACCCTTAATGCTGGAAGTGTAGATGTAACCTCTGAGCAGGATATGGGATCACTGGCTGACAAGACATGGAAACTGAATTAAATTGATAATCCAATCGCTCCATCCTGCTATTTCACTCTATTTCCACACACTAGCTCCACATTTCCTCTCTTCCTTCACTGCTACTGTCATTCTCATCCCTGCAGTACATCCCAGGATGACAGCTGCCGACCCCACCAACACCACCACCACCCCCCACCTTGCCGGGACGCTGGGTTGGTACGGTCCGCTCCTCCCCTGTCCTACGTCTCAGCGATGGTAGTTCCTATTGGGAGAAGGTCAAATGACTCCGCATGTCTGCCTCTGTGTACATTCCCGCGATGGTGCACGCCTGACGAAGAAACACTTCTGAGAAAAACAAACAAACAAACAAAACCCGCGGTGTAACCGAATGCAATTTGCGAACGTCTGAAGCGGCTCCTCGCATGATGTCCCTCTGAAAGTAAGTACCGGCGTGCAGCGGCGGCGTGTGTGCTGTTTCCGAAACGATTCACCCGGCTTATATTTTGATATGGCCGGATTAGTCGTTTCCTCATAAAGGTTTAATGTTTGTAAAGTGTTGTGTTTCCGTGCGGCGGGTGCAGCTCAGGAGCCCGGATGCTTTAAAAATAGTTATTTTTTTGGGGGGGGGAACGCTGCTTCTTCTTGTGATGCTTCCAGACGGTACAGGTGAAATTCAGGTGAAGGGTTCGTTGTAGTTCTTCCTCAACTCGACACGGTGTGCTTGTAATTGCAGTTTAAACTACAGCCAAATGGTAGCTTATGTCTCTTTTTACCGTCAGCAGCGCTGATAACACGTGTATCAGCCATTTCTCTGTCCTAGAGTACATTTTAAGAACGCTCAGTGAATTAGTGTCCCAGCAAAAATAGGTTGAGACTCCCTGCATGAATAATAAAGGAACATTTAGAAGTACCACAGCAGAGTAAGGAGAGAATGAGGTGCAATAAGGTCACTGTAGCCTTTAAACAAATATATATGTAATTCTATAGAGGTAAAATATAATCCTAAATAGAAATATAAGAAATTGAAATAAAGCCAATATACACTCAGAAATGTCTGCAAAGAAAGTAGGTCTTCCTTCAGTAGTGAGATGATAATTGGATGTCGACTGTCCTCCCTGTAAGTGGCATCTGAGGTCAGTGTTTACGTGGGGGTGTGGAAAATTCACTCATCAGCAACTCGAAAGCTCAGAGGAAGGGAGACTTATTGAAGTGAGTCATCGGAGTCAGCCCAAAACTCTCTCCCCCCCTGCAGGGTAGCATGCAGATAAGCCTATTACACTATTGCATAATGCAATAAGGTATAGCCACATAAGGTGCACAATGAGCTGCCTCCAGGGGTAATATGGTGAGAGGGGGGGGAGTCTGTATATTGTCCAGGCTCCTTAAGCTCCTATTATACTGAACATAATGAAACATGTCAGCATGTTCAGGCACTGTATCCCTGTCCAGAGACACGGTGGGCTTTGCTGACACTCTCTGTAGTTTATTTAAGGACTGTGAGTTGCTCAAGGTCGAGTCAAAAGCAAAGCGAGGCGTGGGAAGTGACAAGTGTTACAAGTCGCGAAAGTGTGTCACAGTGTGAGTCGTTGTGTGATGACGGAGGCTCGTGTTGTTTAACTTTGTCCACAATAGTCAGACAACACTGACTTGTTTTTAATCAGCACAACAAACCAGTCATGTTAATCAACTTCTTGTTTGAAAAATGCCGGAAACGGACAAAAAGTCACTTCGACGGTACCATTCAAATTGCTTGTTTTTTTTTCTCCCAACTGATCATCCAGAATAGAGGTGGGAATGGCAGACTAACTCATAACTCATGATATAAAGCCATTCACAGTATGTTAATGACAGTATCGGTAATCAGCAAGTCTGCAGTCATCGATGTATTGCAAGACAATCATCTAACGATAGACCGCGATCCCTGCGTAACTGAAGAATATGACAAAAAGGCAAAAGTGCATGAACTGAGATGAAACGATGTATTAAAAAGTGTCTGCAACTTGTCCATGTGTCCCATCATTCCAATGTAATATAGCCATAAAGTGGTGTCAAGATGAAAAGGAAGAATGCAACTATAGCTCTCTAAATTATTTTCAGTATGTGTAAATTAAGTCTACAGAAATTCCCACCACAGGGAGTTTTGAAGAAGTTACTCTGGTAAGTCAGTTGTAGTGTCGTGCAGGATGAAGCGATACAATATACAACACACAAATCTTTACCATTGAGAAGCTGTAAGTATGGAGGTTTTGCTTGAAACGAGACTCAAATGTAATAGTTTTTCAAAACTGTTGCTGAATGAATTTTCATGACTAATTAATCAAGTTATTGTTTCAGCTCTTAAGTAATGCCGTAAACGCCAAGGATGCAAATTTAAAGAAATTGCTTAATTGATAGTCGGCTGCCTAAACAATCGACTATTAATCATTATTCAATAATGATATATGAAATGTTTCTGACATTTTTTCATTAGAAAACTGTGTCAACAGAACAGATAAAGTTCAAAAAACAACAAGTTACTTGAATATAAACTGAATAACACAAAACCGGACTTCATTTTAATTGTGGAGCTCCTGTCTCAACTCGTCCAACAAATTCCAGCACATATTGAGATGACTAAATGGCTGAAATTGTATAGAGGAAATGTTTGTATTTTCTTAATTACAAATTCCCTTGATTTTGATTAAAAACATTTTGTCATAGCAGTATTTCATATTTATTTTTGATATGCTTACAGTATATTTTTTTTAAATAAAATATATTTGTGCCCATCTCTGATTGTTGGTTAATACCTTTTTAATCAGCTCAAAATCTTAATTGAACTGATGAATCGATTATTAATTAATCAACAACATCAGTGCTAACCATCTTGTTGTTGTAAAATGTAAATTGGGACTAATCTATTCTATTAATAAAATCCACTTGTTGGGAACCTCCTTTGTTAGACAAAACAGAACCATCCCCTCTGTCACTACTGTAAAGGATGGCTGTGTCACACAAACACACACATACATACACATACACACACTTTGAGTGATGACTCTAATGATTAAATTATGCACGGTCCTGCTGGCTTTGATTAATCCTTCACCCTGCCATCATCATTGAGGGCTTGCTGTTACCAATTGATTACTGCTTTGAGATTCCTGTTGATGAAACTGAGCAATATTCACTTAGTAGAATTTATTATATTCGTGTTATTTCAAAAAGAAACAAATTAAATTAGCAGGCGCCTAATAAAGATGTATTTCAAGTAAATCAAACTGTACTTTCACGCTGCTGGTGCTTTGTTGTCATGCTGATAAGGCGAAGCTGTCCAGGACGAGGCTTGATGTTTATCAAGATGGCTACGCCAGAAATGAGTATCTCGCAGGTTCGTCTGTGAGAGGTTTAGAAGTCATGCAGGTTTTAACAGCGGCAACTATCTTATCTGGCTCTGCAGCCTCATTAATGCACGCGCACGCACACGCACACGCACACACACACACACACACACACACACACAAGCAGGTAGAGGCGAGAACCTCTGTGTTACCCTGAGGAACACAAACACAGAATTACTGCCATCAGATGCGACTTGTTGCCAGGCAGAGTTTCCCGAATAGACGACAAGTGAAAAATGATGGTTAAGCTGCTGCTCTTTTACACTCAATGAGGTTTTACCTATTAAGATATCAAGTAGGAACTGCTTGTACATTGAGCCGATGCTATTTGACCTTCCATAATAAAAAGGTAAATCAGTTGTTCTGTATAACCTTGAGTGGCTCCATGCGGACATAAGTGGTTCCATAGGGATTCTGTGGTTTATAAGTACTGCAGTTTTATGTTAAATTGACTGGTATAACGTTCTCCCCGAGTCATGAGTGGTTCTCATTTGTTCTCTAATAGTGCCATGTAGCCAGTGAGGAATTGTTATTGCATGTATTTGTAATGCATATGGTTCTCCAGTGGTTCTTTGAGAGCGCTTAAATCAAACGGCCCAGAGGGAGCCACCACCACTGGTAGAGAAAGCCTTAAATCTGGCTTTGTAACTCGTTGGTGCTAATCTGTGTTGAAACCAAACGGGAACTCACAGAAGTTGTTGCAGTGAAAAAGAATAAAGAAGCTGTTTGAGGTTGAGTGATCCCTGTGCGTTGCCACGTGAGAATGATAATCTAGAATTATAAACCTCTAAAAGAGGGTTTTGTCCGCAACCAAAATTACCTTCCTTCTGGTCATGTACCGAAGTTTCGACTCTGCTGAGCATTTTGTTTAGTTGCTCAATCTCCTCGTGTGGTATTCTACAGGCCAAGGAAGCATTTGGTATAAAAATATAGCAAGCTATGTTCATGAAATATTTTGAAATGAGCGATCACATACTTGACTACTTGCACATTGCTAACTCAGCAACATTCATTCCATACATCACTTTTAAAAAGACAGTTTGTGTATGTACCTCACTGCTTTTTTCAATATTCTGCTGTTTAACATTATGGAAAAACCTTTGGCAGAACAAGTAGCTGATAAATTGGGATCATTCAGCCCAGTTAAAGATGCACTGTGGACTTTTCTTGTGAACAAACAAAGTTAATTTTGTAGCATTTTTAGAGTTGCACTCTACCACATGTAACACTGCTCCTGCACTGCCTGAAACACCTGGTTTGGAGTTGAGCCTTTATTTCTGTAATTTATGTGCATCTGTGTAACAGGCGTTATATAAATATATATTTGTATGTATCTATTATGAATTATGCACGCTCCAGTCAGTCAGCAGACATACAGTTGTTACTGCTGTAGCAGCGTCATTTTAGATCACACTACCATGCTCTGCATGACCCGCCCTACTCTTCCTCTGATTGGCTTCGTCCTGTTAGATAATGCGCATGTGCAACTCTCACCAAAGATTGAAGAGAGGCAAAATGTCTTACTTTAGCTAAAAAAGAGCGTTCCAGAAACAGTGTAAGAAGTACGTAAAGCTGTTCTACTAGAAGCCCCAAATAAGATTATGAACCTGGAACTTAATATTTTCTGGGAATTCTTACTTGAAAGAATCACTTTAACCACAAATAAATTAATTGCAGTAATAATGCAGTGCTACCTGAAATGATCTCCTTTGTTCCAAACTTACTGGTATTAATTTAGAAGGTAGTAAAGTAAATGTTCTCCAGTATTGGCAAGCGGCTGCATGTGCATTTGAATTTGGTCCTCCTGGTGCCAGCAATAAAACTGCTAGATCAAGGGATTTACTCAGCATTTTTTTTTTAAGCGTTAGCAGTTATTAGTTTTCACAGACTGTACTTTTGGTGAGCTTTTGTAATAATAGAGTAGTGTGTTGTTGCACTAGACTGATGGATAGCGATGGACAGAGAGAGAGAGGGGGAGGGAAGGGGAGGGTCTTATATCAACAAGAAAGCAATTAGATAATGACAAGGGCAGTGACACAGTGATTTGTTGCCTTCTGTTGTAATGTGATTCCAGGAATCCAGTTGAAAATTAATTTTAAGGCTTCCAAGAAATACTTTCTCATTATGTTGCTTTATGGGTCCGTACCGACCTGAGACGTTGTTTACAAAGATGCAGCCGATATTCCAAGACAGGATGATTGCTTTTATGCCGCTGTGACATGTGGCATGGTTTGTTAGAAATTACTTATGTTTACAGGACGGAGTCTTGGAGAAAGTTCCAGTGATGATTTAAGTCTTAATCTAGAGAAAGCTGTTATCACACAGCCAGACTGCAGGCTAGAAAGAAGCCCCCTCCGGCCCACCCTCATTTTGGTGTAAATACCCTGAGGAATGTTTTGTTTTCTCACTCCTCTGTGTGAGATTTTCATCCCTTTTTGTCTGGCTTCCTCTCCGTTATCCCGCCGTCTAATGATGATAATCTCCAAAGAGATTTACGGAGGATAAACACTGTCGACTGACGTCGTGAGAAACGAAAAAAAACGAACAGGTGAACAGTAGTGGGATGGCCTACTGTAGCAGTTGTAGGATGTAGCTTACATGATAGCGGGCGGGTTTGGTCTGAGTCCATAATAGCTTTACCCTACGTACAGTAAACAGCGCCATGGGACTGGTTGGAGGATTACAGAGGATTTGCCATGCTAAGCCAGAGGAACCCAGCCCAGTGACCCCCTCATGTCTCCTCCTCCCTTGAGCAAAGCAACAGACCACCATCTTCCTCCCAGTCTGCTTGGCCCACAATGCATCGGGGGACGGCCACGTGACCCGAATCACTGATTATCGGATAGGATAAAGGATGGCGGAGGCAGTCTTTGGATGTTGATGTTTCATAAAGTGATTAAATCTGTTTCCCTCGAATTGGTTTGAGAGTGATGAATCTGCGCTCGTTTCTCCTGTTCTGCCGTTTTTCACCCCTGCACAGGCAGGCGTTTTCTGATAAATCTGCCGATTTTACTGTAATGACGAAAGTTATCATCCAAATAGCTGTCAGGCTAAATTAAGGGCATGTTCTGAGTCCATTTCCCCCTTGCGAATGGAGTGATAATGTGACAGCCAGATGACATACATCACAAAGCCTGCGCCACGTAACTTGATGGGAAGAAGGCGATGCTGTCGGCAAACTTAAATCTGATTTGGTCTCATCACTTAAGTTGAGCGAACATTGCCTTTGGTTCCACTATGGGACACTGCTTGAAAGCTAATTGAATCAAAGCAAGGGGATGGGGTCATTTTTGACTGACACTCCATGGGCATTTGTCTCTGTCAGCCTAATATCATGGAGTGAAGTGACTCAGCAGAAAGCAGTCCCCAATCCAACTGTGTACGTGGCCTTAACTCAAACTGACAGTGTTCTCGCTCCCGTACATACCTTGCCATGAGCTACTCTGCTGGAAAGCTGAGGTTTTCTGTTTTTTGTTTTTTTTTCCCACCATTGTCATCATCATGTGCAGCCTCCATACAAACCTCAGGAGCACTCACACAGAAATAGATCAGCTCAGGAAGGCAGGGGTTTATTTTGAGAAAATGGTGAACTCTGAAGACAAAATTCTCAGTAGTTTTTCTTTTTTTTTTTT
>CAEMYA010000014.1:3034510-3096443 GCA_903131615.1 Diplodus sargus | reverse complement strand
TTTTTTTTTGGTATAATGTAATCTCATGAGGCTGTGTTGTTCCTGAATGGAATGATGCTGCAGTGTAGGAGCAAGCCAGAGCAGAGAGTCATCGTCCCGGGTGTGAGGAATGACTCTGTTGCTAGGCCCTCGTGTCGATATCTCTTCAAGTGGTTCATTTTTATTTTCATCGACCCTTTCATTGACTGTGCCATCTTTTTAATAGAGCCACGGTATGACACATTTTATGTAATGCGAAGGAGCTGGTGTTGCACAATGTTGGTGTTACGATGGTAGCGTCACATATAGGTGGTTGTATATGAGTGAGAGATCTTTATTAGATGATGTTATGTTATGAACTTTGTACATCGGTCGATAGCGAGTACCGATCCAGTAACGGTGCATTCAAAAATAAACGTTCTTAAATGATCATTGGAAGATTTTAATGATGAAAGGTCTGAACCTGGCGAGACAAATAATATTCAAAAAGTTGTCCACAAGCGGTAAATCGCAAGCTTATATTCATTTATGTTCTAGTTGATCATGTCTGAGTTAAAGGCTACTGTTCAGCTTCATAAGGAATTAAAGGTCCTATTAATACTTTTTTTATATAGACAAATCATGAAAAAACTAAATGATGTTTTGTCTTCATAGATACAGAGCTTGTAGAAAGGTGCAGAATAAAACTCTTTTTAGAACATTCCTATGATTGTGAATAAATTGTGTTGATGTCCAAAATGATTGTTTCTCTGTGTAGGACTAATTTTGACAAATTGTTTCAGCCTCTAATAAGGTTTGTGAGTCAGTAGTGTTACGCTGTTGGTATGATGTAGTATATGTGTTTTGTCAGCGATCAAGAGTCTTGGTAGTTGCCAGTTTGGGGGGAAAATAAAATGGCGGAGTTCTACAGTATGCACCCTGCACTCTGTGCTGCCCTGACATTTGCTAGCCAGCTGTGTGGAGAAGCAGCGCGTAGCACTAACAAGGAAGCAGAGCATTGTAGTGCTAAACAGGACCAACCCCAAGACGAATTTTAACCTCCTAAAAAAAAAAAATAAATAAATAAAAAATCGATACATCCGATTAAGAGAATGCTATATTTATATAATGTTATTATAACATTTTTGCTGCATTGGTACAGTGCGGGGCAGGCATAGCTGTGCTTGTGTGGAGGAACACAGATGTTGTAAGGTCATCAGAACACTATTTGAAGCTAGAAAGGTGGCAGGGTCCGCCAAATACAAACAAAGTTAGACAGTATGAAAACCTGTGGTTAGTTTGTTTACACATTCAAAAAACAGTCAATGAAGATCTTTCTGTTCTGATTTAAATTCTCTTCCTCAAAAATAAGTAGTGCTCCTTTAACAGTGCCAGACTCGCTGTTTTCAGTCTTAATGATAGGCTAAGCTGACAGTCTCCTGGTTCTGCTTCGGATTTATTATAACTGGGATTGGAATCATTCCTTTACCTGAAAATGTCTCCTTTATATTCTTCCCTTTCTTTTAAAGTTCTCTCACCTCTTTTAACATATCTTTGTCTCCAGTATCTAAGCTTAGGGTTTATTTCTTTCATTTCCACACAAATTGCTGTAAGGCAAACAGTTTTTGATGAATACTCTATTTCTATTTTGGTACAGATTCACACACAATTGTTTCACAGGATGTCAGGCGTTGTGTCTTTTGTATTTATGCTGAATATGTTCTCATTTCTGACTGTCAAGGCAAACAAATAATCTGTGAAGGTTGTGTCTTGCCATCTTAATTCAAATGTACCAAAAGACTAATTGAACATTTTGTGCCTGAGCCCACGTCATGTTCCATAATATCCATTAAGGACCTAATTGCTATTTTCAAATATGAGTTCTCAGACCATTAATTTTACAGGGAGCTCACTTTACAAGCATGCTTTTTTTTTAAAACCTTGTTATCTCGTGTTGAGATTCAATATTGAAATACCTTCAGAGAGTTTAATAACACATATGAAATGAGCTCAGCCAGCCTAAACTTGCATTCTGTTTAGTGGAAATGGTGATTTAAGAAACATTTATAGTCCATATTTTAACCTCGTTGCAGTGGCATTCCCATAAGCACAGAGTGTGCATCTAATATTACCCAAAGCACTCCGTCTATAAAAGTTACAGCTGTTGTGATACAAGCTGGAATGAGCCTCCTGGTGCTCTATTAGGTGGTGGAATAAGAGGAAGTAAAGTGGAGAACTCTGATCCATTAGTTGCTGTGAATCTCTGTGTGTTTAACTTATTATCTCACTTTCTCATTTTGTCATAAATTCAACTTTTATGTCAAACAACAATTAGGGCTGCGCAATCTTTGGTCACTGAAATCAAACGAAATGAATTCCTATAATATTACTTTGAGATTTTTCATTTGCAGGGAACATGCTCTAATCTGGGCAATCCAACAGTGACGCTACTGGCCTCGAGCATATTGCCGAGTTCCTCTGGGAGACGGAGATAAGATGCCCCCGGGCAGATAACAACCATGCATCGCAACCATTAGACCAACGCAAGTATGAGAGTCAAAAATGACGGAGAGGGTGTTTATTCGTTGCCCAGTAATTGACTGAGCATTTCCATAATGGCATTGTGTTTCCTGCCAGGCTAATGTGACCCCTATTAGTTCAGGAAACGTACTGCAATCAGGCTACGTGTGCGCTGCCAGACACAGCCAAGGAAATTAACTGGGGAGAGAGGAGAGATGTAAACAATGGTGAGGTGCAGACAATGGGACAACCAGGGGACAGGAGTGGAGAACAGAAGGGAAGATGAGTCATATCACTGCAGCGAAACGGACCCTTATTGAAATACTACTACATCAACTAGACCCCAAGCTAGGGTTGGTTGGTTATTTCACAAGTATATACTTTGTTGTATTTATAGAACATCTCTTAACATACGGGTAACAACTAATAAATCAAATGCAAGAAAAATCCAGTATCTGTGGTTGTCGCAGACCTCTAATAAGCACATCTGGTCATTTTTTCATTTGGCCTGTATGAAACACACGCATTGCCCTCGCACTCATTGCATATGACCGGAGTCTTCCACACGGCCAGGAGGATATAAGTTATCAGTAACAATAAGAGAATGCAGCCAGAAGCGGGTGAGCGCTAACAAAAGCCATGTTTGTGGTTTACATTCATGTTGATAATGTAAGAGGCTTTCTTATATATGAATGAGATATCAAATGGTTGGTTACAGTTAGCGACCACAACTACGCTGCAGTCTGCAGACGTGTCTGTTCAGCAGCTAACCCCGTCACATTAGCACAAAGCACACAGCGCTAGGTACTGTGTGTGCACGTGACGGCTATTTTCCTTGTGTTTAAATTATTGTGGCCTTTTAATGGAGTTATTTGTGTGTTCATTAGGCTAAAAAAAGCTTAAAGGAAATTGTGGAATGTAGCAAACTAGCCATTCACACCATGAAAGCAAACGGTCTAATTTAGGCAGTGTGTGTTCGTGTGTTTTGGAGAAGTGGCCTGAAGGAGGGGAGGGGATTCTTTCTGTTTGTATTCTTATTAATGTGGCTTGCTCTTGTTTGTTTTTCTAATCTTAACAACCCCAGATTTAACAGATGTGCTTTTTTAAATTCATTTGGGTTCAATTCAGATTTCGGTGAAACTACATATACATTTTACACTAAATATTTAGCTATTGGATTATCTTCATTGAAAGCTAATCCCTGTGCTGTACTGTAAGAAATTATGGACACTTTCTGTATTAAAGCTGCACCAGGTATTGTTCACCCTTCAAACCTGCTGTAGCTAACAGTACAGTCGTAATACTGGGAATTAGAAATTACTTTGGACAAAAAAGGGAAATTGCTAGCCAGGATTCAGTCTTTCTCTTAAATGTTTCTGTAGCCTGGAAAATAAGATGGCCACACATTGCTTTGAAATCCTTGAGCCGTACCAACTGTGTTACGTGACCGTTGTGTTTTCTTACCTCTGTACTTCCTCATGGCTGTTACTGATTTAGCTGCACGCTGGGCCAGCTAATCCTGCTTCTGATCAATACTCCACTTCTCCTGCTCGCAGTCTGGATTTCATCCAGGAACCCGCACCAGCTGATATCTTTATTTACCTTCCCTTCTCATCAGTCATTCATAAAGCCAGTGGCAGGGAGAACTGAAATTAACATCTTAAACTGTGCAGATTTGGTACAGTGGATAGATTTTAGTCCATTTGCCTCGGCTGGGGTAGCATTTGGCCTGATGTGTCTGCACTTCTTACATGCTTAGCTCATCGCTGTTTTGTGTGAAATAGCTCTGTCAGCCCTCAACTTAAAGCTGCGTGTGTCAGGCGGAACACATCACCCCTGTGTCATCGTTGTTTTATGGCCGGCAGCTTTCAGCAGAAGAGCAGACCCAAGCGCGGGCGCTACCTGCTGTCCCCCCTGTATGTCTGAGGGATTCTCCTCAATCCATTACATGCTTGGATGCTGATAGTGTTTGTCAGGATGCTCTGCACGCCCAGAGACAATTAAGCTGAAACACAAGGCTGGCTTAATGAAGCTCGGCAGCAAAAACATCCTCAAACAAGGTTCTTCTGCAACAGAGACGGAAGTAGACAAGGTCCATTCATGTCGGGAGGAACCACATGGCTCCACTGGGGCATTGCCGTGGTGTAGGTTCATGCCTTGGTGAAAGAAAGATAAACCATACAAATAAGCTTGATATAAATGTAACCTTTGGAGGTTCTATGATTTACTGAAACACTTGCGACTACAGTATACATTAGAGTCTCCATTTTAGGCTAGGGTCTTCTGATTCTCTTGCAGATCTGCCTGCACCCTGTTCTTCATCTGCTGCTTAACTAATCGAACATGTCATGGTGTTAGTCAGAGAAAATGTACTTGTTACCGGTCACCTACTCAAGCTCAAACACACAGAGGAAGGCCCAATCCCAACACACCCCTTGCTTAGCCCTACTCCTCCATTTTTCAGTTGAATATTTTACAATTGTGCTTGCTCATGCTTGTTTCTCCAATCTTACCAACCCCATATGGTAGATTTTAGATTTTGGCTTGAATCAATCACTCACAGAATTCTTGTAATAAAGCATCAGTTTCTCTGGGGACCTGACGCTAAATATGAAATGAAGTCTTAATGCATGACAGAAAAAAAAAAAATAGATACAGAAAAAAATGAGAAGAAAAGAACAAATGCAATGTTGCATGACTGAAATGAGACAGTGGTCAAGTGCACTAACCTTTTAAAAAAATGTCATTTCAAAACGATGTGGAAGCTGGCTTCATTTCAATTCATGTTTTGTACTACTGCTCCTATAGAATCCTCTACTTTATCCTCTCTGTTGCCTTCAAGTTGTTTTTTTCATTTTGCTGTATATTGCTTAAAAAAGAACTTATTGGTTTGTGCTCACTTTAAGCCCACTGGCAGGTGAAGCAGGCTTCATATAATCCCAAATAAAGTCTAAATGTATTTTCAGTTTTTGTCTTGGTTCAGTATAGACCACTGAAGGCTTGAAGGCCTGTTATTATTTTTCTGAGGGGAGTGCCGAGTTTGGTGAAGTACTCTGTGTAATCATTTTAAAGCCCTGCAACACTGTGACGAACGGGAGGATGAGTCACATTCGAACAGGAATGGAGAAGGAAATTATTCGACTCTTTGAAATTATCTCTCTCGCCGCTCCCTGGGCTGTGAATTTTCCCTCAGATTAGATAAACAGGTCCTGTTAATGAAATGAAATATTTTATAATAATTGGCTGTCGCCGCACATGTACCTGCAGCCCTTTTAAGGTATTTCTCATCTCATTAATGTCCCCCTGCTGCCATAATGGTATGACATTTTTCAGGTGGATTAAAACTGAATTTGTTTAAATGTGATGTACATAATAAAGTTAAAGGATTTTCAAAACTGATGTATCTTATCTATTGTAAGGAGTCCCATGATTTGTCTGTCCTTTGCGATTGCCAGTTACTGTACTCCATGTGTCAGTGTAGTCTGAGGGGGACAGGTCTGGGCAGATGATTTGTAAACAGCAGCAAACTGATGTGAAGATGATTTACGTGTCAAATGGTTGATCCATGAACAGAAATAACAGATGGCGTGTCTAGCACCTGAAACTAATGGAGCTGATTTAAATCTTATCAGACACATTTAACCGGATGTGTGTTTCTGTGCCTTCCTGTACAGTGCAGACTGAAGGCTGATGGACAACTGTCCAACTTGATCGCAGTTTTTGGGGTCTGTCCCCTGCTGCTGCCGCCAGATATCGTCCTCTTTACAGCTAAGACGCAATTCATCTTATACACGCCCAACAAAGCCATTATAAATAACTTTGATCACACGAATTAGAGAAATTAAATACCCAAAGCAAATTTGGCCTTTCGCCATTTTTTTTCATTCCCTATTTTTGATCTGAGCATAAAATCAAAACTACGAAAATCAAGTGTCATTTGTTTTTTTTATGTATCACATTCATAGCCAAATTAGTGTTGTATGTTAGCATGCTATCATGGTATGCCACATCTGCTAAATATAAGGATGTAAGCTCTGTCACTATGAGCATGTTAGCATTATGAGGATTTTCAGACAGAGGGGGAATGACGAAGAACTGATGTGTTTTTTTGAACATTTAAAGCAAGTAAACCTATTCTAGTGACCCAAAAATAACATTATGAACCAGAAAATGAAAATGCGTCTCATTGTCTGTCACCTCACAGTGAGACGGCTCTAATCCATAATCCAGCTAATTGCATTATCAATTTACGTCATACCTTGAAAATAATGCAACAGAACAATTTAGTTCTACTGCAGGTTGTATTTAAAATATTTTCTTGTCTGCCAAATGTAACATGTAGAAATGATAATTAGACATCTAATGGCTTTCAGTGAGTCATGGAAGCCGCGCTGTCCTAGATTACTAACAGAAGTGAGTACTGTACCTCTGCGGATTGCGTGTAACCTGAATGAATTATCAGATGTTTCCACTGTCACACTACTTTGTTCATCTTTATGCCTACTTATTCAGCTCTCTCTGCTCCACCTGCCAGTATACGAGAGAGAAAACCCACTCCGGGGAACATAGTGTGTGTGTGTGCTTACATTCTCGTGCTCCTTACTGATGGAGGGAGGGGAGGAAGGTAGCTGGAGCCGATCCCGGCTACTTTAATCACCCCATTCTCCTTCCCTTTCCTTCCCTCATTCCCATTGGCCCTCCACTCATCTCATTACAGAGAGGAGAGGGTGAGAAGTGAGGCCTGCGTAGACCTCGGCATTAATTATTGAACCCTATCTTCTTTTACTCCAGCTCCTCCTCCACAGTCTCTTATAACCTTTACATAAAGAGCAGAGGCTAACTCCCTGCCATTATACAATGTGGTAGGTATAGCGCAGACGTATGGAGCGACAGGGATACTTGTTTGGGGTTTCAACCCCTCCGAGACTGTGCTACTTAATAGCCTGCGGGTGACCCATTTGCCTGCGGAAACCGATATCCAGTTCTCCTTTTTAATCGCATTTTATTGGTTCCCCTTTCGTCCAGTCGAGCTCCAGTGCTAATCAATTCAGCTCTGTTTTTGAAATGGGTGCTGCTGTGGCGATGTAAAGCAAATAATTATTTAAACTGACATTTGACTCCGTGCATTGTCGTCGTCATGTTGGTTGAGTTATGCTCTGCTCATGGCCTCCTGCCGTGCCCAGTCAATTTGAAGCGCTCAGTTGGAGGCCAGCTAAAGGAGGTCGTTGAAGTGAGCGTGGCCGAGGCATCTAGACAACTTGAGGGCGATTTGACTTTGATGCTGAAAATCTCACGGTTATCTCCCTCTGTCCCCTGCCCCCCCCCCTTTTTTCTCTTTTCTTTGTATGCGTGTGTGCGTGCATCTGCGTGCGTGTCTGTGTGCGTGCGTGCTTCCCGCAGGTTTGAAAAGTCCACATCAAATCTCGACCTCCCAAAGCCTCTGAGCAGGAAAAGAAGACGCTGCCAAGATGTTCAGCACCAAAAGGTCAGCACAATGTCACTTTTGATCTATTCTTATCCGCTCATAAAAATACCAGCTGAAATCTCAGGGCATTTTAAAATGGCTTCTGCTGATAATGGCTGACATTTCTGGTCAGCGGCGCTCTGCAGATGACTCTAGACATGAAAAGACATGTATGCGAAGAAGTGTGATGGCTGATTTCAGGTCACAAAATCAGCAAAAACAACACAAAACAAACTTTCAACGATATAATTTGTTTAGGGTAGTGTCTGCCTTTTAAACAGAAGTGTAAATACTCTCAGACAGGCTTAGTGGGAAGTTTAGGAAATCCAGGTTACACGTCTCCTCGCTTGTGTGTACATTCTGTATTTTTAATGCGGCCTGTGGTAGAGTACAGTCTGCATAAATCATTTATCAGTTTGGCTTTTCTGGATGTTGACTGCAGGGTAGAAGTGGTCACATTGCTCAGCCAGTGCGTGTAAGGTTGGTCAGGTTGATCAAAACAAAATGCTTTTGGTTGTCCCTGTTGTGTTGTTCTAATCCCACAGTTTACAGCTCGGGTTTGGTTGTGCTGGAAACATAACCGAGAATAGCCCATTCATTCTCCCATTGAAAACGCAGATTAATTTCTCTTAAATAATTAATTCCATGAATTCTAATTGAACAGTGCATTGAGAATCAATATGGTGTAATGTGTAGGCTTACCACCTTTAAAAACTAATTTTGTTTCCACAGCCTTCAGCTGTATAATATATGGGGGGTTCCTGTGCAAACATAGCAGCCTGCATGACTGCAGTTTTTCAACAGGAAATGTTAAAATTGAAATGGTGAAATATACAGTAATTCATGTATGGACAGCCCATAACTAGAAGAGAAAAAAAATCACAATTATATTCGCATTTATTGCATAATTTATTCTGAGGTTTAAAATGTACACAGTTTGTGTGGAAAATGTATTTTTATACATGGATGACATTGAAAATACAGTTTTGACAAAGGAAATAACTAATAACTGGCTGTCTCAACACAGTGACACACAGTGTAATAGTAAAAGGTAAATGGACTGCATTTATAGCACTTTCCTAGTCAGTGGTTTACAGCACAAGTCAGCATTCACCCATTAATACACCCATTCATTCATACACTGGTAGCAGAGGCCACCGTGTAGAACATGACGTAGTCATCAGGAGTGATAACCATTTATACATGTACTCACACACTGATGGGACAGCCAGTGGGAGTCCTTTGGGGTTCAGTATCTATCCGCTATTAATCCACTATTAATCATAGTAACGCTGATAAGTGGACAACCCCTCTACCGCCTGAGCCACAGCAATAAGACTAATACTGTATGTTTATAAAGAGATGCAAAGTTGGATTATTTTCTTTTCAAAACCTAAAATAAAGGAGCAAAAGTGTTAGATATTGAAAAAAAATACTGTGTTTTTCAGCTCTCATGTGATTTGCAAATGTTGGCATGTCTGGCGAACAATCTCACGGGCTGCAAAATTAACCCAGGCCAAGATTATTTTACATTTTTTACACCGTAAAAAGTGTTAGTTTTCATTGTTACCAAAACAATTTTTCCAGTGGCAACAGTATGCCCCTGGTATCGTTGTCAACAGTGTGTGCCTGCAATAACAAGGTGCCTGACAGGCATAGCAGCAGTAGCTAATGTGGATGGGACTTTGTGCTCTGATTAAGACCATTGACTCTTTATTCTGTTTTGGAAAGTGCAGACAATTTCTTTTTCTGATATCTGTCTCTAAACCTGCTGTACTCTGACACAGAAAATACCTAGATTTCGCATCAACTTCTAATTCCTTCCCACAGTCCCCGGCCAGAGAAATTCTTCCAGTTGGCATCCCGAACTGTGGCTTTTGTGCTAAAAATAATTCTTGTTTCTACAGATCTATTCTATAGTAACCCGTAGTTTTTATGTTCTACAACTGATCCTTACAGTATCAGATGTTAGCAGTTGACCTTGCGGATTCTAATACTCACCTATAGTGTAGTACAAACACACACACACACACACCCTGAGCTCAGGGCTTCGTATTGCTGGGAGCAGAATCCACAGTGTAGGACCCACATGTTGAGATTAGACTGACATTCACCCCTCAACTCCTGATTTACATTGACAAAGATGAATCGTCACTACATTGGTAAGATAGCAATTGCTCCTTTGCCTACACTTTGACTGTCATATCTTCACATATAAGCTGCGTAGTTTTAAAATATGATTTTTTTTGTCAGGATGTCCACAAAAAGAATAAGTGAATGTGTTTACAGCAGTATGTCTCTGTTTGGAGAATGAGCTGTAGGAGGAGGTTAATGTATCATTTTGTGATGGGACCGAGCGCTGTCACAATGCGGCATCCATCCACCTGTCTCCTCGCAATGTGTGTGATCATCATACTGTGGGTGAGTGGATGATTAAACCAAGCCAGCTCTCCGTCTTCAGGGAGCTGTGTCAGCACAGTCGATGACACGGATACGCTCAAAATGACTGTAATAGGCTGCCATCTTGAAATTCAAAGACTCCAAAAGCTCATTCACATTTTTGCTGAATACGAAACAAAGCTATTTCTCTCTCTCGCTAAACTGCTGAAGGAAACATAAAGTGGATGAGGAAATCAGTGTATCTATCAGAGGTTGCTATGTGCGGTTGTGGATTTTGTCCGTGGGTTTTTAATATTGGTTTTCCTGTTGGGTCCCCTCGAGTCATCTCCAGCAAGCACGTACAATGCAAGAGCGTAATTAAAAGTCTTTCATTAAAATGTAATCAGTCAAACGTTTTAACATTGCAGTTTACTGTTTGATTTAAATGGAATGAAGTGTGGAACATGGATGATAAATCCAAAGCATTAGCACTCTGTGCCGCTGACTTTGTTGAGTGCTCTCTCTCCTGATGATATGAACTGTTTCGTTATTGTGGATAAACTGCAAGCGCACACATCCACATCCTGATTGTTTGTGTCTACATGTGCTCATTAAAATGTAACTGGAGCGCTGTTAATCTGAGTCTTTCATTCTGGATGAGAACGTTTATGAAGCGATGCACCATAGCTTTGATTTGAGTTACGCATTTGAACTGTTACTGGCTGCAGCGGCTTCTGCCTGCCTGCATTAATCAACTCCGTAAAGAGAAAAGGTGGGATTGTTGAGGAGTTTTTGTGAAATTTCTGTTGTTTTCTGCACGTCCTGAAATGTCAATCACGACCCCGAACCCTAAGGCCTACTCTGACAATCAAACTGAATTGTCATTTCATGATACCATCTTTTATTTAAACCCTTGTCAGTGTCCTTAAGCTTCAAACTACGATGCTCAACCTACCCCCCTAGCTTCAGTTTTGTGACATCCATAATAAATATGAAAGGTCTGGTTAGACTTTCTAAAATAATGCCTGCTGACGGATGTTGTGAAATGGTTGCGGCGGTGAAGAGATCATGTTTGTGGTTGAAATAACTATGTTACTTAAGTATGTTGAGTCACGTTACTTAATGTAACTTACATTATGTACTTTATGTGAAACTGTCAGTTTACGACCTGTGTAAAAAACCAAAGCTCCAAGAACTCAACCCATTCTAAGTCAACAGGTAATTCCCATAATGCTCCTGACTGTAGGCATTTTTGAAGCAACCTTTTCACAGGTGTTGTTCGATGTTTATTTCTGTCATTGCTCCAAGCGAAAGGGTTTCATACATGGCTCCTTGTGAACCAGTGTGGGTGGACAGGGATTCACTTCAGGACCTAGAGGAATGTTGTTACCATGTTTTCAGCTATTTATCCCATCCCGTCCAATTCTTTAGCCTTCTAATTGACATGCCATCTGCATAATAACACTCTCTAGAGGTAACTCTACATTTGTGTTTCAGCTCTCAGAAAACACTGCCGTTAACAATGTATGATCGGTCATTGTTGTGGAAGTATACATTAATATGTGCAGCCCTCCTATAACTCCTGTTCAAATACAGAACACAGCATCAGTTTGTCCGCAGGTTTCCAGTTTAGTTCACTCAGCATTAGCGGAGCAAGATGATAGGGAATTTTTTTTAGTCAACAGTATATGGCATGTTTGTTTTTTTCACATTAAATTCCATCACATTTCATCTTGCCACAGAATCCTGCATTGTCAGCTTTGAACACCGTCTGTCGCGTGCCACAGCTTGATCTGAGATGTTGTGGTGGAGACTGGTCTCTGAAAGATGGCGATAAAACCGTCTCTGATTTCCTGTTGCTCAGGCCAGCCTGAGTCCAATGTGTCCATTTAGTTTCCCTGTGACTGGAAATCAGCCACGAGCACCCTAAAATCCAAGCTGGATTAGCATGGTGCTTATCCAGACTCTCTTCCTCTCTTTCCTGGAGCAGTCTGGCAGGTCAGTTGGAGGGTCGAGAGATGCCGTGGGCAGTTACCGTCATAAAGTCCTGCTGCTCTTAATCCAAAATGATTGCTTCCTTTTCCAATGCTGACTAATGTACAGTCGTGTTGACAGGTTTATATACACTTATAAAGAACATGAATATCATGGCAGTCTTGAGTTCCAATGACCACTCCAAAACCTCAATTCTAGCATGATTTAGCCGTTCCTTTACCACTTTTGGTGTGTGTTTGTGATCAAGGGCTTCTTTCTTGCACTGTAGCCTCTCAGCCAATGACAATGCAAAACACGCTTGACACTTACAAACAATTGTTTGTACATTTGATCTTGGGATGTGTAACTGCTTTGAAATGGCTCCAAGTGACTTTCCTGACTTCAGTAATGTGCCCTTTTAGATCAATGCTGAGCACTTCAGACCTTCCCATTGTAGTGTTTGTGGCTCAAATGGGTGGGATTGTGTTGTTCTGTTGTGTACATTTACTGCATGTCTGTTAGCTCGGAGAGGGATCCCTCTCTGTGGTTCTTCCTGAGGTTTCTTCCAACCCCCCGGTAAATGTTTTCTCACCCTCAATATGCCATAGTTTTTCTGCACTCTAATTGAAGTTCTAAGGACAGAGGATGTCATTCACTGTACGGATTGTTAAGCCCACTGAGGCAATGTGATTTGGTGTATCAAACTAGCCCTATTAAAGTGGGACCAGAAAAGTCACCAGCTGCTCCCAATCAGAATCACTCAGAAGAAGTTAAGAGCCAATGCTACAATGAAAATTGATTCCCACAGCTTTCTATGATCAACAAAATTGATTGTTCAAGTTGCTGTATGTATATTTTTGAGATTGTCGCATGCAAAACTTTCCGATTTGAACCAAACATCATGCCTGTTTCTTGTGACAAAGTAGTATGTGCTCCACTCATTCCATCACAGAGAAATGAGAGCTGTATAAATCATTGGAACTCAAAACTGCCGTGATATACATTTTCTGTCTATCACAGGTAAAACTTTTTTCAGTGATAAAGCTAACAGATTATAAACAAATATCTAGTGAAGTTTGAAGAAGCTACCGGCTGGTGGATCTGCGTGTGCTGCTGGTGCCATGTGGACGTACCGGGACTGTGCGGGTGTTTGCTTGGATGGCTCCCTCAAAGAGTAATTTGGTTTCCACCCTTGGTTGTCAGCCATATTGGCTCATCAATTGAAAGTGGTTCCTCCAAGCTGTTTTTTGGAAACTGTCGTGACAGGCACAGGAAATAACAGTTGTGCAGGCAGCAACTTGTACAGAGATCTTGGAGAGACACTGTGAAGGTGTCACAACTGGACCAGTAATTGCTTTCAGCGGGAGCTGTAATTAAATTACAGCGATACGAGCTGGACTCATTAGTGGCTAAACAACAGACAATAGAAGAGGGTTGTTTTAGACACATAACTTTTTCGCAGCTTTTTTTTTTTTTCATCTGACAGCGTTGATGTTAAACATAGCGTGACTTGGATGTGTCCTAAACACACACTGTCGGATTCCCCATCATTGTGATGCGTTGTGGAAAGATGCCTGCCTGTGATAGCTGGCGGCTTCTTCGTCAGCCTCACTGGATGACTCATCGCAAACAATCCAAACAATGACGAGAGCAAACACTTTTTTAATCTATTGTTGTACATGCTCTGCCCATGATATCCACAGTACGTCCTTGGCTTACTCTCGTAGCATGATGACATAGGGTTCATGTACATGCACTTCCGCCCTCATCTGTAACACAATCGATGTGTCACAGCCTCATCATGGTAATTAAGCTCATAATGAGACATTAGTAATTACAGTCTTCACAAAAATATCAGATCTGACATTGACCCCCCACTTATCCTGACCTTCGTAAGGAGTAACTGGATATCTCACTGTCTGTACCTCTGAGCTGTTGATCGACATCAAGGGGCCTTGCACTTGATTACTTATGTATGCAGAGGGAAGAGAATGGTGTCTGGGGAGCAGAGTGCATGCTGGGATGTGTTAACCCCCTGCAAAGGCCTGCTGATCCAATCACGATGAACAGGCTGCCATCACGACGCCGCACACTGAATGTCCTTCGGGCGACCTTGAAGGGTGTTGCAACAGTGTGGCTGTGACTCGGGCAATGAACGCCACAAAGACATTATCTGTCTTGCACTTTGAAGACTTTGTAATGTAATATACATTAGGTCGGGTAGTGCATGATTGATTTAGTTTGAATACCAAGTGAGTTTTTGCATTTAATTACACTGTAACCTGGCCAGGGAAAAAGAAGTTGTGTCTGAGAGGCTGGCATGTGTCCGTTATAATCAAATTACAGGGCAATTCAGTAGCCCCAGTCAGCATTTTAACTATCTTTGTAAAGCTGTGCACCAAGTACAGTATTTCAAGAGGCAGATAACTCTAGCAACAGAACTTCTGCTTAGTTCTGCAGTCCCACCTAAAGGCAATGGTCAAAACTCTGAAAATGAGGATGTTTGAAACTGGATTTTATCAGTAACCTTGCAATTGCCAAAGTATATCCTATATCTGGGAACCTGCATGTACTGAGTCAATGAACATCTCTGACGGTCATTTTTCAAATTGTAAACAAACCTCTAGATTATTGCAAAAATATGTTTTTATGGAAGGGAAAACAAAAGTGTCCAAGTGTCCACAGACCGCTTAACACTCAGTAGATCTGGTGTCAATACAGGTATCACAGTGGATCAATGGTGGAGGTTAATGTGAAAAAAAAAAGTTATTTATCTGAAAATGTCCAAGGTAGTCATCAGCTTTTTGTGTCAGTCATGAATTGATTAAAGAACTTGCATCTTTTAAGACTCTTCATTTAGCTCTGATGTTAAACAAACAACCGACTGATCCATCATAGAAGAAGCTCAGACAGACATAAGGATCAGAAGATCAGACTGCAGTGCAGCTACAGTGTGTTGTAGCTGCACTGCAGTCTTCACCTTCATGTAAAAGAGACAAATATTATGTATACTGTGTGTGTATGAATATTTGTATTTGTGGGATAAAGACAGACTCGTACAAGGCTCTGGTCACAGAGGACTTAATAAATGCCTGCAGGCCTTGGGTGGGCTGGGTGTTCTGTTTGAACCTCAGTCCTAACTAGTGTTACTGCTGAGAACACACCCAGAGTGGACCAGAGACACCTGTAAGAACAATGTGGATATAATCAGTCTCACGGCTGGAGATGTCCAAGCCGCTCAGTACCTCCACTGCTTAGCCTAACGATGCAGACGGCAGCAGCATTTTGATCAGGCAGCCATCGATGCAGTCGGTCCTGGACATTGGAAGCGACAGCATCAGTAATGGAGGCTGAGAACTGCTAAACTCTGCAGGAAAGTGATGAGGAGGGGGTTTTCTGCTGACACAGGAAAGAGGAAGGTATCAAAATGTCAAGAGACACATTAATTCTACTGGTTCTTCTTGGTCCTAAGCAGAGTAAGGCTGGATAAATATGCAGGAAAAGGTTTTGTATGCGTCGGTGTTTGTGCACTATTGGTGTAACAGAATGTAGTTCAGCACGAATGTGAGCCAAATATCAATTGCAAAATCTAACCACTATAGGTTGAAATAACATTTTACTGCCACTGTTAATTTGTAAAAGAAATGATTGCCTAGATCCTTGATGCAGAGTTGTAGTGAAAAGATAGACGAGACAGGAATTTACTATGTTCTACTCCAAAACACAGTGACTGTGTTAGGGGCAAGCAACTGATTGAAAAACCGTCACTTTCGCCTCCATTGAGAGAAGTCCTGTAGGTAACAGCAAAAAAAGTTCTGTTCCACTGTGAACATTAACAGTCCTCCCTGCTCAGGGAATGTTGCTCAAGGGACGAACTTCCTCCATGGGGAAACACTCTGCAGCAACACCAATGCAGACATCACTTCCTCTGTGTGTACCCTGCTAATGTAAACATCTTGGATACCTGTAGCCGCTTCTGTGGAAATTCCTACACCACTGAAATAAAGTACTGACACAGCATATACTGAAACAAAACTTGTTCTAATGAAATGTATGTAACTAATGTCATATCTGAAGAGATTAATGCATATTAATCAATTGTTAATGTTACTGTCATCCTCGATCATTATGAATGGTAAGATACATGAAATGACTTCCAGGTCTCATGATGTCCCCATTGTCAGCCTCGCACTGCAAAAGTAAAACTCGCAAAAAAAGTATTTAAAAGATCGACAGTAACTTGTTTACCTAGAATTATTAGAGAAATCTCAAAATAGATGTAATATGTAAAATATTGTTCAATATTATTTGAACATGTTGAGAATCTTATTTAAATGTTGCTGGTTACCCTCTGCAGTCTCCGTCGCTTGGAACTACTACTACTTATGACGTCAGGCATTTTCAGTGGTTTTTGAGGCAGCTCCTGTCTTTGTCCATCTGTGGCACAGTGGCCTTTAGTGCGGGTGCTACATCAGAGCCAAAGTAGAACCCTTTTAAAGGAAACATATTCTGCTTGTTTTCAGGTTCGTTATTTTCTTTTCTCATACTGTCCAGTGCTACAGCAGTGTATTCCCCCTATGTCTGAAATGCTCTGTTTTAGTTCCTGTTTAATCTATGACGGAGCAGATCAGCCAGTCTGCTCTGATTGGTCAGCTCACACAGGCCTGAACCAACACCACACACAGCAACAGAGCAGCTCTACTAAATCATTCTTACATCACCAACTAGCCACTCGTCATAAATTATGCAAATGTGTGACGCAGTGTGATGTCACGGAATTCAAGGCGTGACTACTGGCGAGGCGTTTCTGGAGCATTTTAACTTCTGAGATTTCTTACATGCGCAACAACATACATAAAACATTTCAAGAAAATGGAATCACTATAATGCAGTTAGAATCATGACGTTTGTGATCTGTTTCAGCCCTATTGTGAACCACAGCATGCACTGTATACATGTACTCAGGTATGCTGCTGAGTCTATTTCAGCTGTTAAATTCCATCATCATATTTATATTGACTGATGATGTTAAATGTTTTAGCTGGCAGATCTTTCACATCGCCCCATCTGCTCTACCTGCACAAGTCAGTTCTCTCCGTATAATGAAGGCATTGTTCAGTCCGACTTCTGTTATTGATTGAAGGCAGTTGATTTGACTCTCCCACTCCATTGATTTTGCATGCTATTTAAGGAGAGTTTGGCGTGGAGTTGAAGTCGATAATCAGTGGCCAGAGATAAAATCATATCTCCTGCTGCGCGCCGACGTGCACATCTCCGGCTGAGCGTTACGGCCGCTGGACTGAACAGCATCACAGCCCATCAGTTTTTGAGGGGGAGAAGACTCCTTTTGTTATAACTGATGAGGCGAGTTTACAGTTTGCCGGAAAGTCTTGGTGATGGTATTAAAATCCTGACCTCATGCGCAACACTGTCTCCTCTAGTTATCACGAGGATAACCACTACCATGACAACAGCAGCAGACGTATGTTGTGTCTGTCGAAAACACATGGCCTTGGTCCATTTCAAGTGCACTCCAGCATCCACGCTGACAGATGGCATCCTCCCTCTTTAATTAGAGTAAAGTTCACATTAGTGCCTTTTTCTATTCTGGTGAAAAATGGCAGAGCCTTTTTACAATTAATTTCAGTCTATGATTTTGGGAAATGGTGACCTCCATGCAAGTATAGTTTATGTTTTCATATGATGGGTGGGTTTGAGTTATGAAAGTAGTTTTTGTAGCTAACGACCACTTTCAGACCTAAGTTGACCCTGCTGAGATGTTTCAAAAGACCTGTTAACGTGACTAGAGCATTGAGCCCTGATATTTTTTATTATTTTTATTTAGTATTTAGCAACCAAGAAACCATTTGCACTTTGCACAACCATAGACTTCTGCCAGTGTCATTCATTGCCAATTTCTGTCAAGTTAAAGTAAAGCATTGTCCGAGTAAAAAGAAAAGCAGTATGTCAGAGATGATTCCTTTTTTAAAACCTGATGCCGCCTTTGTCCAAATGCAACTTCACCACCAACAGTTACGTTGGAGATGTGGGTGCATTATCTAAGTGACCGCTAATGTAGCCTTGAGGTGCTATCCTCGAGCATAGAAGAGAAAACCACTGCAGAGCTCTGGTATGCTCACTTATTTCTATTGCCACATCTCCAGATTGTTGTACCTTCCCGATAACCAGCCTTAAATGTCACTGCACTTCCACTGCATGCTGAAGAAAACATAAATAACCTCATACAGTTGGTGCGGTGAACATATTGGCTCACAATTACAAATCCAGCAGACATCGAGCAACATAAGCGCCTATTGGTAAATCACGTTCCTGGCCACCACACAAATGTAAGCCACATTAGCAGGTTTATCCGCTGAAAATCATCTGCCCGTTTTTTTTGTACACATCACGTGTCATGATGCTTTACCAGGATGAATCCATTAAATGTTTATGCGTTGCATCTGTGTTATTAGGGGTTGCTGGGCTGCTCCCGGCACACACCCAGTACATGTTTGTCTTTCTTCGTAACATGTGCCCAGCATTCTCTGGCAGAGGGGGCGTAATCAAAGCAAGTGGTCGGAGATCGACTGTAGCTCCACACAAAGGATCCACCTCGCCTCGTGAAGCCACAACATCAGCATAAAGCAACATTAAAAAGATGGCGTAAAGGTCGCTCTTCTGTTTTGGGTTGAACATGTTTTCCCTTTGAGGCAGATCATGTGCTGCTCGAGGGCTGCACCCCCCATCCCCCCCACCCCACCCCAGCACATGTCACTCATTTTGATGAGATGTCTATTACAAGCGAGAGCTGTCCACGTCTAGCTTGAGGCTATAAATCGCCAAGAAAAGAAAAACAGAACAAAAAACAAAAAACAACAGGAATGTTCAGTGTTTTTTTGAACAGGTCTTGTCCTCTTGTCACGTGTTCCTCGCTGCTTTCTCCCCGTTGTTGCTGTGACCTTTCAGGGCTCGACAAGCTGCGCGACAGCAGTAAACGCCCAGCAGCAGGATTCATGTAGATTAACATGTAACTTATTATATAAAACACTGGCTAATAATTAATGTGGTTTTAGTGTGTGGATTGGTGCATGTTCTAGTTTTAGGGGAATGGAGGATTTGGATTTTTTGATTTCACAGTTGCAGCTGAACTGAGGCCCCTTGATAAGAGTACGCTGGGGGAGGAGAACCAAAGACACAGCTATACGTATCCTCAGGAGCCTCAATCAGTCGAAATGTATTACCTCCCATATCAGATCAATGTACAGAGGTTGAATGTCACCTAGTGAAATTGGTGAAAGTGAGCCTGCAGGCCTTGGGCACCAGCTAATGAAATTTTGATGCAGCTTTATTTAGAACTATATTTTACAGGATTACGTTCCAGGCTCCGTTTCCAACTTCAAAGGCTGGCTTTCACCACTGCTGGGGGTAGCAAGCCTAGCTGAACCACTTCCCCAGAACGGGAAGGTTCCTAACAATTTTGTGCTTGGGTTTTTTTTCTCTCCCTTCTTCCGTCATTCAGAAGGCTTTCAAGTGATCAGTTCTAATCTGACTCATTTTATTTTTCATCCCTTTCCCACTTCGCTCTGTTAATCCATGAAGTGAGATATGCTGCGCGCTTGTGTGTGGCTCCCTCGATTAGATTAGATTAGTGCTTTCATCACTTGTGGCCAGATGAGAGATAGGATGACTGGGGTGGGGGGTTGTTTATAGAACTGCCAGCGCTTTCCATTTAAGTGGTTCTGGAGCGGTGACAGATTCACCCCAGAATTTACCCCAGAATAAACACTTTGACGGGCTGCATATGTTTGATCATGTTAATATTTCTGCCACTCATATCCGTTCATATCCCATAGTTGATGCTAATGCGTTTCACAGGTTGCGTGTTGCGGTTGTCTCGGTGTGTGCATACAGTCGCGCCGCGCGATTAATAGTATCGAGATGACAATCTTCACTCCGGCCTCCGTGCGATCTCATTTTTGCTACATTTCTGCTGTGTTTGCATTAGTGGGGAGATTGATTGCATCAAACCGAGCGCTCCCAATTTCTCCCTAAGCTGCATCAACAAATGACAAGTGTGTATTACTCCTTGTGATGAACTGTGCACAGAAAGAGGGTGGGGGCTGAACATGTATAAGAGAACTGGGAGGAAAATGCTTCCATGGAACAATGAAAATGTGTCTGTTGTGGAAAAAACAATGGTGAAGAAGAACAAATGGATATATCCACCCCCGGGACTGAGACGAAGGCTACGCTTCCATAAAAGAATGCTGTGTAGAACTACGTTTGACAACAATGTCAAAAGCACCCATGCTACTTTGCAAGCAAATATTACATCACCGTGACGGTGCAAAGCCTCTCATAATGTCTTGGAAATAACATCATCAGGCTAACGGGGACAGTAAAACTAGACAGTAGACGCTGTATTGAACTTCTCCTCAGTTAGCTAACAGATCTGGCTCTGGCCCCAACTACAGAATAAGGGATTAATTCTTTGTAGGCCAAATGCTACTCAATGCCAACTGTTCATGTTGTGCAACTTGCACAAACGTCAAACACTAACAGTAAGGATCAAGCATTTTGAGGGCCATGAGATTTACGGTCAAGCCAACTGTGAGATTAACATTTGACAGTCTGTTTTTCTGTCTTTATGACATACACTCTGTGATGCTCGAGGAAAAACACTGTAGGCTGAGAGGACTGAAACGGACTCATACCTGCTAGACGTAGAAAAATTAGATTGCATAACAAAACATGACAAAGATGTTTTTGAACACCGGCTACCTCTGGCTACAAGTGAGCTGCATACCAATTTAAAAACTACTACTTTGATTACACACACACAGAAAAAGCATTTCTATGTCCAAAGGAGCGGATAAAAGACCTGGTTGGTTAGGCTTACAGAGTGTCTGCAGAGGAGGTTTTTCAGACGTGTATTTAATTCATCTGTCTCACTCCATTTTAATAAATTCATCTACGCAAACCGGCGTAACGGCTGACGTTTCACTCGTGTGATACCTGCAAGAATATGACCCAAAGTGCAACTTTGTAATTTTTGTAATTTTCTTTTTTTTGTTTTACGTGTAGCAGAGCGCAGGTGACCCGTACTCTATACTGTGCCTGAAGGCACCCAATGTAGACACTGACAGAGGACTGATGCTGCTGCTGCTGATCTACTTATGCTTTCCCTATGCATGCTGTGTAAAAGTGTTCACTTCAGCGTTCCATTCAGTTGTATGTGAGGTTTTTTTTGTCTTCTTGAAAGTCTAGATTATAGTAAATCTATCTTCATTAAACAATTTTTAACTCTAAAGGGTGCATACCAGTCTTGAGGAGTACGACTTTGGTCCTGAAACAGAAGTGGCTCCAGAGGAAGCTGCATGTGATCTAATAAACTGCCTCCAGTGATGTCCCTTAGTGGCTAAGTTGCATTGTGGGTAATGTAGGCACTGTGGTCTTAAAAAAAAAGGAGAAGTATGCATGAAAAATAAAGGTGCTATCTCTGGTTCTGCTGTATCGGTCCATGCATTGCCAACATTGCTGACCCACTGAGTGACATCACTTGAAGCAGGTTATTAGATTACATGCAGCTTCCTCTGGGGCCACAGAAGGCTTCATACTACTTCACATATGTAGTAGTATTCACCCAGACCTGTCAACACCTCAACTGCCATTCATCCAACCAGTGGTCCAAAACCCAAAGACACTCAGGTGTTTTGTATTTCGTCTGAAAATGTTGACATTTGATTATCAGCATAGTTGCCAAATCATTTTCTGACCAGAACCACACAGCCCTTGCATTCAGGTTAGAAAGCAGATTACATCATAAACATCATAAAAGTGTGCGCTGCATGCAGTCATACAGAGGTCCCTGGCATATGATAAATATCCATCTTGCATTGAAGTACAGGCAACCTTCCCCTTTGACCTGCTCCACTCTGATTGCAACCTCCCTCTCTCCGTTCCTCTCATTTATTCCTCTCTTTCTCGTCGTCCTCCTGCGGGATGGATGGTTCGCAGCTCAGCTAGGTGCAGCAGCTGGCGCCCCAGGAGATCGCTGACCTGGGGTGAACACCGACGAAGAGTCAAATTAACGTTTTATTTCATTACTCACGTCGAAGCACCAGCAGTTCTCAATGTCAACCAGAGGGTAAACGCTGCTCAGCTGGGGGGGAAACAACAAAAACATCAACCGCACCATCACATCACAGGAAGAACAAACACATTTACACATTTACATCTCCACCACCGGAAGCAAAGCGGGTGTTTGTTTTAATTTTCTATGTATCTTGGACTATAACAGTTATTTGTAACGCCAACAGCATCTCTGTCTTCCTGTTGTCTCATCCTTCCTTTATCTCTGAGGGCGCAGTATTATGTCATGCAAACCGATTGGGCCGGCAGTAGCCAGAGAGCAGCAGAGAGAGCACCTCCGGGTGGTTGGATGTGTTTGTTAAGCATGACAATTCACTGTTGGGAGAGAGCCAGAGGGAAAAAAAACAACTGCCACCATTTCAAAGACGGTCCTCCTCTGTTACTGTGCAGCCTTTCTCTAGTCAGGGCTTTCATCCTGGTGGCTCAAATTATTCCATATCTTATATAAGGCCAGATTAAGAAAAAAATAAATAAATACATGCCCCCCCCCCCCCAAAAAAAAAAAAATACATAGCGAGTCCAGACAAAACGGCTTCAAACAGCCCGCAATTAGGAGTCAGATATGCAGCATGTACTGTTATCTCCCACTGCCATTGCATCTAACTCAATTTGCTGACTGCTGTGACATTTTTGTGATCGGGAAAAAGTGCAGTGGCTGAATTTATTGTTGCGGGGCCTCTGCTTTTTGATGAATGCGCTCTGAGCTCATCCTTATCTGGCAGGAAGCATTAAAATATGAATCATACCATTTGTTTTTCTGCTTTTCCGAAGTAGCTGACTGACAGTGGAATCTTAGGACAGCAAGATGAGTTATGATGACTAAAGCCAAAAGACCTGAAGGAAAAAATAAAGACTCGTCATATAAGGATGGAGCAGGATGTAAAACACATGTAGGAATCATCTTTTTAGTGCCTGTCACTGTATGTAGGTTACATTAGTGGGTGAGGTATGCACATATTCATGTATATTGTCATATGCAGTTGATGAAGATGGATGGATGGATAGATGGATAATATCTGCACTTATGAGAATGGATTATGTCACTGTTCAAAATTAGATTATTTTCAAATATACGCATCGTGCTGTTCTATGAAGACGTTCAACCTCCAAAACATCAGCTTCCATCAGGGTTTTAGTGTTGTGTTTAGCAACTGAAGTTTTCCACAACAACAGCCGGAATGCACTGTGTCGCACTGGACCGGCGAACACTCCCGCTGATAGGTGACGTACGTGACAGGTGATAGCTGATGGGGGGTGGTTCTTGGTTTTTGCTCGTCACCTGTTTGGAAACAGGAAACTGTATGGCGGCCGGCTGGAAACAAACAATATCGTATTACGGCTGAACAGTACACTAAAATATATGATTCTGAAAACATTTGAGGACAAAAACAAGCAGCGTAGTAACATAATATTGGTTTATACGGTAGTTTATCAGCACTGCATAGTTTAGACAATTGAATCAGAGTTTTGAGAGACACTCCTCAATAGATTCGATTGGATTGGAGCTCCCTATCTCAGTGTGACTATACTTTGTTTGCGTGGATGCGTGCACTCAGAAATGCTGTACAATCTGTAATTGAAAACTTGTCCTTAACATTTGCCATATTACATTTTTGCGTCATCTGGTGAATCTCAGCAAAGATGACATTAATTGTTAAATGCAAAAATGCACAACACACTGGATACATTTGGAATACAGACAGTGTCACGTCATTATTTTAACTTAACAATTTCAATTAATTGAAATTGATGTCACTTTTAACCCACAGTATGTAATCTCTCAATCAAAAAATGCAAGTAGTGTGGGATCATGGGAGTTGTTGTCGTCTTCGTCAAATAATCACAATTGCAAATGAAAATCTATCTGCGTGACACAGACAAGCGCGCTCACGAGCGAGGTAATGTTTTAAAGCTTTAATTCACGTTATGTTGAGTGATGTTCGCAGACTTCCCGCCACACTTTCTCCCAGATGTTATAGCGGCAGGTAGTGATGGGAACGAGTCCGCATATGTCGAGTTCGAGTCAAGACCGAGTCTTTAAAGGGTCAAGACCGAGTCGAGACCGAGACCATAGGTTTTTAAATGCAGCCGAGTCCGAGTCAAGACCGAGTCTTTGAGGTGGCAAGACCAAGTCGAGACCGAGTCCCGATATGACTGTTTTGTGGTTAAAAAATCCAAATTTTCTAATCACTGACTGCTCACTCATCTTTTCTAGTTCAACCCACCCCAGAAGAATAACGTTAACTGCTGTGCGCAGTGTGTGCAGTGTGCAGCCAATATTATGTTTTTTTTTTTTTATTAATATTAAAATACGGATATTTGTAATGATTCATATTTTAGAATATACCATGAAATATACCAGGGATGCCCGCCTGCCACTGTGGCTGGTAAATTCTAAAATCTACCAGCCTCTCAAGATTTTTACCAGCCACTTTTATATTTAAGCGTTGTGTAAATTACAATGCAGTGAAACATATTTTTCTTGTAAGAGACATGCACATAGTATTTCCCAATCAGTACTGGTTACCAGAGTTGATTATTCAGTTTATGTGATATGATGAGAAGGTAGTGATATATAGCAATATCTACTTGCAACTATAGAATTTATTCTACTACATTATGTTCAACCGTTACGATGTAACGCCACATTTTAATTTACTTTCGTTCTCGTAAACTCCGACCAAAGAGCAGCCAGCTCAGCTGACCGGAGCGCGGAGTAATAATTAGTAGCAGTGAAGAGTCCAACTCCAAGTGAAGACTTGCTAGCAGAACGGCCAAGACGGTCATTTTGGCTGTTTTCAAATATGTGCAATAACTTTGACTTTATTTTAATTTAGAATCGTTTTCATATAAATTACACAAAAGACAAAGACGATATGATGTGTTTTTTTTCTTCCTATTTTGGCCATAAGCAGTCATATTGACCACACATCATTTCGCAGGGTTTCATTGTTACATTCTTTGTGCTTCTTTGTGAATTTACTTGTAAGTGAATTATTATATAGTTGTATTATACAGCCTGGTTGGCACCATCGGCAAACAAAAACGGGAGTTGCCCTCCGTGAAACAGCGAGCGGAGCTGTTCGGTGCTGAAATGACGCGACTCTGAGTGTGTACCAGGGAAATACGAGGAAGAATGTCTGCACCTGAGCACCTGCACACAGGTGTGGGCACCTTTAGTGGGGCGAAGGCAAAACCAGAGTCTGTGATGTACAACAACACTGTGTACGGCTAGGAGGAGAGGAGCTGAGGGCAGAATACATGGAGGGGAAAGCGGCCGCGACAGTGGATACAAGGTGGGCAGCAGCGGAAACAACCACCGCAGCAGCAGCAGCAGACGCGGACATGGAGGCAGTGCCCGTCCGAAAGAGCTGCAAACGGTTAAACGTGGACACTTGAAATCCCACAAGCCCAAGTGTAACTGAAGAAAGCGGAGCTAATCCGCCGACTGTGACCTGTGATCGGACTGAACCCGCCACAGTGGCTGGTAAATTCAGCCACCGGCACGCAAATTCACCCGCATCTGGCGGATAGCGGGTTTAATTTCCATCCCTTAAATATACACATCTAAAAACCTGGGGTTTAAGGTCTCCTGGTCTCGGTCTAAAATTACGAGTCCCCCTCCTTCCAATGAAGGGCGAGACCGAGTCAAGACCGAGTATTTTTGCTTTCGAGACCGAGACGAGACCGAGTTGGCAAAAAATGGTCTAGAGACCGGTCTCGAGTCCAGGACCGGACTCGAGTACTACAACACTAGCGGCAGGCGACCAAATGAAATGCACCTCACATTTATGGATTTCTTTAGGTTTTTTAGCTGGAAACATTTCAGATGATTTAAGCACACAACTGCAAGTACACAAAAAACATATAACACGGATCAAATTGTTTTTTATAGATTTTCATTCAGAAATGTTACATACAATATCTTTAGCTGGCAAACCATACAAATGATTGACAGAAGCTTATATTTTACAGTAGAGTCTCAACCAGGCAGCAGGAAAACTATGTATTACGTATTGTTTTTAATAGTAATTTAGGATACAAACATGATGGTGAGTCAGTGTCGTGGTAGAATTGTTTTTCATTTCCCATGTGGATAAAACGGTGTCTTAACATTGATTCATCGTCCAAAATATCACTTTTGCTGGTCCCATGATCAGACACTTGGTTTGTAGGTTCAACCCCTTCCATCAGCCCGTGGTGCATTCTAGCAGGCTTTTGTCCGGGCTTGACTTTAGAGGTCCCAGTAATGGATGAGGAGGAGATATAGTGGTCTCAGAGCGCTGTTAAAAACTAAAAGCCACAAGCTTTTCTTCATTAAGACGTAAACCAATGTGACATTGACTGTGATTTATGACTTTACGACAGATGGCATAGTAAATCTTCAATGTCATTACTCAAGCTGATATCGCCAATGTGAAAACTACGGCCAGTGCCTTCTTATGGAGGAGCCGTTGTTGTGAGCAGGATTGTTGATCCCACACATGTACAAAACGAGCATAGATAAGATGAAAATTGTGTAAGAGAAGCCTCATCCTGACGATGACACATTGCAGTCGTCAGAGCCCCGCGAGGCTTACTTAGCTGATCGCGTTTGTCAGGGAGTCAAATACAAGGCTGTTGCGAATATCCCAAAGAGCTCTACAGGTTCAGTCCTTTTCGACATAAAGGCCCTTCAGCCACCTACACCCAACACCCTCTCAACCAATAGCAAGTTTAAAAAAAGTCGAGTTTGACACGCAGTTTGAGAGTTGTAGAGAAATCGGAGCGTCGAGACAATTTCATGGGAAGCGTGGGTGTTACAACAGAGGGAAGGAGGTGCCAGTTCTACTCATTTTACACAGGGTTCACAAGAAGGCCAAGGTAGCCGAACAACGACACGCCAGTGCTCATCAGCCTCCTCCACGGAGCTGGCTCCTCGCTCCACTTACTCCACTGTGTAGCCGACTTTTTTCTTTCCCTCCTTCAGGCCTGAAGTAGTGCAGCTAAAGTGGCCTCCAAGGCTGTAGAAAATGGACCATGTGCTCTAGTTTGGCAAAATGTTGTCCTGTTATCCAGGTAATAGAGATTCTGAGGTCACTTCATATTCACCCTATAGCTATCATCGTCTTATTGATCTTTTCATCTCTCTCCGTAAAACAACGATCAAGTCATCACAGTCGAGCATAAACAAAAAAATCAAAACATTGCTGCAAACATTGAATATGCTGACACTTTGCATTTCTGTATGAAAAGTTAGGTCCACTTGGTTAGGGTCCAGAAAAGACATGTTTTTGATTTCCTGGTTCTTTCGCCACCAACACGGCTGGAAATGGAACCATCCTCTTGTCAAGAATCTCCGGCTAAGTTGCTACAAACACAGCTGGAAATTGTCCTGACGTCTCCTCAAAAATGTCCAGGTTTGTTTTCATAAATATGGCTGGAAAATGTCTCCTTAAAAGTATCCAGTGGTTTCACACTTACAAATATTGAAACACTCGCTTTGCAGCCGCCTCGCCCAGATTTGATGATGTCACCATCCCTTCCACCTACTGACAGGAAAGTTAGGCTATACTGTGATAGGGACACGGGTTTTAGAAATGTTGACATTTCCAGGCACTTTCTAATAAATTCTCTTTTCAAGAATGGTGGTGGTTAGGAAATAATTTTTTTGCCCCTCAAAACCTGTGCACAATTATTCTTTTTCATACACACGTACACATACATTCATCTTATTTTGTTCGAGTTCCACTGGAGCATCTCTAAATGATTTCTGACAAACCTACCCGGTGGTACAGACGCATCTTAAAATAAACTGCCCTTTTCCCTCCATCTCCTCCTGACTGCTGCTGAATTCAAATCACATCTCTCCCCCCTTTCCCGAGCGCCGTTGCCTAAGGTTGGGCCTGTGACTCATCATAAAAGAAGAGAGTTAGATAATGTGGTGCCGCCCTGAACGCAACACACTCACAGAATAGAAAGAAATACCGTATTGGAGCAAAGAAATATGGTCAGGTTCGATAGTGCTCTGTGGACATCAGGTGAATGCACATGAGGTGAGCCTGTACAGCAGGATCATACTAATGAGCTGTCGTGCATAGGGGGAATCGGAACAAATGATGGAGAGGATGGTAGAGGAAACCTAAAGGACTGAAACATGAAGACGGCTGCAGCTCAGGGCAGGTTTATCATCATTGTCCATAGCTGGTATACAGAATTCCATGATGTCTTTCCCTAGAAGTTATCGTCCAAAATGGGTCCAAAGGAAATAATTGTGAATTATTTATTACTTTATTTCCTGTTCATATAACATAAAGACTAATAACCTGTGTGCCAAGTTAATACATTATAAATATAACTTATTAATAATGTCATAAATGATGAATGTAATCACGCTTAATTGCCGGTGTTCAACCAAATAAAGTCAAATAAAAACAGCTACCTGCATATTAGAAGAACGCATAGAGTAGAACATCTTTACCTGGTTTGTGAAAACTATGTATGAAGGAAATATTGTTCTGTCTATAAATATTAATACAATATATGATTAACTTAAAGAAAGAGATTTTTGACTCCATCAGTAATGCTAAGCTGTCTCACTTGTATTACCTCACAATGCACCATTAATTTTGATTGATACGATTTTAGGTAATTTTCTGCAATCAGCATATAATATACACACTTCATTTGATGCCATGCAGTGCATGGTGCATACTATACTGTAGTGCACCGTAAATAGGCCTGAAATACCCTTTAATAAATCATGTCACAGAAGAGGTGCTCCTGTATTTCCCAGTTGTCAAAGCAAATCTGCAAACCGTTGAGCTGTACGACTGTAAAATATAGAAGCTATTTAACAGCTCTATATCTGGCAGAAGAGTATCAGAGCGAAGAACATTTGACTTTCATCAAACATGAGCTGGTTATAAAGGAATTCCCAGCACTGCCGTATGTGTGCTTTGTGAATTGCACATTGTCCTCTTGTGCATTCTCCTCAAAACTTAAAAATGACTCTGCTCAATCGAGGCCCACAGCTTTTCTCTCTTATTCCATGCGTTGTTTTGACATCATTCTGCTGCTCTGTCTATATCTGGGCAATACAGTCATGTATATTGTATGGTGGCCCATGTGTATCTGCTCCACATCCCAGCAACTGCCAACTCCTAAATCTAATTCTAATCAAATGCAATTCACTCTCCAGGCCTGTGAGCTGTGAGCTATGAGCTCTGCGGTCTGATTGCAGCTTGTGATGTGTTTACAGTCTTGCGGTGTTGATGAAGCGCTGGGAAGGTTGTTCTCCACCAGCCACGGCTAAATTAAAATGAGGAGGTGTGATAGGACCTGTCATCACCAGCTTTAGCGCCTCGCACACGAGAGGAGATGTGTCACAGGATCAGCACTGAACTGCTTGCTCACCTGTTTTGATTTCGGTAAATTGGCACCGCTGTTATGAAATAGCTTACATCGAAGAAACGCAGGGTTTCCCCATTAACTGTCGAAATTCTGAATAATTATCTTACACAGTTATGGTTTACAGTTGACCGTTCGTTAAAGCCAGTTAAACTGTAACCGGGCATGGCAGGCCTGTCAAGCTTCTGTCAAGGTTTCTCCACACGTAGAGGCCGAGGAAACGGAGCTGTAGTAGGAGAGATACTTGACATCTAAAGGCTTTCTTTCGCATTTCCACAATCAATAAGTCAAGAGCAGAAGTGTAAGGAATGGATTAAACTATGTGCTGGTGTGCTCTTACATAGGCTGCAAGAGTTAGCATGGCTAACAACAATATAGCTTATATATCGTAGCAACTTTAATCTTAATTGCTTCTTAGGCCAACTAAGGACCACTTTGTTAGCTAATTTCATTGTTTGTGTCACAGGTTATAGCAACGAAACTAAGAGGGGTGGGCTCAGCAGTCGATTGTAGAAAAAGTTCATTTACAACATAATTTACAAGAACATGACATGAACTTTTTTTTTGAATACTTTTACGTAACAGAACCTGAGAACCTTCCAGGGAACTCTGGACTGCTGATGGAGGAAGTTATCTTAGAGACACGATCATATATTCATTTTCACTCTGCTTTGGCTTGTGAAATTGAGACATCCATATTTGATGTCCTGCTCGTGTTTTCCCGAGAACCTGCTCTCTCCCACAGACCCGTCCCTGCTGGCCTGCCATACAAATCATTTGTTTCTGATACGTTTTCCATGCGGGCCTTGACATCCGTTCTCTGCGGATGTCACAGTGGCATGCTGAGAAATGCACGAGTCCCATTTAAAGAGCATGTAAAGTCAGTGAATGGGTGGCCAGCGGCAGTTAACTCAAGAATTAAACTGTCCGTGTGGCGGAGTAGCTTTAAAAATCCGTCAGCGTGATCGCCTGCAGATGCACATACAGTTAATGTCTGCATAAATGGAGCGTCACTTGCTAATGCTGACGTCTGACAGGTTAACAGCAATGAGGTTCGAGGCTGTGTGAGCGTGAACGTCCAATGACAGAGACCATGACACAGCTACATTTTCCTTTTTGAATACCAACAGACCCTCAGCTGTAATGAGCTTTGTTCTTCTTGGTTAAGGAGTTGATATACACGGATCGTATCCATCCAGAGTAAAAAGCCGGCCCGAACTTTAATGATGCAGGGAATATAGCGAGGTCAGACCAGACTGTCTGCTCATCTCACTAATCAGCCGCCCAAAACAGGAAAGGAACAGAGAATGACTCATAGTATTCAGTCTCCTCTCTTACTTGCGTCATTTTGTTTTCAATACCCTCCGTTGGACCATTTTTCCAGCATTGTTCACAGCATCAGTCCTGTTGTTTACTATGTGCTGTAATGAGTGAAATGAAATAAGATTGTGATTCCAATAATGGGATGAGACTTTATGACCAGAAGCATGTGGACACCTGCATGTGATTAGCTGGAGGGGTGCAGGAGGCGCACACAAAAGGCAGCGCAGTAAAACCAACTTTTAAGGCTTTCAAGGCTTTTAAGGCTGCTCCTGTTAAAGGACCGTTTTACTTTAAAGTTGACCTTGTTGGTTGTCCTCACACTGATTCAATTCATACAGCACTGAGACCTGCTTGTGCTTTTGTGAGTTCAGTGATATGATTTCAAAATTATTCTCAAAATAGAAAGCGAAGCTTTTAGCAAAACGAGAAGTACATTTTTTTTTTTGTTCGACATGTCACAAATTCAAAATTCATCACAGTCATAGATGTTCTGAGGAGTATTGCTGTCTTAAAGCACGATGTTGACAATTAATTCTTGATTCTGCTCCCGGCATGAAGCCATCCCATCCAGAGGCGGTCCTGTGTTGCCATATGGCTGTATGGAAGGTGACATGTGTCTGCTGCGGGCGCAGCGGGAAGTAAGTTGCTTTAGAAAACCTGCTCTCCGCATCGCCTCCTTCCACTTAATGTGTTCATACAGCACCAACCTGGCCCTGTCCAGAACCTGTCTGGATTTGTGTTCTAAGTTTTCTCATTTAACACAGTTTTGAAGGTGATTAGTAATTGTTCTGGTGAAGAGGAAGTGGTGGTGACAATTGCTAGATTTGTTTCCGATTAGCTCAGAGGAGAGTTAATGAGAGACAACTCTTCTGCCTGACTAAACTTTTATTTTTAGTGCATGACGAGGACAAAGCTTTGCTGCTGTGGCAAACACTCGGCTCAACGTTTTGCTGCTGCTTCGTGTTAAATGATTCAAATTCAGATACATTTGAATGTATAAACCACTCTCGTAGGTATCAACCGTCAACCACAGTTGGCGAGATTTTACCGAGATGTTAACGTTGACGTTTTTCACTTTGACATTTTTCCTCAGATCAAACGGTTGAAAACAGCTTCACGTATATTCAAGCAGGGTACGACCCCGATATGTTACGCAGCAAAGCGGTGTAAAAACGAAGTGTCGGCTGCGAAAACTTGCCCTTTACCATCACCTCTTTATCACGTGAAGCTCCAGTTGATGGTGTAGCCTCCGCTGCCGGGACCGACGGCGCCGTCGTCCTCGCAGGAGGCGTGTGCTGAAAGAAAGAAGCGTTCTCCTCGCCATCCTCCTCAGGATCATCTGGAGTTCAACGTGACACAGAGGTAGCGGCTCAAGACCTCGAAGGAGTCATGGCCCATACCTGTCAGCCTGACATACTATCAAAGCCAACACTCGGTGGTATTTAGCTTGCGTCAGCGCTTCATCAGAGGATAGATGACATCAGAGGTTCTGCTGATGGGAAATTTAAATACCTTTGGAGTGTATTCTCAGAAGGGGTGCTTTTAGGTTAGAGAAGGAGAAACTCGCAAGGCTTTTTGACTTTCATTAGTCACAGCTAAAAGTGTGTCCTTCTTGAGAATTGGTCGCATTGTGCTTTTAGGTTCATTTCCAAGCACAAATGGTAAATGGACTTGCGTTTATCTGGTGCTTTTCCAGTCTAATGACCTCTCGAAGCTCTTTTACAGCACTTGCCACATTCACCCATTCAAACGCACATTCATACATTCATACGCTGCCACGCAAGGTGCCAACTGCACATCAGGAGCAATTTTGGGTTCAGTATCTTGCTCAAGGACACTTCGACATGCATCTCAGCTCAGCCCGGGGGAGCCGGGATTGGAACCAGCGACCGTCCAATCACTAGACGAGTCGCTCTACCCACTGAGCACAAATGCTTCTGGTATAAAGCAATTGATGCTGCATACTATGTCAGTGTCATGGTGTACTGTTAGGTATGGTTCCTCCTGACAAATGGATATGAAGACAGATGGTATCATGGGTATATAGATAGCGGGTATACAGAGTGGTAGGTTGATAAAGGCAATAGCAATGAGATCTAAAAGTGAAACGGAAGAGACAAATTTAAAAGCCTTCTAAGAAAAGCAGCCGCATATGCGTGCACACTGTGATTACCGCCAGAGCCTTGTGTATAATTCCAATCAACAGCTTTTCATTAGGCGGCAGCAGAATCCCAGGCTGTCTTCTCTGGGGTTGAGTCATGTTGGAAATTCATTTAGCAGGCCAGAGGTATCTCAACATACTGCGCCTGCTTCCATAAAAGATGCAACAAAAGGGACGGTCTTCATCTGGCCCTGTTATCCTCGACTTGTTTGACATTTGAAACTAACATATAGTCCAGTGTAGTCATCCCGGTTGCATAATATTCACTCCGAGGCTGAGAGGCCCAAGGACACATGGCCACAATTATCATGAAAGGTCATTTAGTGTAGTAGAATACGGCGCATCCACTCCATTGCATACATAATTCAGGAGCACGAGCGCAGGGGTAGAATATATTTGCTTGTAGACTTCCGTGCTAGTCAGACGTAGTGCAACCTGTTTAAACCTGCTCGGGAATTTTGTTGAAATGAATTAAATCAGCAATCCGGTTAAGTGATAGAGGAGAGATGTGCCGCTGTGCTCAGGGCAAACGTCTGAAGCGTTTATGTCAGAATCATCACAATCAAATGGGTGAAGGACACAGTTGGAGCCATACCAGCAAACTGCCTCTCGCAGTATGCAGGGCATTTGAGCTCTCCGTTTTCACCCCATGGCGTCGGTGCTTATACCGTTGAACTCTGCCTCTAGTTAATGTTTGATGACTCATGTTGAAGTAACACGTACATTTGACTGTCGAATAACCACACACGGCATTGTTGAAGCCGTTCCCGCGTGGTGGATGTTGGAAGCGATGTAACTGGACTCTGCAAGCTCGTCTGTCTCCTGACTAACTTCTAAGAACTGAATAAATTCAGATTATTCCTCAACCAAATGGAAGAGTTGAACGCGTTGGCCAGTCTTTAAAGTTGAGTAGTCTGGTGAAACCGTCTCGAGGCCCTGAAGCTCAGCAGGAAACACTGCAAATGCGCGTGCGTGTTTTTGTGTCTCAAATTGATTAGCTATAAATTATTCAGTGATTTCTGCTGCTAATGAAGATTCATCTCTTGGTGTACCTGTGAGTAGTCACCCGCAGTGGAGTGTGTGTGTGAGTATGTGTGTGCGTATGTGTGCAGGAACTGGGAAATCAGCTCTGCTCAGAGGTGTGAGTGAGAGGGAATCCACGCACAATGTGTGTTTGTGTGAGAGAGTGAGCATACAAGCACCCAAAAACGGGCTTCGCTCCAAAAAATGAGGCAGACGATCGCTGGAAGGACTAGATTCTTCACCCCTGAGATCTTTATGTCTGTGTGCTATCGGCTGTCTGCTCTAAATGTCAAAACAATTCAGTTTTGCCCTGGTTAGCCCAGTGACACATGCGGCATTGTCTCCTATGTGTGTTCTTTATGATCTGCGGAGCTGTGTTGTCACTGGGCGTCTTCATTCGAAGCTGTCAAACAGCTGCGGCGCATGAAGACTTTGCATCGTTAGTTCTGTGTGTGTGTGTGTGTGTGTGTGCATGTGTCTCTTTTATGACTCTTGGTTGAAAGGTGTCATCTCTCAGTGCGTGTGGATGAATGCATCTGCCGCCACGCCATTCATATGTAGGGACTTGTTAAAGAAGAACGTGACTGCCCACAGCTGGCTCATGGGGGACAGGTTTGGAGGAGGTTAAAAGGTCAGATTTCCAGCCCAAATGCTCCCACTAACTTCAGGCTGCTGTGAGCTGTGAAACACCTGTCCATGTTGTTGCACTAACCTCGTGTCACCAATAGAGGCCAGTAAGAAGATTACAAATGTTCCACTTGTAAATGTTGACTTTTAAGCTGTTGATGCTTTCACAAACAATTGCTTTTGTACTTGTACACTGCAAAGTAGTAGCCTGGTTTACCATCATGATGTAATCCCTGTCTAAATATAAATCTCACAAGATTAGTGTCTACTCTGATAATGAATTTTGATGCGGCATAAAACTATTTATGTAATGCCCCGTCTTTCCCCCAAGCTCGCCCCTCCTGCCGTACTGGCCTCGGCCGTTCTGATTAAAAGCCCGTTCTCCACTGCTCCCTTGTCGCAGGCTTGATTCAATACATCACAGGGCAAAATGGAGATAAAGCTCTTTGCGTTTCTATTTGCCAACAGAGGATTTATTTTAATGTTTGCTCTGGATGTTCTCTTAACGAATGAGGCCCATGTTATTTTTTTTTTAATCCAATAACATGCAAGACACATGACAACCGGTGACGGCAACATCAGATATAGAACAAGATATTACCAGAACCAATGCACATGATTTATGAGGGGAATGTAGTTAAAGTGACATAAAAAGAGAAACATCACAACAAAAAAATTATAGAATTGTATAACTACAGTTAAGATGGGGATGTCTTGTTGGACTAGCTGTCATTTACGCTGAGAGGTGGTTTCTGTGCCCAATCCAGAGGCTCCACAAACATTAAAAAGATACAGCAAGATCTCTTTCTGTCACACATATAAACAATTCCCTCTGACATTCCCTCTGAACATATCTTATTTATTTAGTTATGGAAAAGATAAATACTTCCTAATTTCTATTGACTCAATAATGTTGTAAATATTAAAATTCTGAGTTTATTTTTTCATCTCCAAAAACTACATAGTGCCCCTTTAAACCACTGGAGGTCAGCAAAAACTATATTTTCAGGGTGTGTTAAGTTACTATTTAAAAACAATTTGAAATGAATGCAAACCAAAGAAATAGAAGAAACTGAAATGTATAGAAATAGTTCATCTTGATAAGGGCAGCTTTTTGTTCAAAGCTCTGGCTTTTCAAGAAGCTAAATATTTTGTATGTACTGTAAATGGTCAACTTAGACTTGAGTGCACCAGCTATGTTTAAAGATATGTTTGTTTTGTATTTCTAAAATTGTTTAAAAGACAGTATTGCGTGAGTCCCATTATAAAGTAGAATAGACATATGTCATTGATACAGCACAATGAAGAAAACTGCTTTTCTTTTTTTCCGGGGTGAACTAAAATTTGAGAATAGCTAGCTTGTGATTTTGTTATCCCTGTTCTGTATTCAAATATTGTCATCCTAAATGTATGTCATTTCAGTTTACCCCATGTGGCCATCATTCCATCCAAATGTATTCAGTCAGCATGGTCCCTCTCACTCTTCATTATAAACTCTGTCTAATACTGGACACGTGACATGAAATAAAGTTCAGTAACAGCTTTAGAAAAAACTATAGTCAGCTTTCTAGTGCAGATCAAATCTCCACCCTGCTCCTCTGTGGTGGACAGATGCTCTGCTGTGTGTTGATTCAGTATATCAACCATTATATCCATTATTAGATATATACTGTGACATATGGTGTCTGTTTCACAACTCTGCAACACTTTGCGCCGTGTTTTTAGAGACATAATTTTGTTGCACAGTACCTAAAGAACAAGCGAGGCACCACGCAACCATCTGTTCCTCCGAGGACAAAATGACTGCATCACTTTTTGATCGTTTATAACGTAGGGAACTCGTCTGACATGTGCTGGGAGAGGCTCTAACAGCCTGCAGCCCGCCACAGGATGTATGGAAAGTGGATGGATAGCATAGTCTCAGATGTAGAAACAAAGGGGAGCCTTTGATTTGGTATTTATTCCTCAGTCCAAACGGAAAACCCGCTGCCCTTCTCGTGGTGTTTTATTTATCATCCACCATTGACCAGTTACAAACAGTTTCGTCATACTTGGACTCAGGCAAACTAATACTTAACAAAGGTAAATCGGTTTCCATTGTTTCAAAACAGTGGATCTGTTCAACTATTGTCCGTTTTTTTTTTGGTTTTTTTTCCCTTCTCCTGGACTCTTGAGTTTCTTTTCTACTAATCACCCCAATAAGTTATTTCCATCCAGGCAGGCAGGTCAGCATTCTGCAGCGCTTGTCCGTCAGGAAGGCATTACAGTGCTCAGCCATTTTTCACCCTCTGCTCAAGAGACATCATTATGCAGTGCCCGACTGAAATCGGGCCAGGATACGGATGGGCCAGGCGGAGTTTCATTACCCAAGAATATTTCAGGGCGAGAGAGGCGTTCCTCATGAAGATGGAGTCCTGGTCTTGTCCTAACCTCTTCATTCTGCTCTCCGGCGGGGCTTCACAGTGACGGAGAGCCTTGTGGTTTAGTCAGCCATAAAAACTGCTGAGCCATATGACTCTCTTACCAGGCTGCTGACAGCCAGCATAGAGACAGCACAGTTGATTTGTATGAAAGTGTGCTTCCACCATCCGTAACTTCACCGACTGACCTTAAACAACTCTTTTTGCTCTCTAAAGTATGATAAGTGATATTTGGTATATCAAATATTACTTGAGTAACATGTCAGCACCAATAAATTCCGATTTAATGCAAGGTAGTCACAGCAGAAGCAATAGCATTATTAAAATGATCACATTTGGAAAATAGATCTGTGACCACATGTCCACTAATAACCAATGGAGTTTTAAATCTGGCTTCACAGGATCTTGATCCTTCAAGTTGCCATGAAGTAAAAAATGGAGTACTTGGAGTGCTTCAGTATAGTTGTGTTTCCTGTAAAACCAGCATCTTTCCTCATTTAGAGGCTGCACACAGAAGTACTACAGCCATTACTTTTTTTTTTAAGCGTTTTTTTTTTTTGCCTTTATGGCTTTTATTGATAGGTCAGATGAAGATTTTGACAGGAAACAGGATGAGAGAGAGGGGGAGTGACACACAGCAAAGGGACCCAGGCCGGGAGTCAAACCCGGGTCCGCTGCAGCGAGGACAAAAGCCTCTGCACATGAGACGCCCGCTCTACCCACTGAGCTAAACGGCGCTCCTACAGTCCTTACTTAAATAAAGATTTCTGTCCAGAGTTGCGGCAGTGGAGCTAGAGAACATGAAAGTGAAAAGCAGAAAATACTCTCTCAATTTAAAATGATCCAGTGTCGCACAATCTGCAAATAGTTGTGTGTTTTTGTGCTAGTTCTAAATTTGCTTTTGTACACTGAGCCATGACACCTGGCCCCCAGACGCACTCTGCTCTGGCACTATCCTTGTTTGTTATGCATTCATGGCAGCGCAATAAAAGTTGAAGCATTTAGTAGACCCAAAAAATTGGATACACCCCAAAGTGCAGGATTAATCACAATGTTTGTTGAGTTTTTTTTTTTTAGAATTTTCAAAGATGTTACAGACTCTAAAATACACAGAAAAAAAATCAGTATTGGAGCTGATACTGGCATTTAGGAGTAATATGGAGCCAGACATATATGATTAAAGGAACATTTGAGTTTGATTTTAATACAGACGTAATATTGCTTGAATGAAATAATTTTGACACTTTTTGAAAATGTCTTTTGATGAAGACGAAACTTGAACAGGGAATGTTGACAACAAATCTGTATTGTGTAATCAGTATCTTAATGTAACCTTGGTGTGCGCTCGTGTTACTGAAACAAAGTTTACTTCGTTTCACCATCGCCATATCGCCGTTTTTAACCTCACACAGCAACAAGTGGATTCATTACCTCGCTGCCACGTGTCCCGCAGACAGCTGTTTTCCAAAAGAAAAACAGTATTAAAGAGCTGTTGCGTTTTTTTATATTTCACTGGCTTTCAAAACAAATGCACAGCCAGATCAAGACCTTCACAACAGCAGGCGGTGGTGCTAATACAGCTTTTGTCCACAGGAGCTCCCAGAATCAACACGAAATGAAAGTTCCCTCGTAGCCGCTTTAACAGATAAACATGACGCCGGTTATCGATCTTCTCATCTATTTCTTGGCAAGACAGAGAATTAGCATATCTCCCAAACTGTCCGGCTATTTATTGCATTAACACATACTGTTGACTCAGCAGCTTGGCAGTAGGCCTAATGCAAATCATATTTTGCTGTGCTGCAAGTTGGCAGACATCGGCCACAGGTCTGTGAGATTAGAACGACACAGAGACACAATTCTTAATTTGCTAAATGTGAAAGATATCAGTCCAGTAATGATTCACTGTGTGAGTCCTCAGCCAGCAACTCTCTTTCTCTGTCTTGCCAGAGGCGCTATTGAGTTTCCATGACAATGATAGATGGAAGTGGAGCTAACGGAAATGTTAACTCTGCAGCTTTTATTGCTGCTGTTTCAGGACAGGACAGCACTTCACTATGTGGTGAACGTGTGTCGAAGCCTTCGTTTTTTGTTTTTTTTTCCAAAGCTTCGGGTTTTCGAATCCCTGCACAAGAACATGTTGCGTGTGTTGCCTCTCCTTACAGTTGTAATGGAATGGGACAGCGCGCTCAAGGCCAGCCTCCATTCAGCACCCATACTTATAAATACTGTCACAATAGGAGCACTGATCCAGAATCACCAGTCAGGTCACATTAATATAATAACAGTAATAGTGCAGTGGTAGAATAAGTATTGGTTCCTATTGTCAAACCACACTGTGGGAACATGAAGGTGGGATAATGTCTCCTTTTATCTGCAAAGAACGCACCACTCAAGCCCTGAGAATGGTATGTCGTCTTTTTCATGGCCGGGCAAAGTGAAGTGAAGTAAATAACAAAAGCAATGATGGCAGAATTCCATTTAGCTTCCTCACTTTCGGGGTCCTGGTAATGCGCATGCTGGCACGCTGAAGACAACTAAGGCAAAATTAATGTTATTAGTAACGCCCGGGCCTTCTCCTGCTGTGAAAAGTCAGTATGTCTGCTGTGAGATCGGCCCCGGTTTGTTTGTATTGAAGGGCAACAGAGATGCACAGTTTCCCCTGCCGGATTCAATGGCTCGCTAATTTTACCTTCCATTTCGATCGAAAGGAAGATAGAAAGACATGAGCAGACGGGCTGAGCTAAAAAGAATATTGCAAAAGATCTGTATTACTTTTTTCTTCAGATGTTTTATGAGATACAGTGTGAAAATGTAATTATTGTTTGTAGTTGAGTCTTTTTTAAGTTTTATTTTCACAGTGGAAGGAAGTGAAATATTCTTATTCTCTTTTGAAATCAAATTTCAAACTTCTTCAAACAAATTAATTTCTACTAAAACTGGATTCCTTGTACATACAGATTGTTTAATATGCAAGAAAAGATGATTTTAATACTTACATTTTAAGTAAATATTTAAATATTTGTAACTTGAATTATGTTTTTGAGGCTTAAATTTGCCAACTTAAAAATAAAAAAAATTTTTAAAAATGAATAATATGTTTCTTATTAATACCAGTTAGTACATTTAAAGTGAAGTATACCTTCTAAAGACAAACCCTGCTTCCGTTTTTTTATAAATCACTGTATTTGCTGTAATGATCTGTACAGTGAAGTAGGGCTACATGTTGGAGGGTAGAGGGCAGTAGAAGTATGGCTGCTAAACCAGTGTGCCCTGCATGGTAATTGTGTGAGCAGTGGCACTGGGATCTGACGGAGTGGAGTGCCTGCTGTCCCAGCCTCGTTTGTGAAATTGTGGGTAAAGCTGAGGAGAAAGAAAACATAGATTTGGGTCAGCGCTGGCCCGGAGGAGGGGAGCTGTCACACAGGAACAGGCCTGTTCGTTGGCTGCGTCTATCTAGGAGGCAGCGTGCATGCTGCCATCAGGCGTGCACAATACTGGGGAGATTACTGTGCGCATGGCCTACAGCCAGGCTCCCATACTTTTTGCATTTTTATTTCCGTCACGTGGATGCAATCTGAAGCTACGTTGCTCTCCAGAATGCTGTTTTTGGTTTTGCTCATTTTTTTGTCTTTCTCTACCGACCTAATCATTTTCACGGAGTTATCGTCTAAGTTAGCATCATCTCCCTCTGTTCCTAATACTTGAAAGGCTCGTAGGTAGCGCTCTGCTAGGCGTACCTTCTGGTAATACGCCCCCGTTGCTGTTTCATACACAGGACTTTTAGAGAGTCACAACCTTGCTTAATGAAATGAGTTGTCAAGACCTCTCTCATCACCAGATCGCAGATGGAATCCAGATATACTTTCAGCTTTCACTGATTACGTCTCCGCTGAGTTGCCATCACAATAAATGGTGTGCTAATGCATTAAAGGAACACAGACACACACAGACACACACAGACACACACACACACACACACACACACACACACACACTCTCGGATGGCCTGCAATCTCATGCCCACTCAGAGCAAACAAGAGCAGAGACTGGAGTGACTCATCACCAGATGGCTGAGTGTGGCACATCTCTGCCACCAGGAGCCCTTATGCTTTTACCACCTGGAACAGACCCAAGTGACTCGGCCTTGGAGCCCTGCCACCCGGGATACACAGGGAGGACCAGGCCAAACATGGCACATAACACATCCCCAACACATCCCCATCCCATCCCCATCCAGCCTGGAACTTTTCCCTCCTCTTTTATTTTTTCCGCTTCTGCCTTACCAAGCCTGCTGTCTCTGTTTTGCTCGCTTTGACAGCTCCCCCATCCTTTTCCTCTCTGTCCTGTCCATCTCAATCTTTTCCTCTGTCATCCCGTCTACTGTACCTCCCCGCATACACACACACACACACACACACACACACACACACACACACACACACGCACACACACTTTCCCCCCTCCCCCTCCTCCTCTCACCCCTCAGGTCTTGGCTCAGGCATCAGTAACAGGCTGAAATCGGCTTGGCCAGCTCAAGCCCTGCCTCTCCTCCCCCTTCTCCTCCTCGTCCTGTCTGTGTGTTCCTGCTTGTCTGGGTTATATTGGGTAAATAAATTAGCACAGTGCCCCACTCGCCTAATGAGGACAAGGTCACATGACAAGCCTTTTCCTACGCTTAAGTTAAGCAGTTTGAGGGATCGATTCCATTATCTCCTCTGCACAAGAGTCAATGGAAGCCCTCCTGAAGCCTGCAGGGTATGTACCTACTATTTTCAGCGGATTTCTGCTTTTTACCCAAAAGCAATTTCTTTTCCTAATGGCCTCTAAAAAGTAGCTTTATTTTTAAATTGAGGTTTGTTTTGAAGGAAGTGAAAGCATAATGAGGGAAAGCTACAGCATAATCACAAATTGCAAATGGAGACCACTGTTGAAGGTAAACTGTGGAGAGGCCTATTTGTTGTATCGGGGCTTTTTAGCAAGTAAATCAAAGGAGAACTAATGGCAGGGCTTTTTCTAGCTAGAGCTTCCCCCACACAGCGTGAGCTTTGAACCGTTTAATAGCAAATTCCTTAAGTGCTATGGAGAATACTTGATATTCCAAGAAATTTCTTGTCTTCAAACGAGGCTACAGACCCTTTCTGATAGCGGTTTTGGGAACTACTTTCAATCGATTCTGTTTGGGGATTGGAGGGGAAAAAAAGGTTCTTACTAGTAAATGAAAAGACATGGTCGACAACACTGACATTTCCCCCCCAGGAGAGCAGAAATGGAGAGATTTAAAAGGCTTAGTGGGATTGTAGAGGAAACAATTGGTTTGTCAGAGATGGGTTTGAAGGCATTGATCAAGGAACAGGTAATTTTTCAGCGGTGGCTGTAGCGTCTTAATAGGCCACTTAAAAATCCCCTTCTGGTTTTTGACACCAGATGGTACAGTCGTCATTAGGCTGCAATGACAAGCCTTCTGAAGTGGAGCGAGCGGAGCGTCACTTTACACACCAGCATTTCACACACACACACACACACACACACACCATTAATTTGCAAGATCTCCCTGCCATTGTACGATGACACAAAATCAGCCATCCGTCTGGCTAAATAATGGGAAAACTTCATAGTGGCCTCGCCAGCAACTGAAAATGGTAATGGACTGTTTGAGTAAAGGCCTTTTTTAATACCATAGTGGTTATACAATTTTGGAAACAGGTAATTGTTTAAAGAACATTGTTTTGCTGCCCGTCCTTTCTACCAGGAGCTTTCATGTATGCTCATTAACCTTTACACAGTTATTGTGAAGACAGTATCTGATCTAATACCTAAAAGAAAAGCGAGTGAGCCGTGAATTTGAAGTTGGGAGAGATGCAATGATTAGCATGAGCATCAAGAAAAAAATTAACTCTCTGAATCTAGCTTCTTAATTGAGAATGTTTTCTGGTTTCTTCACTCCTTGCAGTAAACTGGATATTTTCAGGTTGTGGACAAAACATTTGAGGACATCTCCTTCACTTTGAGAAAAAACACTGATAAGCATTTTTCACCATTTCATGGACAAAACAACTAATCGACTAACGAATGATTAGTTACAGACTTAGCTGAAAGTTTGTGCATGTATGTTTTATTTTGTCACACCAGAGGTCAATATATTCTCCCAGAAATGACGTGACAGCATGATTCAAAAACAAGCGCCGTGGGTTTTATTGTTTTGTTTTTGGCTGCCTCTGATCACTTAAGCAACTTTCCGCAGAGGTATGACTTCTCTCTCAGGCACCCTTACAGTATGTATGTACATATGTTTTGTTGTTTTATGATTGTCACTTCTCTTTTATATGAGTGAGGTCTGGCCCCTAATCATTAATAATTTGAATTATCAGTCGACAAGCCCCCAAGGTGAATATAATTTTTTTATGTAAATCATTTCACCTTCTTTTAGTTGACTGCATCAGAGGATAACAGCTGAAACGTTGATGGACGTACGGATGTGACACTGTGCAACATAACTCATGTTTGTCCCTTGCGTCCAAGCTCTCTGCAATAGAACTGAATGCTAGCAAAGTTAACTAAACTACAACTATTTCTATCAGTGATCTAAACTTCAGCTGACAGCACTGTCACTGCGAGGACTTTTTAATGTAATTATGACACTTTTAACGTCTCTGCCTGTGGGGAAATCTGATCACAGGTGATGAACAAAAGAATCAAAACGCAAGGTGTCACAATGAGATTCATGTAGGTGTTCAGCGTGGAGTAATTAACCTGCAGGTCTGTTGAACTGTGCTGTAACTGGCCGGATGCCGTGAATAAAAGAATGTGGTCTTTACTGTAGGTAAGGTGTGTATTAAAGTGTTTATAGCATTTATAAACATGAGAAAATTGCTACAGATTAGAAATTTGAACACTTTTGCATTGAGATGTGATTGAAGACATTTTATGACCTAGTTTATATGAAGTATACGAACCTCTTTACCGCCACAACTTGAAATGAACCTGCTGGGAAACCACACCTCAAGTTCCCAGGTAACTTATCTGTAAATCCCCACCTTCCCTTGGGCAAAATCTTTATTCGATCCTTATTATTACCACCTTATTGGATCTGCGTCTTAATGATTTGGCAAGGATCTGGTGCCCTGGTTGTGTATTACGTAGGTCCATGTCCACACCTTGGCAGAGTCGGTGAAACTAGCGCTCCAGGACATGTTTCTAATCTCCACCACTGTACCTTTAATCCACTTTGATCAGAAAAGAGAGGATTTGACGCTGCAGTGTGGGCAGGAAGCTGGTGGCCCAGATAGACTGCCTGATGAAAGTTGGTGGAGGAAAGGAGAGGAAGAGGGCATACGGCTATGTGTCTCCTCAAATTATACAGTCATCTGCTAATGCTAACTAAAAAAAAAGAAAAAAGCGCTCTTTCCGTCCCCGCACTCGCTGCCTGAATAGATATCCTCCATATTTTCTGGTCAGATAGACCCAGAGATCTTACACATTCACATGAAGAGCGGCGTGAAAGCCACATAATCTCTCAGTTTAGACTTCACTCGTATGGCCACAGGTCATACATGTATCGGATTAACTTTAAGATTGAGGATGCATGTCGTACATATGAAAGTCAAACCAAATCTGTTCCGCATGAAAGGGAAAAACATCAGAATTCAGGACACTTTCCAACTGCAGGGTGAACATGAGGCCTTGTGAGAGGAATCTACAAGCACTGAACCTACTGACATGTAACCCTCCCGTGGCTTAATAATATTTGCCAGCGGCTGGATGGCGATCACTTTAGTGTCCTTAATGATGCGCGTTGCTGCATGTCAACGGCAGCATGTGTAAAGTCCACAGGGATCATAAATACCCAGCGGTGCCTGGGATCACCACGGTAAATCTGGTCGGATGAACGTGTCCTTTTACATGACATATGCGTCTGTCCTGACACAAACACACACACACACACGCGCGTGCGTGGAGAGATGGCATTAGCTGTAAAGTTCCCACTCCTCACTTTGCGTCCTCGTCTCTCGACCACTTGACCAAACCGCACCATCTGTTTTGCGAACGAGGACAGCGACTGATGAGGAAGAGGCTTCATCTGAGAGGATGGGAGATGCTGCTGGGGGTTTTAGTTGGGCCACATGTGTCGTATGAGGGATACGGTGCAGTGTTTGCGGACAGGGATATGTGCAGACGTTTTCTTTTACGCATGTTTTACTGAACATTAAGGGTGTACAAAATGCTGAGTTATGCATTGCATGAAGCTATTATGTGTTCCGTTTGTTCATTATCAGACAGGAATTAATGAGAACCGAGTCACACATTACCAGACACACGTCATTGACCGCCTGCGTCTGTGTGTGTGTGTGTGTGTGGGTGTGCGTGTGTGTGTGTGCGTGTGCGCGTGGGTCACACCTTGAAAGTCATGCATGTGGCAGCTGCATTGTTCTCTGTCGGCTGTGATTAACATTCAACCCATGAGCAACAATATGCAGCGTTTATGTGTGTAGTCAGCTCTTTAGACGTGTCTAAAGACATTAAGCTCTGACAGATATCCAGCTGTTAAGGTTATGTAAGCTAAGAACATTTAGTTTAAGCAGTAAATGTTAAACTTTATGAATAACATCCCCTACATTTGGGAGGCTGCCCTGCGTGTATGGACAGTGGTGCCCACGCAAGTCCAGCTGAGCTTATATTGTGTGTACGTTTTTATTTGAGTTTTGCACCTCCCGTCTGCGCAAATATGGAGAATGCATTTGTTTTTGCAGTCTACATTGGTAAAAAAACTGTTTACCTGTAGCCAATCTTATAATTGCACTTAACTTACTTGCATAGAGCAGTTAAAACTTGGGACGGGAGGATCGAGGTTTTGTTGCAGATTGCGATTAAAAACACTTGTTTTTTGCATGTCCCCTCTCACTTTAATTGTGAATATGAGAGAGCTTGCAGACGCTATTTAGCTTGACAATGTGCAGTGATCTATCTATTTCCTGATTTATTGAGGATCGCCACAAGAGGAGCCACATTTCTCAAGTCATTCCAAAAATGTTAAACCTGTCGACATGAGTAAAGGCTCGGCTTTCCCATTGCATCCCCACCCTAAATTACAGTTTGAATGGATGTGTGAAAATATTATAGACTCCTTGTTTATATATGCAGAAGAACCTTATAATTTATGATTACCTTTATTTAAGATTCTCACTTTAGAACAATTGGTGTCCTATCTATATTGCAATGAAAATATTTGATTCTTAACTAAATGTGAGTTGAAGTGATTCCATACCATGTTTTCGTGCTATTTTATTGTGAATCGCTTTATTATTTGGGCCAGGTTAATCGTGGCGTGAAATGTTTCTGCAGTCCCAGACCCACTGAAGCTAGTCACTTTAAATGCCAACAATTTAGTCCTTGTTCAACTGCATTACTGCTGTAAAGGGCCAACTCCCCTTTAGCTTGTAAGCTGAAGTTAGCAGCACGTAAACTGGCCCATCTGCTCGGTGTGTGAGCATTTCTGATAGTTCTAAAAAGACCCCTTGTTTTAAGAAAGTAATAAAACATATTGTGATAAAACATATTGTGAAATTGAAAATCTTATCAGAAAAGATTAGCTTTTCGTAGGTGTATATATACAGTGTGGCACATAACAAGAAATGCAGTTCAGAAATGCCAAATATGTTTGAGATCATTTAGAAACAGCATCAGAACAGATCTTATTTAGAGCTCTTCAATAATTAGATTTATAGCATCCTCATCAACATTGCACATTTATGTTAATGCCTTCAGAATTTTAAAAGTCAGCTGATGTATTATCAATTTCTTTTTTTTTTCAGCCTCAAAAATCCTCAAAAAGTGTAGTAATACATTATATAATACATAAGTTGATCTGCTCAGTTATGCTGGAGATGAATCAGCAGCTGTGGAAGTTCAAGGAATGCACCGGTATTGTCTTGTAGTTTTAAAACTTGACGTTGTCTCATTATGTCGGCCTTTCCTTTTTTCAGAGCTCAGAGTTGGATGATTGTTGTTTCTCCTTCTGAATTTGTATCTGGTTCTTTCATCTTGCTTTTGTTGGATCTTCTTCTTTTTTTTTTTGATATGCAAAGCAAACAGTGGGAGCTTCCCAAATTGTTATCTACTACTGTAAATTACCATAGCACACAAGAGCACAACATTTGTTTATCCGGTTCCTTTAGACGGAGCTGATAGCATTGGCGTGCACCTTCCCGCAGGGGCCTCACCGCGGAGCGAGGTAAACAAAGCAGATGTGAATCACGGAGTGGATGAACTCGTTAGCAACTTACCGCTAAACAGGTTCACATCTGCACTGCCATTTTTCGGAGGGCACTGAATTAGAAAACGCGTATTTATGTCAGCAGCTATTAGGTCAAACACACAGGGAGGCAGCGTCTGTCTGTTTCTATCTGGATCATTGAGCAGATATCAATACAGCATCGTTCTGCTTGTGTGACAGGGACTCCAAGAGCGTGTGTGTGTCTCTGTGTTTGTGTGTGCGTGTGTGTGCATGTGTGTGTGTGTGTGTGTTGCTTCTGAGGAGGTCTAAACTTGGGTGACCTGTGTGTATGTGTGTGCTGAGGAGCAGAAGTCAGCACACTTGTTTGTTTAGGAAGTTTGCAGGAGATTTGCACTGATGAATTAATGGTGGCAGAGCAGTGGTGCAGAAGACGCTCTGGGGGAGACAGAGAGACAGCGAGAGAGAGAGAGAAAGCGAGAGAATGGAGGGAAGTTGCCGCTCCATCCCGACTCCCCGCGTCTGAAAACCCAGCTGGGGCCAACTGGCGCTGGCTCTGCAATGGTGGCGGCATGGGCTGGGGAGGAAGGAGGGAAGGGGGAGAGAGTCAACACGACAAGGACGAAGCAAAGACAGGCCACAGGCTCGCTGTGTGTTTTTAGTGTCGGAGGGTGACGGGGGAGCAGAAGTTATGGTGTGCTGTGGCTGCAGACCGCAACACCACCACGTCACTGCTACAACCAGCGGGCCACGGAAGGAGAAGACTCACTGTTTGATTCACGGCGACTCATAGCCGCGTGTCACCATGCCTTCAGATGACTATTGCAGTGCAATAGGCTTTCAGAGTGTAACCGATGACCCTAGCCTTTACCACTACATACTTAACCTTGACCCTTGCTCCTAAATAAACCTAATCCTCGCTGTAATCCCAACCCGAAACGCAAATCCTGCAGCGACAAAATAACAGAACGCCTGTAGAATAACCATTACTTTGAAGCTCTTAAGATTTAAAAATTGTGTTGAGTCACAAACATGTGTCATGAAGGCCTTGATTCACCTCTACAGTTGATTTTTGAGACCAGTCTGTCATGCTGAATTAGATTAGTACTTGCATAGATATTTTTTTTTTTGTCATTTTCTCACAGAAAATGTGTGTTTGTGTCTCAGAAACACTTTCAGTGCGTCCAAATTTGACACTTCTGCACTAGTCAGTTGCTTCTCAAACTTTTCAACCACATCCACAGTTTTGACCAGCAAATGTCTTTGACGATGAGGCCAACACCAGTTCTTTGGGGGTAAAGCTGTCTCTGAACAAGTCATTTTAGCTTTGCATAGTCAGTGGAAACGGAGTCAACAGCAGACCTGAACCTCTACCAGCGTGTCTACACAGTGGGCGTCTCAGCCACAATTTACAGTCGCACATCAGATGTGATTCTTTTTTTAATCAATCCAGCTGTCTGCACAGGCAGAGCAACTGCAAGCCAACGCTTATTTTAATGCCTCTAGTCTATTTTCTTCTGTTTTTTACACTTGAAACTAAAGAGATTGTGTGTCGGTCTCATAGCGAGGACAAAATCCAGTTGAACGACAGTCACTGCAGTGCATGAATGAATCCTGCGCCGGCACAGATGGAGCACCGAAGCTGCTCTGCTATACGCTGCTCATGCTACGCCTCTTGCGCAGACATGGTGTAAAGTTCACTAATTGACGCAATGCATCTTTTTTGTTCAATTTGTTCAAAGATCTAGTGTTTCGCAGTTCGTATGCCAAGTTTTCCAGCTGTTGGCAGTAGCTTCATAGTTAGTTTTTCAGATGTTGGAGCTCGAGAGCATATGACATTTTCGACATCGACAAGAAGTCCTACAAAATATCCTGAATGATGGAAAAAAGTTCCATGACACCGGCGGTAATTTCAACTGCTGACAAAGCTCACGTGATGTGGCTGCTTCGGGTTCAGACCTCGGCTGACGACAGAATTTAAGTGTCCAACATATGACCAAAGACTTAAGTTGTTTTACTGTAACAACAAACACTGGTCTCACAAAGCTGCATAACAAATCTCCGGCCCATTATCCCCAGTGTCCGACAGCACGTATCTGTTTCTGAGCCATTAGGGGCTAAAAATACACAGCAACCTCGTTAGGGGCTAAAAATACACAGCGACCTCTTAGCCGCCAACGTCCACTTTGTTGATGGACGAGTATTAGTGAGGATAAAGCAGCTTAAACAATAATAACTGTTTGGCGACCACATTTCCCAGTTCTACTCCTGTGGATGTATGTGACGCATACGTCAAATAAAGGCCTGTGTCAGAGTGTGCATGTAGGATCGCTAAGCTGCTCTGCAGGTCACCCTCATGGTTTCAGCCTTAACTGCTGAGCCTCTCTGCTAGGTCCAGCATGAATGGACTGTAAATAATGCACTGGAGAGTAGGATTTTGTTGCTAGTCAGTGAGGGGTGAGAAACACATTTTAGATGTGCCTACCATGCAGTTCTCTTTCTTTGCAGCACGTACCGTTCTGAGTATACGTTGCTTTGCTTTGATTGTTCCTGCAGTCGTCTGCGCTCCAGTTATTCTACTGACAGCAGTTGTTCGTAATGACTTCTGCCAAGAACGCTAGGATGCGTTTTTTGCTGAAATTGCTTTGTTTTTTCCAACAGTCAATAAACGTATACATGTTTTATAGGTATGTAATGTAAGGGGAAATGTATTGAGGCATGAACATTGTTAATTTTCAGCCTGGTTTGAGATTGCAGGTAGGGTATTTTGAGAAGCGGTTACAGGAGAGAAAGAGGTTAAAAGAGATTGTTTGCTTGAGCGATGACATGAGGAAAGAGCCTCGGTCCCGCAACCGCTGTCATTTTGAGCAATCACAGTTCTTTGAAAATAGTGACGCTCACATGTGAATGCTTTATCTCTCGTCTGAAGAGCCCTGTCCACCACGGTGCCAATTGTTCTTTGATGGAGTGACATCTTCAGCTGGAGTTCATCGTTCAATTGAAAAACCTTTTTATTGAGCCGAGTGTCAGCAGATGAGGAGAAACAGCGTGGCCACTGACATAGGAGGGGCAATTTGAAGATTTCTCGGAAAGCAGAGGAGTAGATTAGAGGGTGCTGAACTGGATAAACCTGTCAGCAACATCTACTCTAGACCTCCTGAAGTACCAGATGTACAGGTTGCCGCAGCCTTGGGGCAGCAGGTTCTCAAATTCACAGAATCACACCCCCATAGGTGTTGGATTGATTTGCAGCTCGGGCACTTTTTGTCCTCTAATCCCTTTTTTTTTATCTGCATGCCTCTCTGTTTTCCTGAACAAGTCTGAGATCCACAAAGAGGATGGCCTGCGTGCTCTTAAAAACAACATACGCTTGACCGCTATAGCTGTGCAAGCCAATTTACCTACGGGGCCCCTTTATCACAGCATGCACCGTTGATATAGAGTGCACCAAAATATTATCTTAAACTGAATTTTATCAGTTTTTGTTGCTAATTAACACCAAAGCAGCTGGGCAGTCCATCCGCGTTCCTCTGAAAATACCGTATTGTGAGGGAGGTAGGTTGGTGCTGGCCGAGCTGCAGGAAGCGAACAGATGTCCCGTTTGAGCCGAGCTGTGCTGGGAATATCAAGTGTAGCTGCCTGCGTGGTGCTAGTTGGCTGCTGTAGCAGCAAGACAGGCTGTTCACTAAGTGCTGCCCGGTGGGAGAGATCAGTCATCTCTCGCTCTCTCTCAGCCTATACCCTGACACCAAAAGCTGCAAGTAGCATGATGACCTGTAGGCTACTTGACGATGAGTCGCTGGTTCCTTTCAGTCTATGCACCAGGACTTTTTTCTGTTTGAATGGGTGAATGTGGCAAGTATTGTAAAGTGGTCAGTAGACTGGAAAAGCGCTATAGAAATGCAAGTCTATTTACCGTTTTACTATGGGAACTAATGGGACTTTGTGTAAAGGAATGCTTTGACATTGTTATGAGTAAAAACAACGTGTTTAGCGCTACCGTTAGCTATGTGTCAGACACTTTTCTTGGACTTTTAGAGTCTGTGCTGGTCACGACAAGACTCCACAAAGGCTTTGCCGCCTGTAAAACCATGTGCTGTTATTGCACTCTATTATTATAATATGTTAAATGAAAGCAGCAAAAGCAAAAATTGGACGTTTTTTCTGAACTGAAAAATGTAATGTTGTGCTGTTTGCTGACTTTGTTAAAAGCACGTGTTTTACCTTTTGACAACACAAAACGTTACCAAGTTAAAGGTTCAAAATACCTGCAGACACTAATGTTGAGTCCCTTATAAGTTTTTTCATTGGCAGTATCGTCAGTCATCCAGAGACTGTATACAGCTGTCAGAAGCCCTCAGCCCAAATGTCCAGCCAGTGATGAGTGTCAAGTTTAGGTTTTGGTTAGTGAGGCAACAATCCTGCCTACAGTCTGTTTTGCTGCTCTACCACCATCAGTGCATTATTATGTCTGTACATCTCTCATGGGATAAAGCCGCTGTATACATTCGGTCCATCTTGTGTTTACATCCTGAGGTTTTAATGGAGCCGTTAATGGTGTCCTTTCAGCCATGTTACAGCCAGTTAACTCATACATCCGCGGCAATGAGGCTTGTTGTCATGCAGATTATAACAAGAGGGCGTGCAGGAGCGCCATCAATCAAAGCTATGGTAAGCTCCACCTTCAGGATGCATTGATTGGCTTTGAGAAATTTCAAATCCTATTTACAGTTTACATTGATTCAGCCCACATTCAAACCACATTTCCTGGCATCTGTTCCCAGGCCAGCAGTTGTATAAAGCTCGCTTTAAATCATCAGCAACACACTAACACTTGCAGCGTGGCTGCAGGAAGGCTTTTCTCGCCATTTTCACAACACAATTTAGGTCAGACATGAGTGCTGTTGTTCTACCACTGCAAAGATATGAGTGATAGCCTTTCAAGCGTCAAACATCTTTCTCACTTTTACTCGGGCATGTGAAGCTGCAGCTTTGTGTTTGGTAAAACAAGATGCGGGTTTTTCAGCAATTTTCTGCTCGTTTGAATAATTAAGTCAGATTAGAGGTCCACAGAGCCTGAAGAAAGATTGATCCCTTCATAAATGCGACTGCAGGTTTTTTTCATTAATAACAAGCTGTTGAATTTGCCTGGCGCGCTTCCCGTGCACTCAGTTGGACTCTTCTTCTCCCCACTGATTCAGTTCAAGTCAGTTTTAACGTGATTGACAGCTGCCCGGAGACCTCCTGGATCCGGCTCTGTCTTCATTTGCCATGTCCGTCGCGACTGTCACTTTCCATTTAGGAGCTATTCTTTCTCTCAGTGGTCCGGCGAACACCCTTGTCTTGTTCTCGTTCTGGGAGATCCGGCCTCTGACACTCTTGTTGTCATTCTTTTCTTATTGAAGGGTTAAATACCTGCCCAACTCGTCTACTTTTTATAAACACATCATACTTTCCCCACATTAAGTATGTTGGGGGGTGTTTAATTGCAGGGACACGCACCATCTTGTAGTTAACCATGTTAGATTTATGAAACAAGACAACTCCCATTTCCTCCGCGTTTCAGCTTTTACATCAGTTTAATTGTATCACAGTTGAGTAAGCTAATGTCTGTGCTCAGTGAATTTCAGCGAGCCGCAGAATGTGCCAAGTGCTGCCAATGGTGCCTGCTGCAGAAGGGCATCAGGTTGACCAGCTTGAGCCAACCAGCCTGCCAACTGACAATACGGGGGCAGAGAGAGGGAGAGAGAGAGAGAGAGAGAGAGAGGGAGAAGTGTGCTGTGGGAGGATAAAGTCGAATAAGAAGTAAAGCGGGAAAAGAGGAGAGAGAAGGACTAAACTCAGGACGGTGAGGCAGAGAAGGAAGGTGGGGGTTGAGACGTGTTGCCGGGTCACTCCAGGTAACCGCAGCCATTTGCGCGAGCAGCTGCAGCAGGGAAGCCTTAAGCCGGAGGACATTAAAGCCCATCTCATGAATATACATCCTGATTTACAGTTGCCTTGTAACAAATATGGCCCCCTTTTTGAAGCATCCAGGATTCGTGTGACCTGATCAGATGGTGCCAGTGACACCAGTGGTGACAGATGTCGCTGCCTCCAGCTGTGTGTCCTGCAATGAACAGATGTGCCGATGAGAGCGGCGGCTCACACAGTCGGTGCATGAATCTCGTGACTGTGGAAAGTTTGGTGGAAGGACTGTACCGCACACACGAAAAGCTCGTCCTTTGATCAAGCAAATTAATGGATTGGATGGGTTATGCACTGAACTTTCCCCCTAAAGAATGATTCGTTGGTACGCTACATTACATGAGTTAACGTCACTTTCGAGACTGAACGTCATTATTTTAACCAAAAGTCTGATCTTTTCTCAGACCTTACCAAGTAGTTTTTGCGCCCAGATCAAAACAAACCATGGCTAGTTTACAACATGCATAGCAGGCCGTAAGTTATCATATGTCTCAATATTGGATGTTTGTCAGCAAGCTTTATTTTGAAAGGCTAGCGTAGCCCTGAAAGCTGAAAGAGGGGTAGGAAGAGCATCACGGTCCGAAACATACTGTAAGGCCACTGACCGAGTTGCTGGATTTGATGACTTGGAAATGAGAGCACGTCGAAATGTTAGACCACCATTTTCTTGAAACTCGGCCACTCGCAAATCCTTCTTCCAAGTTTCTGCTCTACATGTTCTGAACTGATCATATAAGGCTGAAAAAAATGATTCGTAGACCTTCAGTTCAGCCGAAAACTGTGTGAAAGTTCAGATTATATTGAGCAGCATGTGATGCCAGCATCAGAGAGGTGGGCGTCCGAGTGCTCTCCACAGGAAAACAAAGGCCAAGCCAATCCAAGGCCATTCTGCCAGTGATGGCATGTCGCTCCCTTCATGTGTAGAGCCCGAGTCTGTCCGCATGGAGACAGTGGGGATGCTCTCTGCTGATTCAAGGACGTGGTGCAAATGAGATGGACGGGGTCTGGCACAGGGGCTTTTTGTTCAAATTAGAGTGGGCAGCCAATCAGAGGTTTGTGCTTCAGCAAATGAGCGTGGATACACTCCCACCTCTGCTCTGGGTCAGATGGCGTGTTTATATCACTGGCAGCCTTGTTTTATCCGTCTTTCAGACACGCATAAAGGAGAGAGGGAGAAGAGAATGTTTTTTTTTTGTTAACTTTCTATTGATTTAGTCTTGTTTTCCAAAACGGTGCATCCAACAATCACACGAGAACAGTGAATCACTGAACCCTCTGCCCACACTGGTCTCCAAGCTTCTCTAATAACAACCAAATGGACTAATTAGTAACCGCAAATACAGCAAGCAAACTGACCCCAAGAACGAAGCAAAAATAAGGTTCCGCAACCGTAAATTCCTCTAACAATGTTTTCATAGGTGAAATAGGCGTCTGTCTTCACTGAGCTTTTTACCCTCTAAAGGGATATTAGAGTTAAGCTCAGAGGCCGGGGGAAAATGCAAGCGAGTATCAAAGCAAAGCTTAATTTATACAGGACGTTACTTCTTAGTTGGGAGTGCTGCACAAAGCATTAGCTATTGTCGTGGCGACTGTAAATCAGTCACTTCTCTAGTGCAGATGAGAATTGGTCAGACACCAAGCTCCAACACAGTATTTCTACCAGACGTTCTTTATTGCCTGCAAGCAAGTGTCACACACCAGCGGAGCACAGATGTCGACTGAGGAGAGGAAGTCTTTCCGCAGCCTTTATATTAATTAGGAACAATACATTCAATTTGTACCAGTCACAAGAATGCACGGGATCTCTCTCAAAACACTATTCCAATCATCTCCACCTCCATCTCATGATACACACACACTTCTTATACACTTCAACCATTGTTGTGCGTCATACGTCAGCCTAAGATCAAAACACTTGTACACCGAAGAGGCTTCACCCACCCCCCTTCAGGATGAACTCCTTACCTTTATGTTTATGTTTCTCAGCACATTAACCTACGCAACCACATAGGTATCACAAGACCCAACTCGTGTCGAAGCACACCAACAATAAGATTTAACTTTACATTGGAAATATGTTAAGTTTCATATGTAAACACAATATGTCAAAATAAGGTGGGGACACTTTAGAATTTCTCTCGCACCATCAAGGAAGTTGCAGCTACAAAAATGACTGTATGTAAAGATGGTGTGAAGATAAAACATTAGACATAAGTAAATGCTTTTAAAACGGACATTAGCAATTCATGTTGGTTTAAAAAAGCATTAAGAACGTAGGAATAAAAGAAATGTAGATAATGAAATAATGGTTATAAATTGTGTGTTCACTGTAATATGGCTGTTTTAGGGGTGTTGATGGGTGGCTGTTTTCCCCGTCTTCAGTCTTCATGGCCCTGTAGGCTCGGCTGAGCACGTGCTGATTACAGCTTCATATTTAAAAGTTTCACTCATCAGACTGTGGAAAAAGAAGTTTAAAGCTTTTTGTGGCTTCAGAGGAAGCTACTTGTAATCTGATAAATTGCCTCTAGTGATGTCACTTAAGTAGCATTGTGGGTAATAAATGCGACAAGTTGAAGGGAGGAGGAATCTGTGGAAGAAAATAAGTGATTTCTCTGGTTCTTAAACCATCGATGCTGAATCTATCAGTGGTTTAGTGAATGCTCAACCACTGGAGGTCTTTTCAAAACCTGCCGCCTACATTACCCACAATGCAGCTTAGCCGCTGATTGAAAGCAATTTATCACAAACATGCAGTAGGTACTCACCAAGGCCTGTAAACACAGGTCTAACAATTTCCTAAATTTGGCAGGAGAAATCTTGTAAGTGTCGAACTAGTTCAACACTGAACATTAGCGTCTCTCAGTCAGCAGGTCAGCTCAACATGCAGAAATGTGAAGTGTGTTGTAAGGGAAGCACTCAAATCAAAATATCAAGAATAAAGTTTCGAAAAAGAGAGGGCTGAAAGGAATATTTATCTTGGCTGAAGTGGAGCAGCTCTTCAAAGAAACGCCTCTGAAAAATAGATAACAGCTTGAAGGCTCAACTAGCTAAACTAACATAACAGCATCGTAATTTAGTATTCCCTCTATGATAAATGAAATGCATTCTTTCTAGAAGAGACCTTTTGAGTTATTACAAGGAAATCAAATCAGCAGAGCCCGATGACAAAAGTGTTACCCGATCCTTTTATCAGAATGTACGTTTCCAAAAGGGTCCCAAGCAGATTTGACCTCCGTCTTTCATCCATCTGTAATGAAATGTGAGCACAGGATCTTTCACTGCAGTTTAATAAGTGAACCTCTGTCGCAGTATTCTCAGGTTTCACATTAATTTTAGCCGTTGTTGGCCACGGGAAACTCTAATATTACATTTTCCAAAAATGCACTTTTGTTGCTCAGAGATTTCTCTGCATGTTATTCTTTCTAACAAATTAGATGCAAAGTGGGAAGCCAATAACTGTGATAATTAAAACTCCCCTTTTCATCGCTGCTGTCTCGCCCGCCCCTCCTGCTCCTCTTGGCTGTAATCATCTCACATGTCAACACTCCACACGCGACTGAAAGCTGCCAATGCTCAGAACACGTCTCTGATTTCTGCGCAGCCACAAGACACAGTGGCATTTTGACGTCGCTTCCGCGACTTATGCTGACCAATTGCGTCGCTGCCTGTTGCCGTGCTCGGCAAATGGGAGTGCGGGAGCAGAACCGAGGCTAGCAACGAGGGGGGGGAGGAGGAGGAGGAGGAGGACACTGGAAGACTGCAGTAACGGCAGTAACGGTCCCAAGGCCCCGCGGATACACACTGAGTCAAACGCCGAAGGCTGTGTGTGATTCGAGCAGCCGAGTCTGACGAGGTGTGTTTGCGCTGGTCGCCAAGATGGGGACAAAGGAGGAAGTGTGCATTCTTTTTTTTTTTCCTTCTGTACGTGTCTGTATTCGCTGCTTGAGTGATACAGAGAGCCAGAAAAGTGAGGGAGAAAACCATGGCCTGGAGTCAGAGCCACGCACTTAATGAAGCAGTGATGTTTTTTTTCTCTCTCTCTTTTTCTCTTTTCCCCCTCCGCCTTGTGTCAGCTAAGATAATTCCTCTGTTAGTCGAGTGAAAGGCCGTGGCCGAGGGGAGTTTCTGTGTGATATTGATACATTTTTAGGAAATGAATAGCAGCCTTTCCCCCAGCCATGTGCTTATGAGCCGAACTGTTGATTTATAGACCAATTTTTTATCGAAATGGAGCCGTTCAACATTGTTGGCAGATGCTGCTAAGTGATGGAGAAATCATTAGACGAAGCTCGAGGGCTGGTTGACTGGTGAGGCACTTTGTGCGCTGGTGTCTTCATCCGGTATTCTTTTAATGTGCATGTATGTGTTTGAGTGTGTGGCTGGTTAAAGGGGTGATTTAAGTGTCCAACTGGTGTCTGGGAGATTTGATTTTAAACTCTCAGCCCTACACCAGGTTAGACTATATATTTAAACACAGATGAACTTGTTTTATCGTTATGGGTCTGCGGTGATGTTCTGATCATTCACTTCAATAAAAACGCCAAAAGGTTCTGCATTCAAAATCCAGTGTAGTAAATAAAGGTACAGAAATATCATCAGCTATTGAAAGTATCAAAATTACACTTTCTGCAGAAAGATGGCCCCTGTGACTGAGGGATTATTATATATTATATTATTAATATGTTCAAAAAGGTAGATTAGTGCACAGGTAACACTTCATTTTTGTAGCTTATTAAGATGGAGCTTTTAACTTCATATCCAGGCGGGGAATGTGGAAGAATGGTTCCTGACTTCAACATTTCCTTTAAGAAGAACACATGTTTAGGATTTAGTAGCATACATTGGTGAGATTGCTGATTGCAACCAACTACAACACCCCTCGTCTCACACTCCCCTTCAGTGGTAGGAAAAAATATGGAAGTTCCTTTCGTAGAGCCAGTGTTATGTTTGTCCGTTCTGGGCTACTGTAGAAACATTGGCGATGCAACATGGCAGACTCCGTGGAAGAGGACGCACCTCCTCTGAAGATATCAAAGAGTATTGTATTCCAATTATGTCAATAGATAAATCCTACACAGTGGACCCTATATATAAAATGAATTGAAAGCATCGGAAGCACTCATTATATACTCCTTCTGATGAGTGTGTGCAACATGTGAGAACATGTCCTTCTAGTCTACGACAAATTTGCTGTTTGTCATAAGCTTGGTTGGGGAACAGCCTCCATATCTCTGATTAAGGTTTAAAGAAACAAACAGTGGTCCCATATCTTGTTAAAGCTTCCATCCACTCTGACCCACTCTCTTAGGTATCGTGGTATAGAGCAACTTCCTCCTTTGCTCCCGACTAAGAACATCATTCCTGTGGCTTCGTCACTTGAACACAAATAGATGTGATTTTGGGGCATTTGCTGAAACAAGGGATTCTGTTATTCTTTCGGGGAGGGCAGAGAGCATTTTTCTGGCTATGGCTTGTCGAATTGAAGCTATTTTATCCACTACAGGTCAGTTTAATGTGCTGAAAAAGAATGAATCATATTACATATGCTTACTGTGGGTTTGTAGGATTTAAAGTTGCAAAGTAATTAGCAACCAAATCTGCCAAATAAATGTATTTAAGCCTAAAGAACATTATTTCCTTTGACATTAGCCATTTAGCCACTTTTATTTTTGGATGTTTAACTCTTTGTTGCAAATGAATAGCCAGTGAGGCTGTGGGTAGAAAAAGCTATACAAAGCCAACGACGCTCTACAACAGCCAGCCAGAAGGTCATTCAGAGTTTCCCTGGTTGTATTCTGCTGTTCCGTCTTGTCTCAGTAGCGGATCTCACTCCCTTATTACAGTGTAACAGCTCAGACCGAAACGCTCTCTCACACACACACACTGAGCTTTTCATCTTTGTATTCTCCCTTCCTCACAGGCAGCAGGAGTCGGCCTCAGTTTGCCTTCACCGGTGGGAAACAAAAAAGCGAGGCATAAAGAAAGTCAAAGAGAATGTTTGGGGTCTCAAAGAATTTTTAAAAAAAAAACAGGGGAAAAAAACAAGCATTTGCTGAAAAGGAGATGTGTCAGGAATGAAAAATCACATCAAACCTGATATGCAGCAGAGGGGGAATGCAAAGTGGACACCCACTCAGAGCGGGAAAACGGTGCATCTCATTTCTCGGTAATGGGAGTGCTCTTTAATGTGTTGCATAACGAATAAAAGTGATGGTGGGTTTCACTTTTTGATTGCATTGTTCAACTCCGGCTCAAGGACTGTCGCTTAAAAGATGCTTTCACACGGCGCAGTCAAGCTCCGAGTGACAAACGCGCGCTCGTGTTTTCCAGATAACACACACACTTTTTAACGAGGAGGCAGAGAATTAACAACGCAGTGCAGGTTCTCATATCTCCGCTCACCTTTTTAATTGATTTGTGGCTGGCCTTTAGCTGCTGCTCTCACCACTTTGATACAGAGGCAGACTAAGTTTAAAGCCTCATTGGTCCAAACTGCCACATAGCCCTTTGACTCAGAATTGCTGCTCTGGCATTTAGCAAGGGCAGATGAGCCTAATGCGGCGTAGAGCTCCATACATCATTATGCGGAGGTGTCCGACAGCAGAGCAGAGAGCGGCGAGGTCCAGCCGTATTTCATTAGGCTTCCGGATGCAACAGAGGGCCTCATTAACATGCATCGCCACAGGTTGTTGCTGCCCTCTCTCTCTCCCGTGTGTCAGCGTCGGGAGCACAGCCTCCATCCGACGGCCTCGGCGGCGGCTGACTCATTCTTATTAAGCTTAAGCTAGTCCACAGTTGTCCAATTGTTTTGTTATGATTGCTCGCCTCGGAGACCGCACAAATTGAAATCCCCGCAATCCATTTCAAATAGTAATTTGATAAAAGTCTGATGGCTGGGTGGTGCGAAGGCGAGAGGGTGCTGACGGGAGATGATTAGCAGATACTCTGGACATGATTCACTCAGGATTAGGAGACATCTCATGCTCTTGTATGTAAACCGAATGAGTCCTCATCCAAGTTTCCCGCAATGAAGAAAACATAATACCTTGTTAGTATTTATAATGCATACTTGATTAACCAAGTCTGTAAAACAAAGTGCCTGGGGCTGATTTTGCACTTTTTTTTTGGTACTAGGGCAGTATATCAATATTACAGTATAACGCTATAGTGATAAGAGACTATATACGGTCTTAGTTTTTGGATATGATTTTATTGAGGTATCACATAGGCTGCATTACTCCTCAGGGAAATAACTGACTCTTTAGCTGCTAAATATTCACTAGTTAGTCCCTAACTTTGACCGTCAACTATTAAGTACTTAACCAGGGTAGTGTACAGATGGTGCACAGCTACTGCAGCTGGAATGATTGAGCAGTGGCTGTACAGCAGTACAGCCATCAAACCAAAATAATGAGCTAAAAGAGGCTAAAACGCTGTGTAGAGCAGGGGGGAATGTGAATGTAAATGATGTTATTTGTTTATTTTGTCAAATAATAATGTCTAACTATTCCTGCAGGTTTGAAAGTAACCCTAACCCTTGAAAACCTTGCAATATCTTGATAAAGATGTAAGAGCCGTGAGTATTACTCCCTGTGATTTCACCAAATTGGGCTCCTTTGCGTTACTAAATGTGATGAGGTGTTTTCCCTCCCTCTTCTTAAGTTACATAAGCTTCATTGAGAGTAATGGGACTCTAAGGCATCATTACTGTCAGACAGGTCATTGTGTTGTAACAGACTGTAACAGAGTATGACGTCCACCCAGCCTTCCCCTTATGGGCTTTATATAGCACAGCAGCACCCTGTCCGCTGCTGCTGTATGTAAACATCGGTTCCCTGAAAAAATGTGTTATGTTGTTGCTGCACGGCAAGCAATGGGAAGCGATGCAAAGAGGAGGAATGGAAGGCGATGCAAACACAGCCCCCCCTTTTTTTTCTGTTTTTTTTTTCTAGGTCTAATCCCTCTTAGTAGGGAAGTGATAAGCGTGTTTTGACTTAGCCCCAAATTTCCTGTTGTTTATGCATCCTTTGCCAAACCACGTGGATCCCTGTAGAGTCGGATAATCTCAGTGATGCCAGTTTGGCAGGGCTGCAAATATACCAGTGCCTCCTGGCCCAGGTCAGATCACAACAGCGGGGCGGAAAACAAAATGCCTCTGCGCCTGTTTGCCTTCATTTTTCCCTCCCTCTATTCATCTTTGTGTAAGCATTTGCTCATAGATAGGAATCTGTCACAGCTGGTGGCTTTGTTGACGTGTGCCTCTCATTCCTCTCCAGTGCTCGTGAGACAGAGATTGGTGCAATCATAGCTCAGGACGAAGCTTATTTACCCAGGAAAAAAAAAAA